>OZ010694.1:13678816-13784039 GCA_963932265.1 Thymelicus lineola
AGGACCCTTGGCGCGGCGATCCGGCATGGTAACCATTGCGCCACACGGCTCGTCGTCATTGGTTTTCCCAATTTTCCTGTTATTTTTTAAGTGCAATTTTCCTAAGTTAAATACAATTGTAATTTATTGGTCTTTAATTATATTCACTGAACTTATTTTTTTAATAAACATCCCTTAAACATTAGGATTTCATGTAGCACGAATAAAAATCACGAATAAATATTTATCTGTCCCATAAATATCTGTCCCGGTCAGGAATCTAACCCGTGACGCTTCGCGTCGAAGGCAGCGTCACCCTCATCAAAAACATAAATGTGAAATGCCATGGCATTTTTTCGAACCTTGGCTGGACACGCTACCGCGTGTCTGATAAACACTATCACTATTTATTATATTAATAAGTCCTCTGCAGTGCTAATTTAGTTCCTGTAAAGATCAAAGAAGTTCTAAGAAGATCTAAGAAGTTTTATCTCAAGAAGATCTATCTCAAGAATATCTTTAAGAAGTATAACCATGCCGCATAGTTATAATTAGCTGCTCTTCACAGGCAGGATCACTAATCACTACCAACTAGGCTACGATAATTAGTATATTACATAACGATTTTGAGTATACAATGGACGCGTGATAACTTGATTAGCTAGTGCCTACCCAGTTACCCACATACAGATCTAACTATCGATCTATACGATCTATCGAACTAACGATCTATCTTGTTTCAGGAGCTATCATCCCAAGCGACGGCAGTATCAATCCTATCAGTGATAATCTTCGTATTGTCGGTGGTGCTGGCCATGGCGCTGCTCCCCGCGGCGGCCGAGTGGGAAGCCCTGGCGCTCTCGGGCTCCGTGCTCGTCACGCTGTGTCTCGGCGCCGGGACGCTCATGGCCACGCATCATGCGCCGCTACCGCTGTTTGCGTTGATACTGGTAGGATATAAGTGAAAATATTTTTTTAACGTACATCCGAAGATGTTATAATTTTTCTTTTTTTCCTGTTGTAAGGTTGTCTAGAAGAGATTACTTTCTAGCGATAAGGCAGGCCACCTTTTATAAACCATCACAAGAATTTATCTTTCATAGTGTTTTGGTGTACAAATAAAGCGTATTTGTATTTTATTTTTCAAGTAATGAATTCTTTGGTTATAGGTAATACATTTTTTACGATAATATGGAGTAATTGTAAGTAAATACTTAAGTAAAATATTAATTTCCAACTACAAATTATGTTTGCAAACAGTCTTTAACAAGCTCAAGCGTTTACTTACATTAACTAAGGGTGAAATTACAATTTCTATGGACATGAAATTGAACATAATTGTCGTAGCTTCCGATGACCTGATATGGCACTTAATAATGGGTTTTTATTTCAATAAATGTTTGATTTCTATGGTTCATCGCATTTAGAAACGTGATTATTTTTAAAATAACATTTAATTATACATTATTTTCATCTAGATTTTCATACACGCAAAAAATATACCAGATAATTCATGAAGTGAAATTCATCGAGTCAAACTTTAACATTTTTAACAATGAGTGATGAATACTGTTTGCCTTGCAATCCTATTAAAATAACTAGTTTATTTATAAGTTATAACTCATTACACGTAACATAAATTTCACCAAAGTGATCTCATAGGACTCAGTTTTAATAATATTATTGAAATAATTACTTTTCAGTGTACTTAAATATGGAATATTTTCGAGGTTCCTGATATTATAATATGTTTTCCTAATGACTTTGGGGTATAAATTAATAATTACTAAGTGAATAAGGTTTGTTTACAAATTCTCGTTAGTATGTTACCTTTATCAAAAAATAATATCAAAAATTTTTAGGAAAGTATTTTATGTATTGTAAACATTTCACCGTTTCCCAAGACTTAAGAGATGCTGTGGACGTTGTTTATTATAACCACAGACATGTATATTATAACAATCCTGATTTAGATAAGAAAATTCAGAACGTTCGAGAGGGATTGCGTTGAGGGTAAATTAGAAGAGGTGTAAATATGTAAATACTTACTACCTACGAGCAGTAATTTAATTAATTAACATTATGCCAAGTTGCATTTAATATTCCCTTAATATTTGCGGCGCGGCGTCTCGTGCTGTAGGAAAATTGTTATTTGTTTTGTCTGACTGGCTATGTGTTTGTATGACTGGCTATGCTAAGTTATAAACGAGTTATAACTCGTTTTGATAAAAAATTTGTATTTCATTGTTATCGTTCATTTCATTTCATTGTTATTAGGAATCTTGGTCTGTTTTCGACGTGATAACGTCTATTAAAACGGAACGCCGGGTGCACGCACGAAAAATCATGACTCATCTGTCGCGTTCCGCGAGCGAGCGAACGATGGAGAAAGCGCCATCTATGAACAAAACTATATACACAATTAAGTCAGAAAGGAACTTGCTGAAAAAATAGTTTAGTTCAGGAGTTCTAGATGGCGTTGTAGTATAAAGTTAAAAGTTTCTAATTATAAGTTAATTTCCAGAGATAATATTATATTCGAGCACTACTTCAACAATGTTTTGTCATGACATTGTCACGGTAAACTACCGTTCGTAAACCGACTTTACAGACAACCATTTTTTTATGTACGAGTAATGTTTAAATCTTCGCAGTGGCTGCGTATTTATTCTCATAATTTCTATAATAGTTCAAGTTTAGCTAAGAAAGAACATTTCAATGTCGAAAATGTCATAATGTTATCCGTTATATCAGTATTGGCTGTAATATAACATGAAAAATTTAACTAACAATAAGTCAAAGGAATATTTAAAGGTTGTATATGAGGTGTATAAGAATCCAGGCATTCTATAAGCTTTAAACTGAAGTAGGTACATACATATCGAAGGAAGCAGTTATGGGATAAAATGCAACACAATAATAACCTGTAATTTGCTAAATACACTCAGCTCGTGTGTGGGGAAGTACCGGTAATTTTCATTGCAGCCTTATATGTGTAAAGAAGGCTTGGACTGCGCTGTTTTCAATCTAAAAGGAAAATTTTGAATTAAAATAAACAGCAGCCAAATTAGAAACATTTCATCTTAAAAACAAATGAAGAATTAAAATTAACTTTATAAAATATATTCAGAAGGTAACAAGAAAATGCATAGCTGATTTTCACTGTAAAAGAAACCTAAAGCTCAAAGTCTCTAATTACAAATAATTGTTTGAGAAAATGTCAAGTTTACCAAAGAAATGATACTGCAAATTGCAAATAAACGGGTGACTGCTCTCCAAGAATATTAATTAAAGAATTCTCTCTCACTCGAGAACTCAACAACCAATCTTATCGACCGTCAATAACATTCATTAGTTAGGAATAAAAGCAATTTCCTACCAATGGCTTTCTCGTACCTCTTCGTTGTTCAAAATAGAACCGGGAATGCTGAAGCTGAATATCTGAAATCTATTCGTAAATCTATTCGTTTTTCTATGATGTTTAAAACCTTATTTATATGATGGGATCATTGCAAAAATTCTAGGACAATTACGAATAAATAGCATAGAACTAGAATATTTTATTTGATAATAAATTTCATTCTGTTTGTATTCTAGGACAATTGAAAACTACCTACATTCAAAATAATGATTTGTAACATTTTTATGATTATGCAAAACTTGATAATATAATCACACGAGTACTTCATATAATTTACTCAAGGTGTGTTCATACACACTACATGCGAACCGCGACGCTAAACTTCCATAATTTAATTTGTTTGTTGACATGAAAAACTGCCAAGTCTGGGAATATTTATTATAAAAGTGTCCCACAATTAGGCTCACAACAATGCCAAGCGCATAATTTGGAGCACGATTTGCATATCTCCAGTCATTATAACAAAGAAACGGTGAACAATACAATGAACCCAGTGCGTTTGAAAATAATTGGGACGATTAAGATTATATGTATATCCTAATAAAAGATTGTCAGAATCTAAGAACTACTGGACAAAGAGAAGCTTAGTAGTCACAGGATACAGCGTGGTGGAGGATGACATAGGAACAATTACGAGATTGGCCGTTTCGTTACAACAAGAATCTTACGCTCATGTGACAGTAACGAAATAGCCAAGCCACATATTTTGACTAAGGTGTAGAGTTTGTATAGTTAGAGGTTGTAGAGTTAGGGCGTGTAGAGTTAGAAGCTTGATCTCATAACTTTTTAATAGTGAAAGCCATATGGTTTCGTCTAGGCAAAATTTTACATGAAATAGTTTTTGGTGGGATGTTACTACAGGTACCTTCAATTGCCAAAACTTTCCGCTCAACTTCTTTTCATAATAATTACAATAATTAAACCACCGGTTTAATAACAAACACTTAAAAATGTACCGAATTCATTAAAGCAATAAAGTAACAATTAATTAAAGTCTAAAGTTTAAGTAATTTCCTGTTTCTTTCATTAAAATATTTTAATTCGCGCCGCTGAAAGTTATGAAGACCTTGCCAGATGGCGTTATGGGAAAACCTCTGGAACCCCTGGATCGATACCAGAAGTCACGAAACGACTGACGTTATACATAATAATATACTAGTACACTTATAGTATACTAGCTGTGCCCACGACTTCGTTTGCGTGTAGCGGTATAAAATATACTTTACAACCGATTCTTATATCTACAAAATATACACGAAAAATATCATAAAAATTGGTCGAGCCTTTTCGCAGGTTTGCGAGGTTGAATTTTCATTTAAGCATTTTTTATGACAGTTTTATTTGGAACTTTTTTTATTTCTGAAAGTAAGGGATAACAACTGAATTAGGCTTGTTTTATACAGAGTAAGGTCGTGATATGTTACAACTATGATTTAAACGGCAAATTCATAAGAAAATTCAGAAAAAAACGACGATGTATTCGTAGGATACCTTCTGAAGAATAGGAGCTAAGTTGAACGGGCTTCTTTTGTAAACTCAAAACGTTTAGGCAAACATTTTGAGTGATTACATTTCTATTCCAAGACAGGTAATCTAAAATTTTAACAAAAAAAGAACTGACTTCAAATGAAGTACATGATGCCATTGTCAGATCTCGCTCAAATTTATGTGAGACCACAGGACAAGCACCAGCTTTCGATTAAAAAAGAATCATCGAAATCGGTTGACGTGATATTGAGTTATTCGTCCATTTATCGCGCACATACTTAATGCAAATTTAAGACTTATATGCTTTTGACATGGATGCCATTGTCAGATCTCGCTCAATGGGGGACTACACGACATGCACCAGCTTTCGATTAAAAAAAGAATAATCAAAATCGGTTCACCCAGTCCAAAGTTTCGATGTAACAAACATAAAAAAATACAGTCGAATTGAGAACCTCCTCCTTTTTTTGAAGTCGGTTAAAAATTCAATAATATACATAATTAGCTATTTTGAAAATTCACCCGCGACCATTAACACCGTGACACTACATTTTTATGTATTAGAATTAATCGCGACTAAATTTTTTGTAACAGCAGCTACTTAAAATGGAAAGGATGTTGACATATAAACGTTATTGTTAATTTTCCCTTGACGGTAAAATTATGATACTTAACCTTATGAAATACCTAATGCATCGATCGCCTATGAAACACGGCAAAAACTTCTTGCAGCTGTCTAGGAATGGCCTATGTCACAGTGTTTTAAGTTTACGTTTTTATTAAGTCATAAACATAAAATTGTGCATTATAAATGGCACATTTTTTTCAATTATATTTTTCTTTTTGCAATTTTTTTACAGGTATAATAAAATTATGGTAAGTACCTTAACAAGGGACAAGTATTAGATATTTAAGAACATTATTACGTTCCTGAATAAGTACAAATGCAAAAATAAATCGTTTTCGTTCTTCTTCGTATTGAATTTAATTTACATTTTGAATAGAACATGTGGGATCTTTGAACTTTGTACTCTGTATACTGTCCAATCTATAAGCAATTTTCTCATAGCGATAGCATTGCAATTCGCTGAGTGGGAATAGAAAAAAACACTCTTAAATTCAATTTTCTCTGGAGCGCTCCTAACGAGAATCGATGTGTGGTCCGTGGTCGGTTTGATAAAACCTGGATTGTCTGATAACTAGATTATTAAAGCTAAGCCCAAGATGTCATAGTCTATCGCGCTGTGCAAGTGCTGAGAACAAGCGCTCTTACCGCGGCTCTGCCTGCGTTTTCCAGGATAATAAGTACCCTATATCTTATTCTAGATCCTGATCTACCTGTGCGCTAAATTTCATTAAAATCCGTTCAGTCGTTTTTGCGTGAAAGAGGAACAAACATCCTCACCTAGTTCATACATCCTCACAAATTTTCACATATTTTTAATATTATAATATCATGAGGTAAAAAGATTTCTCTACGGTAGTTTCTGATCACCGAAGTGAGTAATAATTATTTTAAAGAGTTTATTTAACCGTTTATTTAACCGACTTCAAAAAAGGAAGAGGATTCAACTCGACTGTATTTTTTATGTTTGTTATCTCAGAACTTTCGACTGGGTAAACCGATTTTGATGATTCTTTCTTTAAACGAAAGCTGGTGCTTGTCATGTGGTCCCACTTAAATTTGAGCGAGATTTGACGAGTAGTTTTTGAGTTATCCCTAATTTTGAAGTCGGTTATTTTTTTGTAAATAAATTATTTTTTAAGTTAAATTTAAATACATTCTCATTTAAATGCATTCTTTTCTGTTAACCACTAGATTATTTTCATTTCATTCTGCAGAAGATAATGTATAGGTATAACGTAAAATTTCATTTGGTCTATCCACTCTTGTTGTTTTAAAGTCAAAGCATAACTAGAAAGTAGTACTTAGAGAATGCAAAAAGTTGAGTTGTGCGAAGTTGTACGAAGCCAAGTTTGCAGGCCACAGTCTAGATTTAAAGCAATAAGCACACTTAATCCGAAGCACTGAAAGAAAGAAATAAGCGCGATGCAATTGTACCCGCAGCGCTGATTATATAATTTAAACAAGATTTTATTGTGTGCTTGTAACAAGAGACGCTTTTAATTAGAAACTGTTTCGTAATTTTAATGGAATTCAATTACATTTTACTGAAACTTGATGTGCTATAGTTACTGGGCTACAGAGTATTAATAGCAAAATTCAGAGGGGTAGTTTCATTCATTGATAATGAATTTCCCCATTTCCCATTCCCACTAAAAGATAAATATTTGATTAAAAACCTTGATAAATTAAATCATCGATTTATCAACGACAAAAGATTCGGCTTTGATTTCAGTTTTGAGACAAAACAGACAAGAACTGGCAGTAAATATGTATCAACACAGGGAAACAAAAAATGAGAGGTGTCAAGGGACACCCGGATGGAACGAAATTCCTTTCGATTTAAGTATTGTTTTTTTGAAGTGATTCAGAAAGTTGTACAGCGCCATCTCTGTAAAACTCTCTGAATCACTTCAAAAAGTATCGTGGCAAATTTTCGTGAGAAAATTTTCCGTCTAGCCCCCTTTTATAACGCGCGATAAGGAACTTCGTTCCAAAAATATAGTGTATCAGTCGTATAAAATATGTCGACCCTAGTCAGAAATCGAAATGGGAACCTCCTGTTACCATAACGATAGTGGATGGATAAACACAACACAACAATAACACTATAACACCCATGACCAAACAAATATTTATATATCTGCTCCGGTTGGCATCAAACCCTGCATCGCAGTCAGGATAATCAACTTGAGCTACAGGGTCGTCATTACAATTACTTTAATTATTTTTCGCAGATGGTGCATACTATGATGCCTATAGCGCGGTCCATAGCCTTGATGATGTCAGCAGCCTTGACCCTAGCTTACATAGCCCTGGCCA
Organism: Thymelicus lineola; assembly: GCA_963932265.1. Lineage (NCBI taxonomy): Eukaryota > Metazoa > Arthropoda > Insecta > Lepidoptera > Hesperiidae > Thymelicus > Thymelicus lineola. Next base: position 13,686,652 of record OZ010694.1, read on the forward strand.
TGGGACTGGGTCCGGAAGGACAGGAGGGCCAGTTCTATCAACAGGTATGATTGCTATTCAATTAAAGGTTATTGACAATACACCTATTATATTTTTTGTAATAAACTAGTACTCCACCTGCTCCTCTGCTCGCATATCCCGGGATAAAAAGCACGTTATATTTTGTTCCAAATCATGGTCTATATACATAAGTGTATAATTTAATCAAAATTCGTTTAGAAGTTTTTGTCTGAAAGAGTAATAAACATCCAAACATCCTTACAAACTTTAACATTTATGATATTTAAGGTAATGGTTGACTTCAAACCTACCTGATGGTAAGAAATGAAGTCATGGAGGGTGAAGGCTACTAACTTTGTAAAAGCTTATTCACTCAGCTCACTCTTGACTTAAAGACACATTATGATCGAACGGGAACACCGAGCTAGGCAACTTAAAACGATTTATTTCTTTTAACAATCTTGGATTATGTCCTACTGTTATCTGCTTATTTTCCATCCTTTAAAATCTTTTAAAGTATTTTTATACTGTAGGTCTTAAGGCATGATTCCACCAGTGTGCGGCACTGTAATGCACAGTGTACGACACAAATGTTCACGCTGGTCGAGTCACTCGGGCATACAGTAACAAATTGTGCGCGAACATTTAAAATTGTTCACGCACATCTGTATACTTTTGTGCGCGCACACATGTACGCAGTGGACTCGCATCGACGCGTACACGCTTGTTGTTCACGAACTCAGTCTTGCTTTTATTCTTCGTTTCTTTTTAAGCAAACTAAATAATAAAACACAAGCTGCAGCACAAAGCACTACGTTTTCCTGCCCGTCCATATTTAACATCTGAAGACAGAAAACTCTTCTCAGTGAACATGTTTGTGCACAAGTGTGCCACACTGTGCGTTTACAAAAGTTACGCACAGCCTTGCCGGTGGAGACAGCGGCTAAACGCGATACTAGCTTAAAGTGCAATGCTGGAGTTGTGCACAAAATGTTTGTAAACAAATGTGCTGCACACTATTTTGGTGGAATCGTACCCTTATGCCCACTTACAGATTTTAGTTCTGTTCCACAATATTTTTATCTACAAATTAATAATGCATGGTACACCATTACATAATTTACATAGAGATTTTTACAATTTTCGTAGTACTTTCGTAGTTGGTAAGGAATTAAAAATTGAAGTGGGAAACTTGTACAGTTATTGAAAATGAACAAGCAAGGCTATAGTTTAGAGTTTGTGTTGATTTAAGTGATCGATAAAGTCTGGTGAGAACCGATTGTGGTGAAACTTCGTGATTGATTCCAAGCTTCTCAGGCATCCTCGTAGTTAAGGTAGTCAGAGAATACCATAAACGAAATTGAAAATTACTGTGATTTCCATACGCCGCGGCGCGCCGGCAGCCCGTGTCGCCTTCCCGCAAATCCAATTAAATTTCGCCTTATAGCTTCGACCACGTCTATTGTCATGGGAAATTGTGTGTTGAGCATCATTTGGCACGCCCGATAATCTGTACAGGTTTTGTCAACAACGTATCTACTATATCACACTGATTATATTTTCACCCAAGCCTTGATAGAAGGCTTAAGGCCAAGGGTTAAGGTACGATCGACATCTATTTAAGGAGGTTAAGGTTGGATGAATGGTGGTCATGGTGGTTTGAACTGCACGTCATATAAATTTTATTGCACAAGTAAAGAAAAACCATTACCTATTTGCTGTTGGTTAATTGATCGCGACTTATATCTACCTATGTACTCCTATGTAGGACGACAGTTTTCCAGCGGTAAAGTTATGTTTGTTTCTCTCACTTACGAAACCTTCGGTACGCGAGTTCGACTCCCACTTGGCTGGATTTATTTAACCACATAATTAATTATTCTTGTACTTAGTTTGCTTCATAAGGTATTTAAGATTTTATATTAGGTATTATAAATTTTTTGCGACATTTTTCTAATATTAAACATTAGCTACAACTCATGCTGTCGCCGCATCGTCATTAGTGAATTAGTGAGCATTCAAAAAGCCAAGCTTACATTTTATTTTAGCTTGTTAAATTTAAAAATAAGTAGATTATAATTATCTGTTAGAATGAATATATCATTCGTCCGCGTGAAATGAAATAAAATGTGGTGAAATTGTGTGTCTGACATTTTATTTTGTGAGTTGACTTTTATTTTGTGGTTTTGATAGCATAAATATGATTAAAACAATAATCTTTATGCAGTCCAATCATTTCTGACAAGAATCAATTAAAAGTTCTTACGATTTAACTCTTCGATTCCGGACAGAATTTTAGCTACATTGGTATATTTTTGTTTAGGCACCGTCTGGAGAAAATCATATCAAAAACCCACGTCCATATCCTTACAAACTGACTAAACCGAATACACGACATAATAGGAAAATACGAAAAACTGAACAGTGAATAGCGCCTTGCATAAAGTAAATGCAAAATTTAATTATGTGTACAAAAGTTTTGCTGGTTCAGTAATATTGTTAGCATGTGCGCCTGCTAGTTCGTGATAAGCAATACTTTGTATTTTCAAGTTTTCAGTGATCGACGATTCAGGCGTTCGCCTTATACGAGTTAAAATTATTTCAGTAGCTATTATATTTTAGCTTCATTGTGATTCACATTAAATTTTCCAACATTGTACAGTTAACTTTGGCGATAATACTCGATTCAAATTTGTTATATTTGTTCAGACAGCAAGAATTAATTGAGTTTGCATTTATTGCAGATATTCTCTGCTGGAAGGAACTTCGTCAATTTATGATGACAGAATTATAAATGTTTTGAGATGTTGGAAATAAGAAAATGTATAAAAAATCTGTATTGCATCTTTATAAAAAGTCAATTTATTTAAAAATAGAACTCAGTAAGTGGTTTGTCAACTTTTAAAAGACAACAAAGTTCTCATAATTTTGCTGCTACTAATAGGTTTGCAAGTTGCCAAAGTAATATATTTTGTTGCACTAAGTACCTAATCATGATAATTATCCCAAATCATCCCAATATTATACTAAATTTTACATATTCTATCTACTCATAACTTAAGTTCAATAAAGAATAAATAATTTAATAACCTACATAGTAGCTATGAAAAATGACAAGTCTAATTTTATTAATGGTTTTTATTAATGGTTTTTTTAATTTTATTAATGGTCTTTTGACCAATGATCTTATTTTTTCTAAGATCATTGCTTTTGACACACAAACTTCAACAAATTACGGGTAGATACAATTTTAAGACCGGCCGTTTCACCTAAGTTCATATCCGCAGCTAATCTGCGAGCTGTCTCTGCTGATATCCGCGAGTGGGATCGGCATGTACTACCGGGCGCTGACCGAGCGCGCCCACAGGAACACCTTCGCTGGCACCCGGACCTGCCTGGAGCAGCGAGTCAAGCTGGAGTGTGAGCGGGAACAGCAGGAGAGATTGCTGCTGTCGGTGATACCTGCGTATATTGCTGCTGAGGTAAGTCGCATATTGCTGCTTAAGTCGGTTTTCATCGAACGCAACATTGAAGTCTGCGCTTCTTTTCATTTTTTTTTACTTATTAGTTAATGCTTGACTCCAATCCCACTGGTAAGTGGCGATGTAGTCGAATGATAAACGACTATTATTCGGAATACATAATTTGTAGCCAAAAAAATGATTTACAGCTAAGAGAATTTCTGCTTAATAATAACAGTCGAAACGACGAGCAGGCCTACCGTTTATCACCGAAGAATTCAAAAATAAGGAATAATACTACGAAATAATTAAGGGATTACTATCTGCTACAAGGTACATTAAATTCAAATTCAAAATAATTTATTCATATGGGTATCACTGATACACTTATGCACGCCATTTTTTTAGCTGTTACAATAGAAGGTGATGGTATACTTATGCCAAAATTACTTAAGTTCTATAGTCAAGAAGTAACGTCTAGTCTAGATGGACTCGTTGCCTTAATTTTTTATCACAAAATTTAAAGAGAAATTTTAAATGCTAATTTAAACAGCAAGATCACACAGATCTTGTAGCTATGAGGTAAGAACGGAAGTAGAACAAAAGCACGCTAGATAGCTGTGATGGATAAGCTGTTTTGTCGAGTTTTCGAACTCTTTTACGAGACCCGTAATAGTTATCTATTTTTTTTTGGTTTTTATGTAACTAGTGGATAAAATAGCTAACGATCCACCTGATGGTAAGTGGCTGTCGTCGCCCATGAACATCAGTAACATCAGAGGCGTCACCAATGTATTGCCGACTAAGAACGAAGAGAGAGAGAGAAAGAGAGAGAGAGAGAGAGAGAGAGAGAGAGAGAAAGAATTGGATTCCAAGCCCCCAGTCGGAACACGACGCGTTGTTTGGCCGCTGAGTCAAGCAAGGGGGTTAGTTATACAGACAGGCTTACAGTAAGCCTAATGATGTTCGAACAACTATTTTCAGATCACACGCCCAAGATATTTATTTCATTATAGAAAAATCTCGTGTCACGGAGTTTGTGGTCGCACTCAAAATTCAAATTTCAATATAATTTATTCATATAGCTATCACTGATACACTTATGCACGTCATTTTTTAATTTACCAACTTTTCGGAAAAGTGCTTTGTCATGGAGAAGAAGAAAAGGCTGTAAAGTAACTCCTCGGAAACTTCTCGACTGAATTTTTTTTGTGTAGTATATTTGGTAGATTATGACAATAAGTCGTAAAGTATATTTCGTACCGCTAGGCCATTAGAGTTCCCAGGTTATTAGGATTTACGTGGGAAATACTCCCACGCCAGCGAAGTCGCGGGCACTGCTAGTTTCATTATAATTGTTTTTATGGTTCCGGATGTTATGAAATTATGGACAAGGACGCTGCTCTGGGGCGATAACTTATAATGCAATAATATACCACTTATCGTAATGTCGTATACTATAATAGAATATAATAAAAATAAACATCATAACATAGTTCTACATAGTTCTAGTACGAACGCCGCTGCGGCGTGCCCAGCGGATCCTACATAAGAAGAAGAAAGATTTGTATTTTTTGATGTTTGTAACGAATATACTCAAAAACTACTTCCGACCGATTTTAAAAATTCTTTCACCAGTAAAAAGCTACGTTATCTAGACACGCGGCAGCGTGTCAAGCCAAGTTCAAGCAAAGGAACTGGCTAGCCAGCGCCGAGTGTAATATTACACGAACCACTTGGTGCCACTTTTGACCCTTTTATAACTCAAAACCTCTTTAACGTAAACACATAAAACTACGTGTGTTTAATTATATCCATATGGACATGTAGAAGACCAAATTTCATGAAGCTAGCTCAAACGGTTACAAAGATATGAAGGTCAAAAAGTCGTAAATTTTAGCACTGACTGACATATAGTACCTAAATCTAACCTACTTCCAGATAACCTAGAAGGATGAAATTTGGAATCCAGCTCGGTAATTGTGTGTAAGCGTAGGAAAAAATCAAAAAATTAAAAAAAGTCGAAAAATAAGTGGTGTCCCCATACAAAATTTGTATGGGACCAAAGCAGAGCCATCTAGCGGCAGTGAAAAGAAAAGCTTCGGTCCCATACAAATCTTAGCTAACTCGCATTTACATTGTGAGCTCGTTATGTCACGTAAAACTCGCACTAAGGCCTCTGTGCACGCGGGGCTCAATATGACATACTTCAGCGCATGGAGTATTGAGGTAGAACGAGGGCCATCTCATATGAAGGGAAAGTTGAAAAAGTTTCCAGGTGTTTACAAACAATAGAGGTTCCAATAATGGCCATTTCTAAATGGCGCTAGTGTGTGACAAATAGATATATGAACATGGCTGTTGTAAACAGAGTGAAGTTTGCTGAGTTATGCCACCCTAATCAATGGCGCTAGTGTCCGCCAAATAGATATTCGAACATAGCTGTTGTAGACCGCACCGCAGCCCCACCCGTAATTTTACGCGTTTCCACCCATGAAACGTCAATTTAGTCGTCAGTTTAGTAGTCTCTAAGCTTTGTGAACAGGGTATATTTTTCTTTATAAAAAGTAATGATATCCCACCAAAAACATAAATGTAAAAAAGGAGAGCCAAGTTCAATACAAAAATTATGCTTGGCTGTGGGCTTCGCCTCAAAAAGAATGGAGATCTAAATGAGTGCCAAGTTCTATGCAAAATCTAAATATGTATTTATAGGAACAAAATAACAGTATGAACAAGTATTAAACTCTATTTCTTTGCTTTATTGGACACCTATAACAATTGCTGTTATTTAAAAAAGTGAGGTCTTAAAGTAGGTTAGATTTGACTTGGCCAGTTTTCATTACATCAGTCATAAAAGTCAGTCTGATAAAAACTGGCAAAGTCAAATGTAACCTACTTTAAGATCTCACTTTTTTAAATAACAACAATTGTCATAGGTATCCAATAAAGCAAAGAAATAGAGTTTAATACTTGTTCATAATGTTATTTTGTTCCCATAAATACATATTTAGATTTTGCATAGAACTTGGCACTCATTTAGATCTCCATTTTTTTTGCGGCGAAGCCCACAGCCAAGCATAATTTTTGTATTGAACTTGGCTCTCCCTTTTTACATTTATGTTTTTGGTGGGATTTTATGTTACTCTGTGTATATTACGTATCACAGACGATATACTTATTACGTATAAAATATGTAAAAATTCATCTAGAACCATGACGATATTCGTTGAGTAGGTCGGAAAAATGCGTGACTCGGGTGTAGATTTTGTGAAGTTAGGGCTTGTAGAGTTAGAAGGTTGGCTCTACATGAGATCTGATAACTTTTTAATGTAGAGCCATGTGGTTTCGTCTTGGCAACATTTGACAGGAAAATGTGTTTGTGGGACTAACGTATGATTAAAAAAAATACGTTACATCTTAAGTGTTTACTATTGAACACATAATGTCATTTACTCTATATAATTTAAATGAATATCTTAGGAGTAATCGTAGTCAAAGTCAAAGTCAAAATATTTTATTCATATAGGTATCATTGATACACTTATGCACGTCATTTTTTGGCTTTTCAGAAGGTGCTTTGTCATGGAGGAGAAGAAAAGCCTAAAGAAACTCCTCAGCACATCTTTTAAAAAAAATATTACAAAAAAGATATTATCATACAAAAGTTTACTATTCTGAGTGGAACTGATTGCAGAGCTAATCATTTCCATGCGTCTTTGTCATTTAAATACTCGTCTACACTATAATATCCCTTGCCTAACAATTGTGTTTTTACACGTTTTTTGAAAGATTCTATTGGCAAGTCACGTATTAATTTTGGGATTTTATTATAGAAATGTACACCAAGCCCTATGAAAGATCGTTGCACTTTAATTAGGCGGAACGTAGATTCAAAAAAAAAGTCGCGCGACGCAAATTAAACTATGGTTGCGTTCTTTCAGAAAAGATCAATAGAGAGATAAAGTATGCAGGCGGACTGTGTATTACTTTTAACCCTCTTTTTAAAATATAATATCATTGCTTTTACCAACATTCTAAACTACTGTGCATATTTTTTTCTTTTTAGTTTTTTACGCAGTCTAGTTTTTTGTTTTTATTTAATTTTTTAATATCCGGATAACCGAGCTTAGCTCGGTTTAGTATTGCTTAACAACGCCATCTGCTTTAGCTTTAGTGTAGCTACTCGCCAATAGATGTCAGGAAGAGTCTATTGTAGCCGTTTTTCATTGCCTGAAAACACGGATAAAACGACATTTTTTAAAAATGAATCCTAGCTAGATCGATTTATTGCCCCCGAAACCCCCTGCATACTAAATTTCATGAAAATCGTTGGAGCCGATTCCGAGATTTTAATTATATATATATATACAAGAATTGCTCGTTTAAAGGTATAAGATTATTACTCTATATTGAAGTAAGTAAATATTCATATTTTTGTGACTTGTAATTTTTTGCGTTTCTGTGGAATATGTAAGATAGTTATGGTTTCATTTTAATTAGGGAAGGCTTTGTCTGAAGTGATTCTTTAAGAATCCAAAAAAAATACATTTCATTTCTTTATTTATTCAATATAATAATTACTTATGTACAAGAAAAAGAAGTAGATAACAGCGTAGGTTCTAAAATTATCTTCCCGCTTGTGGTTCTAAATGAGAATTTTTCAAGAACGTGTAAATTCGAATTTATGTGACTGTTAAAAATTCATTTTCATTTTGTTTCCGTGAAGAATAGTCTTGAAGAAACCGTTATACGAAGAAATTACTGCGTTTGACAAACGACCGCATAAAGAAGGACCGGAAAAATGTATGGACGCCAGCCTGATAAGTAATTACGTAAAATATAAAATTACATTTATTTATTTTAAAAAATTACATTTATTTATTTTTTTATTACAAAATCCACCGCTTTTAAAAATGATATAATAATACAGACAAAACTTAATAGATAGGTCTTAAAGCCAATTATGTATTTACATTTTTCGTGTATTTCTTAAATTTGTCACAAAATAAACACCACATAAAACAATAAAAGCAAGGCCCTCACAATTTTGCTTGTGTGTGTGTGTGTGTGTGTGCGTGTATATATCGATATATATAGTATATATCGACGCTTGAAAGGAAACATTGACTTACACCGTGTCCTACGTGGGCGACTCAACGCGAACGCGATAGCGAAGCGATCCGGTGCGATTACGCGGTGTCCTACGTGGGCGATTCAACGCGAACGCGAAGCGACGCGGCGCGATGCGAAAACAACAAACAGTTGAAATGTGTTGAAGTGTCCTACGTTACAAAACGCACGTAGAGTGCGTTGCGGCGCGGCGCGATTTGACGCGAACGCGATCAGTTGGTTTGATATTTTCGCGCGAACTTCAGCGGCGCGGCGGATGTCAGTGGCGGTGAAGGGACGAATCGCGTGCACGTAGGACAGAGCAGCCGCATCGCACCGCATCGCACTGAAATCGCACCGGATCGCTTCGCGATCGCGTTCGCGTTGAGTCGCCCACGTAGGACACGGTGTTACAGTGCGATGCGGTGCGATGTGGCGGCTCTGTCCTACGTGCACGCGAATCGTCCCTTCACCGCCACTGACATCCGCCGCGCCGCTGAAGTTCGCGCGAAAATATCAAACCAACTGATCGCGTTCGCGTCAAATCGCGCCGCGCCGCAGCGCACTGTACGTGCGTTTTGTAACGTAGGGTACTTCAACACATTTCAACTGTTTGTTGTTTTCGCATCGCGCCGCGTCGCTTCGCGTTCGCGTTGAGTCGCCCACGTAGGACACGGCGTAAGCGACATTGAGCTAACTTTACAGGAGAGCACTTTAAAGTTGGAATTTTTAGAAAAAAATCATATATTTTTTGTAATCCTCCAATCGACGTTATTGTTACTGTTTTGGAATCCCTATTTTATCATGTATATTGTGGCACAACAAATTTTCTAAAAATTTCAACTTTAAACTGCTCTCCTGTAAAGTTAGCTCAATGTCGCTTAGTCAATATTTCCTGAAACCGTGGACAAACCCACGAGAAGAGCGCTAGTTAACAATAAATGTAAACAATGTTTACTGCCACTACACTGACCTTAAATTAGAGATGAACTTTGTTTCGTCGGTGACTTAAGCGATACTGTTTAAAGGTTTGTACCTACAGTCAAGGTTACAAGGTTTGTTTGTGTTATTTATTTACCAAGTATCATTAATTTAGACCTAATCGTTCTGAACAATTTCATCATAAGTAATTTATTGTTACTAAACAGCTGTACTGAGTCTACGGAGTTTTGCACCTCCCGTGGTCCAAAAACATTTGTTTCCCCGTGATTGGCTCAAAAATTCTGATTCACCACTCCCTTTAAGCCAGAAAATGGATATGACCATGAGTCTGTATCAACCTATCCTGCTTCTGGCTTATGGCTTATGGTTCTGTCGAACACGGTTATGGCATCTGGTCCCTCCTCCTTGAAATCCCTGGCTTAATCCCAAAGGTATTCATGCAAGGTATGGTAGGGTACTTCTTCTCCTTCGAATCTTCTTTACTTCGAAAATCAACTGTGTCGTTTTTAACTCCTGACGCAAAAAAGGGTGTATACGAGTAAGTTAGACGTGTCTGTGTTTGTCTGTGACTCCTGTGTTGTTTTGAAGCAGATGTCATCGAGATGATTTTTAGTTATGTTTGTGGGAAATAAAACTGTCGGGGGTTTCTTAATTTTATTTATAGATATGTGGTCTTGCAACTTGCTACTTCGGCTTCGGTTGGCAACGGTATCCACTTACCACCAGGTCGCTAGTCGGCTACTCATTAAAGAATGATGTTTCTTATATCAAAATATAAATTTAGGTTGAAGCTAAGATTAAAAGATACATTCGTTATTTAAATCATGGTCATTTGAATACTCTAGAAAAACAAGTTAACACTTTCCGATCATGTTTACCGAAGTTAAAGGAATCGTGATCAAGGAGTTATGTTGAAGTATTTGTTTGAAAGGACCATGTTTCACCGTGCAATGTTAAACTTTAATATCGAAGTATAAAGTTACTGTAATGAATTAGCTTCTAATGATAATATCAAGTATCTTTTAATTGTTGCTGACCTTATCCTATTTCTAAGCTCGAAACTTCTCTGTCAACAACATTAGGAGTAAAAAACAAAACCTTCAGACGACTTTCAGAATACAAAAGATAATTATGGTTATCTTAAAACTTAAAATAATAATTGTTTAACGAAGCAATTACAAAGAAATTGATTACCTATATACTGAATACCTGACCTAACAATTCCTTAGTATACCTAATAATTCCTCAAAGTAAAGCCTAATACAAACTGGAATTCATAATAGCTAAAAAGCATTCTCACTTCCAATTTGGCACCATAATCATTTCTATCTCATCGGTTTTAGTAGCAACAGTTCCTAATACATTTGGGTGACCAGGTTTCGCATATTTGAACGATTTCGTCTTAACGGTAACATTTTCACTTTGCATTTCTGAAAATGGAAATGAGTGCGTCGAACAATTCTCGTGAAAACATCAAATGAGATGACTCATTTATGTAACGAAAGAAAAGGAAATGACTGAGAAAACATAATGAGCAGGATAAGTAGTGTAATGAAATTTTTGACTAAAGAATATTACTTTTAATATTTCGGCACCAGCAATTTAGAAAACTTATTAGGTTGGTTATTGTCGCGTCTAAGCATTATAAAACACACACATATACCACCGCTCTAGGAATGGTGGCAAGGACTTTTGTTTCAATCGATGAAACTTTACAAATCCCGAGGCCCAAAAACAAGTATTTATTTTATTTGTGAAACTAGTAACTGACGTTGCAGTACATTTCCTAAAATGTTTAGATGGATTTATAAAGTGATAGTTTTTTGTAAACCAATTTTATTACAATAAATAAACGTTAAATGTTACCCCTAATTTTACTGTACACACATCAGTGATTTCAATCACGACTCAATTTATATCAGCGGAAAAATGGGTGACCTGAAAGCCGACAAAGAAGCTGTAAACATCATTGTTATTTAAATTTATTGTGCTATCTATGGTCCCGAATTTTCTCGATCAATCAGGTATTAACGTTTTAACAAAAATTTCCGCTCGAGAATCATCTACAGGTTCTTGAGCTGTATTTCCAAACGAGCGTTAGCCCTAATATGTTTGTGTGGCAACGAGGATATTCCTTAGCACACATCGTTTGTTAAAGTTGTTCATCTAGAAAGCATTATTACTTACGATAATGAAAGAACGTGCCTAACGAGACCAATTTTCTTTTTATGAGTCCCAATCATTCCTGAATCGGTATCCACTTCGTACTACTCACCTACGTGTATTCTTTCGCAACAACTTCTGTGCTGAGTTAAATGAATGGGTGGGAAGTTATTCTTACATATTTTTAGTATCGTGTCTTTGGTAAGTGAGATTTGTAGAATTTGAACCAACTCAGCAGTAATTTAACGCATTTTCGGAGCTGAAGGTGCATACGCATATTCCAGATTTTGAACACATTAGGACATTTTACCACAGTATGTCCGTTCGGCATCTTTATGGAGATTGCCTTTTCCCATATTTTAATATTTAGCACGGAAGTTTGCATTGCCACAACTACTACAATTGTTTCTACAAGTCTAAAATAATAGTAGAAGTAGCCTTTTTCGTAAACAATATTACTCGTATGTATGTGTAAGAGACCTTAACAAGTCATGAGGAACCTTAATTTTATCTGGGAAATGCTTTTACGCATCCCGGTTATGGGGCGTAGGCAGAATATCCATTAAACCCTGGCGATTTTCACATCAGCGTTATGGGATTACAAGGAATCCCTTTCACACTCTATCATGGAATCCCAAACTACAAAATTAGATATATCTTCCTTAAAGAACACTGTTACACCCTTTAAATCAAAGTCGGGTAATCAGGCAAGATACAAATCAGAAAACGCCACATAAGGTGTTGATTGTAATGTTTATTTCTTGTTTGTATCAGAACAAAAGAAGTTCGGTTCTCTAGAGTCTAGACGATACGGCATACGGCATACACATTGTGTCGTATCTAACAATGGAAACACATCGAGCCCGTGCGTGGCATGCTAAGTGAGCAATCACCGGGCAACCGTTACTGCTTCATTAAGCCCACCAGCCTTGTCCGTGCTGCCCTACTCTTGGCGTGCTAATTGGGGGCTAAATACTTCGGGTCCTGATTCTGATACAAAAATGTAACGAACATTTTGCAGAAACTTGTAGTTTTACGAATAGCTATTGTCCATGAACATGAGCAAGAAATATGTTACAACTATCGATAACAGAGACCTTTGAGTAGATCCTGTGAAACGGTTCACGGTAATAGTAGCAACAGGATTTTACTAAAGAAATTGCATCTCTATGTTCTGAAGCCAACAGCTGAAGAATGAACAAACAGATGGTCTTGTTGGTCTAGTCTCCTGCCGATCGATGTACCGACAAGACAACTATAATATGCTCTTTCTTTTCTGATTCTATTTTTTTTGATGATGCAATTTTACCCGTCTAATGAGTCTCGCCTTGTCATCATGAGATCTTTTTGCAATTTGTCCGAAGTATATAGAGAACTCTAAGGGTGAGAGTTGAGACCTAGAAACCGTAGGTACTTAGACTTGGACCTTGCTTAGACAACAAGTCAAATGTCGTAAACATGACTGACATTTTATTAATAGGAATTTAACAACTCATATATAACGGCTAACATTATGTTTGACTTAGGATTAGGACCATTATTTTTTTTGGATATTTGATTAAAAAATTACGCGGGTAGTCGCGGCGTAAACACGCAAACTTAGTGCACTCGTGAATTTTTTATTTATTTTCGCTATTAAATCTATTAATTTTGTTTCAAATGTGTAGTTAGTGCATTAATACTCACCTGCTCTCTCTAAATTTCACTTTTCACAAACTAGTTCTCCGTTGTTTTCTGTTATTAAACTCTCACAATGGATTTTCAAATTGCAAGCAAATTAGAAGAACTTGAAAACATGTTTGGCACTCGGATGAAGCAGTATGATGACAAGTTACAAAAAGTCGCTAGTGGTTCCAGCTCAGTGCATCCAGATTTAGTTTCTTTATCTCGGGAATTTGCTGAGTTCAAGTCTTTTGTGAATGAATCTCTTACAAACATAAAACAGTTACTGGATCTTATTTCTCATGGTCTGGACCGCCACGAAACCTTCATGCGGAGAAAAGTGTTATTGGTGCACGGCTTCCCCGAAAAACAAAATGAAAATTTGCAGGAATCGGTTCATAATTTGTTTAATGTGCAAATGAAGCTTCCCGATATTAGTTTGGATAATATCCAGGTATGCCACAGACTTGGCTCTGCTCAAGACAAAACGCGCCCCGTACTCGTCCGATTCTCTGACATTGAGAGTCGTCATGCAGTATGGGATAGCAAAACTCTTTTAAAGGGCACTGGACAGACCATAACCGAATTCCTGACCAAATCCAGACACCGTGTTTTCTTAGCCGCCCGCAAGCATTTTGGTATTCGGCGCTGTTGGTCTACGGAGGGAAGAATCATTATAATTCTTCCAGACAAGTCCCGTCGTAAGATCGAAACGATGACGGAACTGGAGGTGCTTGCTAAGCAGTTCCCGTCCGTCATTCCAGTTGACGACGACCCTGAGATTCATGGTGGGCCTCAATCTCCTAAAAATAAAACATCTAAGGCCATCTCCGTCGCCCCCAAAGGGAAATCCCGGCGTCGTAATTAAAGGACAAGTTTATATAGTTTTGTGCTTTATGTAGTAGGTAGTTGTAAGACTGCTTTGTTTTCTTTATTGCTGCACTCGTTCATTACTCGATTCACTTGAATGTCGGTACTTTTTATTTCTGTTTTTAAAGATTAATTTTGCATAACAATACTGTCAATAAGTAATCGTATTATTTGTAACTTGACTTTGTACCTAAATCTTGTAATCATTTGTAATTCCATCGAAAACTAGAGTTGACACTGACGTTATTGACATGACAGTTGTCAAGCAGTTTTGTATGTCAGTTTTGAGGTTGGCCACAGATGATATAATTGCCGTGTAGTTTTAAGTTTTGTTTTATATACAGGACAGTCAAGTAGACTTATTGTTGTTGGTGGATAGTGTTAGTTTTATACTCGTAATAAGTGGTTTGTACATCTTTAACTAATTTTTGATTACAAAATAATCTTAGTATGTTCCTATTTACAAATTATTATTATATTTTTTTTCTGAGTGTAGAAAGCATTTAGTGTTAAATCTCTTTCAGTACCTACCTACTACTCAAATAATAACATGTTAATTAATATTATACAAAATTTCGTTAAGCTTAGTGAGCGGTGAGTAAAATGCAACCACATTATTATTATTATTATATATATATTTTTTTGTTTTTATAGTTTTTGTTTTTATATACCTATATTGCTTTCGTTTTATATTAATATTATTTTGTATATATAAATATATATTGATATATCTATTATTATTTATTTAGTGTAGTTTATATTATTTGATAATGAATAACATTACTGACTTTGATAGTGACTTTTTATCATGCTCTTCATCGTCGGACAGTTTTATGAGTGCGAATAGTGGTGTTTCTGATTCGCGGTCCCTGCACGATCAGATTTCCTCTGTATTTTCAATCTATCCTGAAAACTTTAATGTAGCGCATATTAATATTCAGAGTGTTCCGCGACATTATCCTGATTTTCTGGCATCCTTTAGCGGCACCCCTCTTGATGCTATACTGATTTCCGAATCTTTTCTCAAACCTTCTATTCCCTCCTGTCAGTATGCACTTCCTGGATATATCTTATTGCGCAATGATCGCACTGGTAAAGGCTGTGGCGGTGTTGCGATTTACTTACGTAGTAATTTGATTTATAAAATTGTGAATGCTTCGCCATCCACATACTCTGAAGCCGCTGAGTATTTATTTGTTGAAATCTCTTTGCGTCGGGTAAAAGTTTTGCTAGGGGTGTTTTACAGCCCTAACTTAAATATTGATTACTTTGATTCACTTGAAGATACTCTTAACATCTTCTGCCCCATTTTTGATCACGTAGTCCTGATGGGTGATTTCAACACGTGTCTCTTAAAAGATAACTCTCGTTCATCTAGACTACTTTCCCTGTTAGCTTCTCTTAACCTTCATGTTTTACCTCTCTCTTCCACCCACCATTTCCCTAACTGTGCACCATCTTTGCTAGATCTTATAATCGTCTCCTCCTCTACAAATGTCAACACTCATGGGCAATTATCCGCTTCTTTTTCTTACCATGATCTTCTCTTCTTATCCTATCGCCTGCATTCCCCTAAGCGTAAACCTCAGTTCCTATTGCTTCGCAGTTTCAAGGGTATGGATTTGGATGCACTGAAGTGTGACGCTAGTGCTATTGACTGGGATCCACTGTTTGAGAAGCCTTGTCTAGATGACAAAGTTTCACATTTTACAGAGGCGATGCTTGACCTTTATGACCATCATGCACCTCTCAAGCGCGTTAAGATGCGACACAATCCTGCCCCGTGGTTAACTGACAATATCAAAGAAATGATGAAGCGCAGGGATATTGCCAAGCGGAGATACAAGCGTTGCCCTTCTGAGCGCAACCTCACTCGGTACAAAGTTTTACGCAATCGCTGCAGTCGCCTGTGTAGAGATGCTAAGAGGCGCTATTTCCATGAATCGCTCCTGAACCGTAGCTCCTCTGATATGTGGAAGTTTTTAAAGTCCAATGGTATCGGAAAGATTACTGATACTGCTAGTAGCGTCAATGATTTGAATGCCCTCAATAATCATCTCTCCCGTTGTCCTACTTTTGTTGATCCAAGCATCAAATCATCTGCGTTGCGGGCACTATCGGATCTTCCTCTCCCAGCTGTTCCTCCATTCAAGTTTAATTTATTCACTGAGAAACAAGTTTCTAAAGCTGTACTTTCTATAACTTCATGTGCTGTTGGTAACGATAAAATATGCTCTAAAATGCTAATTCCCATCCTTCCTATTATTCTTCCTGTTCTCACACATATTTTTAATCACTCTCTTTTGTCTAACACCTTTCCGAGGTCCTGGAAATCAGCCCTAGTCATCCCTTTACCCAAGGTCCCTAATCCCTCTTCACTCTCCGACTTTTGCCCTATCTCCATTCTTCCTTTCCTTGCTAAAGTGTTGGAGCATTTAGTACACGACCAACTGTTGGACTTTTTATTATGTAATAATCTTCTGAGCCCCTATCAATCTGGTTTTAGGCCTGGCCACAGCACAGTGTCGGCGCTGCTAAAAGTTAGTGAGGACATTCGTTATGCCATTGAGAATAAATCCCTTACCCTTCTCATCCTACTAGATTTTAGCAGTGCTTTCAATTCAGTTGACTTTGATATTCTTCTAGGTATTCTCTCTTCTCTTAATATTTCTTCTTCTACCGTAGCTTGGTTCGACTCTTATCTTAGGGGTCGCTCGCAATGTATACATATAAATGACACTTTTTCTGACTGGTGTACATTGGATTCGGGTGTACCCCAGGGTAGCGCTCTCTCTCCTCTTTTATTTTCAGTTTTTATTAACTCTGTCACTTCAGTTATCTCATCTAAATTCCATCTCTACGCAGACGACCTGCAGATATATCGCCATTTCGATGCTTGTGATGTTAATACAGCTATTGTCGAGATCAACAAGGACTTGAACAGTATTAGTTTATGGTGTAATACATTTGGATTACAACTCAATCCTAAAAAATCACAAGCCATCATAATTGGTAGTAGATATTTTTGCAATGTCATTGATCGTAATTCTTTGGTACCTATCCTCATAGACGGATACCCTATTGCGTTATCTGATCAGGTAAAAAATCTCGGCGTCATATTTGATACCAACCTAAATTGGAGTGCCCATATCAGTAACATTAGTCGAAGGGTACACTTCACCTTTCACTCGCTCAAGTGCCTTCAAAATTTCTTACCCTTGCAAACTAAAATTATTCTTGCCCAGTCTCTTATCCTTCCTATTCTTGACTACGCTGACGCCTGCTTTCTGGATGCCACGGAGGAGCTTCTTAACAGACTTGAACGCTTGCAAAATTTATGCATTCGCTTTATTTTCGGTCTCAGGAAATATGACCATGTTTCTGAATTTCGCAAGCAACTCAAGTGGCTCCCCATCCGTTTTCGTAGGAACACTCGAATATTATGTCTTTTATTCAATATATTACGTAATCCCAAATTTCCTACATATTTACGTGAACGATTTTCTTTTGCTCGCCCCTCATTTGCTCCATGTAGATCCCATAATAAACTTCTCCTTGCATTCCCATCCCACAAAACCAGCGCTTACTCCCATTCCTTTACTGTACGTGCAGTGAAACTGTGGAATTGTCTCCCCCCTGGTGTTAGAGCATGTAAAACGCTCACTACGTTTAAAAAATCTGTCAAACTACACTATTTGTCCATTGCATATAGTTAAATTTATTTACACTGTTTAGATATAGGTTTAGTTTTTATTTCACTTATTTACTTTTTTTTAGTAAGTATATTATTATGTTAATACTATAATTTATAGCTATTGTTTGTATGTATTATTAGTATAATATATATGATGTTTATGATATATTTATATATATGTATGTATATATGTATGTGTATATGTATGTATATATGTCTATTTTATGTATATGTATGTATATTTTATATTTGTTTATGTATTTTTGTATATATACATTCTTGTGTGCACTCAGGTTGCCACTCAAATTTCAATTTTCCTTTTGTGGGGCTACTGGAAGAGATTTCGTTTCGAAATAAGTAGCTCCCATGTGCGAATGTCTCTAAATTTAAGTTTTCTATTTAAAATTGTATGGTGTGCATGAATCATTAAATAAATAAATAAAAGAAAATACATATTAATAAGTCATAAACAACTGCTTAACAATTGTTTTTGTTCAGTTATTTTCTGAGTCTAAGTCTGATCAAAGCTTAGGTTTTATAGATCTTACACTAACTGACGAACTCAGAGTCACTTAACGGTTACTTAAATCGCTCCTTAGAAGTACATTATTTGTTTTGTGATTCTGCACTAAGGAGCGATTTAATTAACCGTTAAGTAACTCTGAGTGTGGCAGTGAGATTAAATACTGATCTGTCTACGATTAAGATATCATAGCGGTCTTATATCAATAGTTAATCGCGCAGACATAATAAGTCTTCTTCGCGTGAGACACTCCGATATTACTGTCACGTGCAGCACCACTTAACGCGCTTACTACGTGAGCGATCTAGATGCGAACGCGAAGCATCGCGGCGCGACGCGAAAACAACAAACAGTCGAAATGTATTGACGTGCCCTGCGTTACGTGCGTTCGGTAACGTAGGACACTTCAATACATTTCGACTACTTGTTGTTTTCGCGTCGTGCAGCATCGCTTCGCGTTCGCATCGTGATCACTCAAGAAAGACACAGCGTTAGAATACTTGACTAAAATAAAACGCCCGATTCGAGTATTTCAGTACGCTTGATGTTCAAATTATAATCGTCATTAGCCTTCCTTGAGTCTCCAGCTGAATTGCCTTTTGATTCACTAAATACTTACGAATACGATCCACATCTATCTATTTAATACCTTTAAACGAGCAATTCTTGTATAATTATATATATTCTCGGCGGAATCTCGGAAACGGCTCCAACGATTTTTATGAAATTTAGTATGCAGGGGGTTTAAAGGGCGATAAATCGATGTAGCGAGGATTCATTTTTAGAAAATGTCGTTTTATCCGTGTTTTCAGGCAATGAAAAACAATAGACTCTTCCTGACATCTATTGGCGAGTAGCAACACTAAAGCTACTTCAGTAGATGGCGTTGTTAAGCAACACTAAACCGAGCAAAGCTCGGTCATCCGGGTACTGTCTATTAACTAATTTCTATTAAGACTATTTTTCTATTATGACTAGCCCGGAGCCCAGTTGAGATGGTAGTGGCCAGAGACCAATGATATTGTATGTAACTATGTATAATCTTTGCCACAGACAGCTCGATTTGATTATATTGAAGTGTCATTTGTGAATGTCTCAATATTCTAAACTAGCACTCACCCCGCAGCTTTACCTGTATTTTCCGGGATAATAAGTACCCTCTATCCTATCCTAGATAATATTTCTATCTATGTGTTAAACATGAATATAAGTTCAGTAGTTTTTGCGTAAAAGAGTAACAGACATCCTCACAAACTTTTACAGTTATAATAGGATAGTAGGAAGTATAATAAGATGCGGGGAAAAGTGCAAAAATTTGTTAACCGACTTCAAAAAAGGAGGAGGTATTCAATTCGACTGTAATTTTTATGTTTGTTACCTCAGAACTTTCGACTGGGTGAACCGATTTTGATGATTCTTTTAATGGAAAACTGGTGCTTGTCATGTGGTCCTACTTAAATTTGAACGTTTGACGAGTAGTTTTTAGAGTTATCCCTAATTTTGAAGTCAATTATTTTTTGTCTAGAATTATTTCTATTAATAGCCGATGAACGAACAGACGAGACTGATGATAAGTAGTCATGGTCGCCCAAGAGTGTAATGCCTTTAGTGTTTTTGATCTCCATATAAAAACGATATAATGTTCTTCATTCCACTGTTAAAGTAAGAAAACAAAATAAAAATGCAGCTTGAAGTACTCCTTATTTATTTAAAACTAAATTATTTTGGAATAAATCTTAAGTTATAATTACAATTAACACTAATTAAGGTTACATCAGTCACATTTGGTAGCAACATAATAACTACATTATACTAGTAATTTTATACATCATTAGTTTTAGTGATAAATACATTGGAAACTTAAAATTTGTCACATTCGTGAATATTACAATCTTAGTTGTGTCGATTTCATTTCAGGTAGTTAAACCAATTTAAATATTATGTCGTCATATTTTAAAATATTTTTGTTTTATAAGAAAATTCCG
Source organism: Thymelicus lineola (assembly GCA_963932265.1). Classification (NCBI taxonomy): domain Eukaryota; kingdom Metazoa; phylum Arthropoda; class Insecta; order Lepidoptera; family Hesperiidae; genus Thymelicus; species Thymelicus lineola. The sequence continues at coordinate 13,707,064 of OZ010694.1, forward strand.
CAAATTAGTGGATATATAATATGTAGATAGATAGATTTAATGAGTTTATACTCTTTAATGAATATTAATTTGGACGGATTGTCTCCTTTACTAATATCAGTTTAAGTGAGACCTAAGAGGTGGTATAAGTATAAAAATATATAAAGCCAGTAAGTACCTATCAATACCTGATAACAAGATAATAGTAATTTCTGTGCTATGTTATGTATGGAAACGTTAAAGCTTGAGAAAAGGTAAATCTTTTTTTTGACGTTTTAATTTAAGTTTATTCGTGTACATAAAATTTTAAATAAATAAATAAATAAATCTTTGTAGTTCAACATTCTAACCTAGGTATCTTACCTAGAATCATTCATGGAACTATTAGGCAATGGTATTTTCCTGTGGATCTTCTAGTTAAGTAAAAACTGACTAGATATTGCAAAACTTTACAGTCCCTGTAATAATGGTCTACAGAATAAAAAATATTTTTGATTTTTTGGTTCCATTTAAAACAGTTTGTACAGAAAAGCATGAGTAATTCAATAATTGTAGTCTTAATGAGAATTTACTGTAATCTGTACATGGCATAACTTTGTAACTTTGTAATTATTTGTTGAACGAATCTCGAGGTAGCGGTGTCGCCATGTTTGAAAGTTGTCTATTTGTCGAGGCCGGATTAAAGTACTTACTTAACTTTAAATATAAATAGAACAATAAAATACAATGGTATCAAAAGTAAGGTGGTTTATATCTCGGGTCCATTCATATACCACAAACGCACTTAATACACACATCATAAAAGTTAGACATAATTCAAAATACACCACTGCAATCCAGTGTCTAATATCACATGTACAATATTTCGGTGCGTATCATTATAGTCCGAGACTCATGATTCCGCAAACTCTTTTCTATTTGGTTCAATGTCAGATTTGCTGATATTAACATGTATCGTTATAGCTTCATCGTTTTCCGATTTCATTATTATATCATTCCATTGTACTTCAGCTTTCTTGCTATATGCTTCATTTTCTATGAGAATTGCTGATTTGGTGCATAGTGCTTTGCTTTGGAATTCGATGAGTGCGCAGTAGTCACTCTTTCTCGTTTCTGATTTGATGTCAGCGATGTAACCGAGCTTCCTCCTCATTACTTCGACTTTAACGTGATAGTTGTAGATGCAGACCTTGATTATAAAGGCGCTCTTCTGGTACAGCAATATGATTTTGTACTTGGTTCTACAGCAGGCAGTTTTCTTCAACTTTGTCTGGAAGTTCTCTATTAAGATCTTGATCTTCTGGGAGTAGACTGCGATGATATTGTGAGTTGACTGTAGATGCGCTGACAACTCCTCGAAGGCCACAGAACAGCATGTAGGTGTGATTGGACAGATCATCGTGTCATATTTGCAATCCTCCTCATGTTTTACTCTCGTATTAGCCGTCAATAGTTCCGTGCAGCCGCGCCTGGGGACAAAAAACATTCATTTCAGTTCGAGAATTCAAATACTAGGTATTTGCCTTAATCGAAGCTTATTTAATTTTAATTATCTTTGCTAATCTTATAATGTCAAGTTGCGTAGCAAAGCGTATATAATTTGGGCAAATTAATCGTTTTTGTACAGCTTTCTAATGACCTTAAGTTGTTTCAGATTTTTTATCACGCTTCTTATCAGCTTGCCATTGAACTTTACTGTTTCACAACGATTCTATTGGTAATACTTTATGTATAGACGGTCGACGATTTACAATATATTTAGAGAGGATTCGATGAAGTAATTATTAAGTGTTATTATTACCGTATATTTCGAATACTGTTAATATTTGATTTTAATGTTCGACAATTTGTAGCTTTTTATCATAAACATGAAGTTTTGAGACAGAAATGAAAAGAATGGAAAGCACAGAATTTATCTTAATTTAGGGTATATTGCTTATTGATACTGAATATATGGAAGATCTATTATAGATAAATATAAATTGAAGCTATAAAAAGTGGCCTATACCAACTACCAAGCCTCGATTCATTCGAGACCAAATTTTATCAGACAAACAGAGTTAACGATGGAAAACTCTTTTTACGAGCTCGGCTCATAAACCTCAAATCAAAGTAAGAGGATTGGTGGCACCTAACGTTTTAGTGGAATTTCCTAATTTATTATAGTTACACAGGATAGTAGTGAAAATAGTTCGAGTTAAAGAAATTGCAACATGATCTAATTCCTGGGACAAAAAGTTCACATATTTTAAGTAATCATTATGCTAAAATTCATTCAATTTTATAAACAGACAAACAAAAAGTAATATTCATTAATAGTACCTAAACATTATCATAATTAAATTTTTTCATTGCGTGTGTGTTATTTCCCTAAACGACTAGGGAATAATAATAAAATTATACCCAGCTAAAATGGCTAATGATAATAATAAACGCTTACACGACAGTCTTACACACTCATACCCCCGTAGTAGGTTTATACCTGCGGATGGCATGGATGACACACAACACATCACACTAACTAACACACATGACCCGAGTACTTGTATATCTATCACATAAATATCTGCCCATCTGGGAATCAAAGCCGGAATACCTCGCTTCGCTACCAACTAGGCTATAGGATCGACGTAAATAATAACCTTTGTCACAATTTGCAATATCAAACGCGTTACATCTTAATATTTTGAATTAAGTGGCAGCAACTGTCTTTCCAAGTCCTTTAATCAGTCGCGATGACTCAATGAATGAAAGTAATTTAAACGAAGAAAGCGGATATGAAGAGAAATCCTGACTCACAATTTTATTACAAGGTCCATCCTTGAATGAAAATGAAATGAATTAGTAAAGTAGGTTGGGTTTTACTATACATGCATCATCTTGTTATATAGAGGGAACTGAGGGTAGCCACTTAAAGGCTAAATGGAACCATATTAGCATAATGATTTGATAGATTTTAATTAAGTGAAATTATTATACTCGTAGTACGTTCGATGTAATTACTTATCTACCACTTATTTATTATTTCTATATTCGATATTCCGATTATCTCATTATATTTTAGGATCAGCTAAGGTCAGGTTAGCAGTCACGTGAGTCACTCAATAGTGAGGTACCCAATGAATAAGTTAAGGACTTATGAGGTAACACTTTTTATATGCACGTAAGTTTCTTAATCTACCACCTATTTGGAAAGGTTAATGTCATGGCAAGATAGCAGTGATAGCCTAGCGGTTAGAAGTTTGGTCTCTCGAAAGCTGGGACCCGAGTTCAAATCCTGGCACGCACCTCTAATTTTCAAATATTATGTGCGTATTACAAGTAATTATCATTTGCTTCGGTAAAGAAAAACATCGTGAGGAAACCTGCACACCTGAGAGTTCTCCATAACGTTCTCAAAGGTGTGTGAAGTCTACCAATCCATGACCAATCCGAACTTGGCCAGCGTGGTAGACTATGGCCTATACCCCTCACATTGTGAGAGGAGACCCCGAGCCCAGCAGTGCGACAATTATGGGTTGTTGCTTGCTTGCTTGCTTAAGGGGCTATCCATAAATTATGTCACACGTTAAGGGGGAGGGAGGGGGTCGACGACGTGTGACATTATGTGACAAGGGGGTGGGAGGGGTCCTAAATTTCGTGACGTCACATTTCAAAATCTATTATAATGATTTCGAATGATTTGAAATAACTGGTTTCGGAACCGCTGTTTTCATTTAATAATTTTTAAATGTAAAGCAAAATATGTGACGTCACACTAAGGAGGGGATGGAGTCTCACAAATGTGACCAGCTGTGACAAGGACACAGGGGCAAAAAATCATGAAATTCGTGTGACGTAATTTATGGATGACCCCTAATATCATGGAGAAGAAGTGCGGAAGAAGCTCACGTACAAAACCACAAGTACCTGTAATTCCGGCACGGCAACATGAGGTCGTTGACCAGTCGCTGCAGGGCCAGGCAGGGCGTGGCAGGTGCTCGGAGACTGCCGCGGCACCACGCACACCGCGACATGCGACGGGAACAACGCGCACACCACACGCCGCCGCACCAGGGGCACACGCATGGGCCGCAACACTGTTGACAACGTTACATATTGTTAAATTCAATGATATTATATACGAGTAATCGCCCTCGCTTTGCTTCGGTTTTCTTTATTTTTTACACCTTGGGTTACATTATTGGAGTTTTATTAAGGATCCCTAATTTTTTTGAAAATATAATATAGCCTATGTTACTCGGGGATAGTGTAGCTTTCCAACAGTGTACGAATTTTTCAAATCGGTTCAGTAGTTTCGGAGCCTATTCAATGCAAACAATCAAATCTTTCCTCTTTATTATTAGTATAGATATAGAAAAGATATGCCAAGACAGCGCTGAAATTATGTCAGTCGAATTTAGACAAGTGTAGCGATTTCAATTCAGACAGTTGATAGCTGCCTCTGAGTGAGGCCGTCTAGTTGTCTTTTTCACTATTATGGTTTTAGTAGTGCCATCCCTTTTACATAATTCACCAATGTAATAAGGATTGGTGTAGTGAAACGAAAGATTAACGTGTGTGTGTTGTAGCTCAGTCGGAACAGATTTTTTGGTTGATTTGTAAGGGCATAACGTATCTATAGTTTAATATCATTATTATTATTTTGTTACTCCATGTCTAGTCATCGGTTCTAGGTCAGGGTGGTGGAGTATGGAGCACACGCACCCAGCACTGATGAGGTGTGTAATAGTATAATAACATATAGTATAATATGACTTGAAATAACGGTCACATGATATAACTTTCATAATTATTAAGCTATAAAAACAATTTTAACATGTGATCTAATGTTTATTTCATATAATGTTATTCAATTCAAATTATAATTTGTCTTTGCTCCATAATCCAAAACCTAAGAAGATAAATTCAGGAGCGGGTTGATTTATCGTTTCCACCTTAGCCGGCAACGCCTCTAGTAAGAATAATTATGATATAAATTCAAATTCAACTAAATACACCTACAACTTCAAATGTTAAAAACCACCTTATACTCAACTATACTCAAAGCACCTCAAGGTTTATAACCAAACTTCCGAACTAGCAGTTTAACTGTAGTTTCCGAACGATACTCGTAGTTATATACAAAGTTAACTATTTTGAAGTGTTATTAGTTCAAGTTTGTCTGGTTCGAGGTATTAATTTTACCAAAACACGCACGGTGAGCCTCAATATATGAGCAGTATTATCACAAGATGAATCTTTGGTATGGTTCAAATTAAACCTGACCTCGGTTTTAAGTGATTTGAATATTGGCTGTGATTAAATTTTGTATTTGTTTTTTCCTTTACGCACACCGATCTATCCCTTTGTCGTACCAGTATTTTGGTATCGTTCCGTTTCCATAGCTATGTACTAAGTGATACCTTACGGTAATTTATGCCGCGTGCCGATGATTTTGTCGCGTAATAACAAACAAATGTATTCAAAGACATTAAATTGCTTGTGTGCATGTTTTGTATTAAAGAACCATAAATTTGCAATAATTTGACATGAACACAGCGCCTTCTGAGCTTTTCGCTCCAGCCAGCAATTTATATTTAATTCTTGTTTCAACACTCCAAGCTTATTATAATTCCTAGCCGGTACACCTGCGTACGATATTAATATTGGAGTTTGAAAGTCTTCGGCTAGAAAATTAAAATTATCATAAACAAGAAATTTTTGTGTAAACATGTTTTCTGGAGAATTTGCAACGAATGTACTCAACTCATGTAGTTTAGCATGAGTTAAAGTAAGAGTAACCATGTGCTATATGAATTTATTTATAGCTTCTTAATAATTCATATTTATCGTTTAAATAAATCTTAAACCAAAACGTCTGTTGACTGCATTAGAGATACAAGTAGAAAGGCATATTTCTGCGTGTTTTTTCATCACGCAATAGTTCAATGCCATGTTTATCATCGTTTATGTTGGGGCCACACTACAGGAAACGTAAATGCCTATCATCGCGATAAATATAGCGTTAATTATTAACGCAATAAAGTGAGTGGCTACACTTGAACGGTCAACGTGAATGCCCATTCTTGGCGATAAAATTGGCGATAATGTTCCTTGAATTTTAAATTTGTTTAAATGGATTCTATAATAACCCATTAGGCTTTCCTTCTTCTTTTTAATTTCTTCAATAGTTGCTTTAAAAGTTAGTAATTCCATTATTCGTCGCAAGCATCATTTTGCGAAGCACGATTCTTGAAACTTTTAAGTCTCGGATCCCACAAACATGGCTCCGTTTGCAGAATCACGAGAAATGCAATTACTTTTTCGTTACTCCACTCCATAGCCATAGTACGTAATTAACGAAGACAAACACGTGCGATCCCAACGCGCTCACGATTCACACTGACATACGTAGTGTGGCCGCTTCAACGCATTCATTCTCGCGATAATCTCTTTGATGTACCGCCATTTGAGCTATCGCCTACTGTCGAATGGCAGTGTGAATGCCGTTGTCAAATTATCGCGATAAGTCGTGGCTACACCTACGTTAAACGTCCATCATCGCGATAATTAATGGCATTTCCCGTTAGTGTGGCCCCAGCATTAGAGAAACTTTGTTACGTTTATACGTATTTTTATTTATTTGATTTTTTACTGCATTGAAATATGATACTGAAATCTTGATATAACATTTAGCAATGCATCTCATAATAGTTATATTCACCATCAAGTAAGATTTCAATTAGTTAGGTACTTATAAATCCACACATTTTGTTTTTTTTCTGCAGGAGTGTTTAGATAAAATGAGCGAAAGTCATCATTTCTCCCTCACTCCCATAATCTTCGTTCATGAAACGTGTTCCAAGCGTTTTATTGTTCAACTATAAAATTGCTAATAGAACAATTTCAGGATAAGCACTCACTCGCAGACTGCTTGAACATAACGTTCTTTTAGTACAATAAGTTATTGTTCTTCATTATGTCATTTCTCTATTATCCAATTTTTCCTCATTGTTCTTTCTTGGCTGGTCTTGTTGTTCTATTGTTCTCTTAGTTAAATTCTCTCTTTATTTAATCCTTATTTCAAAGTCTTGGAACAATTTTAATTTCTGCCCAGAACACCTGTGCCATTAAAATATAAATCCTCTTACTGAAAAAGGCTCTCAGTCTGTCGACTTAAAGCCAAATAGATTCCGTGAGATTCGCAAACATGATTGCTATTTTTAATAAGATTCGTATTTTTAGGAAAATATTAATTATACACGAAAAGAAGGAGACTTCATAAAATATTTTTTTAATGAGATTGAAATTATATAGTAGGTAATGCGACTTACAGCAACTTATGAATATAACAATTATGAAAAGAAACAATGTAAACTCCAATTGGACGAAAACAGTGTAATTTGAAAGAACGAGAAGTTAATTTTAAGTAAATAAAAAATATAAAGGATTGAAAATAATTAAATTAAATTTAGATTAGAATTAAAATAATTAAATTTAGATTTGGATTTTGTAATCGAATACCATGAAGCAATATTGATTGCCAGTATGATTAAAATTGCAAATTACAATAATAAATCTTGGACTGTGTTTTGGACGCGTCTTGGCCTAAGTGATGCACCGTCGTGGTAATCAGTACAATAATAATACACGCAATAGATAATTAGCACAGGTTATACGATACTATCAACAATTAATTATTTCTTCAAAGACATTCCACTTCACTGAATGAAGTGTTTTGCAATTAAAGCGATGAAGTTGCATAAATCTTATTGTATCACATCACGGAGTCACGTGACCTAATTGACCTTGGAATTATAGTCATTGTTACTGATATGGATGCAGTTTATGACAAACTCAGGGTCTCAGGGTGAAATCTATAAACTGCACTTGGGCTTTGCTTAGACGTAAAATTATCCTAACAAAAACAATGGTCTTAATCAACCCATTTTATACGCCTTTTTATTTTTTTCTTATTAACTAAATTTCGAACAAAAATTATAAATTATAAAAAATTATAATAGTTAACCTTAATGTTAGCCGTTTTACAGGACTTTTTAAATATTTTTATATTCACAAACTGTCAGTTATCCATTTGACTGTTGTCTGAGCAAACTCTCCACCAATCCGCACTGGAGCAGCGTGGTGGAGTATGCTCTAGGCCTCCTCAAGAGGAGAGACCCGTGCCCAGTAGTGGGCCATTAATGGGTTGAAGCCAACTGAGAAAACTCTAAATTTAAGGGCGCCTTATAGATTTTCCGTTTTATAGAACTGGAATAACCCATTGATGATGGATCCGTTACGATTCAATCATATTTATGGAGGAATTTGTTTACTCAAAGGTGAACGTTGTTCGCGATGTATAAGTTCATAGGTTTCCCTAAAGTCAAGTTTGGCTAGTTGTTCTTAGTTGCTCTATGATTTATGATTAGTTAAAAATAGTAGGGCTAATACTTTACAATTTATAAAACCATTCATTTTTAATATTCATTTGTGATTAATTTTTAATTTATAAAAACAACTAATGTAAAGCACCTAATACTATTTGAAATATTGCGATACTAAGAAAAACACTTAATAGAGTTCAATCACTTTTTAAAGGAAAAACTTGTTTACAAAAAATGGATTTCTATGCACGGATTCTAATCTCTTAACAAAAGGCAAAGAACAATGTGAAAATAAAATCGGAGCTTAAAATTCCAAAACGAATACAAGAATATTGATAATAGAAAACCGATTTAGGATAGGTATCTACTATACAGGCAAGAAATTAGGTTTAAAAACTAAAGCTGTACTCTGATATGTTTTGTGTCTTTTGATTGAATACCCTGCACAGCACCATAGAAGACATCATAGTACATAATTGTAACAGCACATTTTTTAGAAAAATATCCCATGTCAAAACATCATATCTATCTGGATATATAATATATAACACAAAAAATGTTTGTGCGGATGTCCTTTATAGGCTCTGAAACCATCCAATCAATGTCCCCCAAATTGGTTTCATTTGAAAGGCAATAATGCGAAGATAGTTTGAAACCACTAAAGCTAACACTAGGCACATTCGGTCCATTCATGAAGTCGATTTTCATATATTACCATACAAAAACCCGAAATGAAAATTCGAAACAAAAAATGTCCACGACGCTTTGAAATAATGAAAAAAAAAACAACATTTTTCCAAATCAATATATGGCTGGCTTTAATAAATGAATGGCTCCTGAGGAGACCTAAAGCATACTCCACCGGGTATTGGTGAAGGAAATCAATATGTAAAGTAATGTAAGTAAGTAAGCAGTACCTGTAACGGCTCCAAGCATATGCTGCACTCTGAGAACCTGGACAGAACCTCATCGCAGTTGGGACACGTGCACTGCGCGGCGTGGCCTTCCTCCGCAGAGTCCAGAGTGGGTTCCACCAGCGGAAGGGATTTGTCTGGAACAAGGAAGATATAATTGTTATGATATTTATCATAATATCAACTAAAATCAAATCCGACTTCAACGAAAAAATTAATGTTTGAAATGGACCCTGACATCCCTTGTAGGAAGATCTTATTATTTTCGATTCGACATCATTTAACGACTGAATATCTGGATGACTGAGCTTAGCTCGGTTTAGTTTTGCTTAACAACGCCATCTGCTTTAGCTTTAGTGTAGCTACTCGCCAGTAGATGTCAGGAAGAGTCTATTGGAGCCGTTTTTCATTGCCTGAAAACACGGATAAAACGACATTTTTTTAAAATGAATCCTAGCTAGATCTATTTATTGCCTCCGAAAGAAACCCCCTGCATACTAAATTTCATGAAAATCGTTGGAGCCGTTTCCGAGATTCAGAAAATATGTATACAAGAATTGCTCATTTAAAGGTATTAGATAGATAGATTAGATAGATATTCAGTGATAACAACCACAGTCGCCACCGCCGTGGAGTTAGACTACCACACAAACTACACCGTAAAGGTTTTCAATTTTTCCAGTATCAATCCAGCCAACGATAGTACTACAAGTTGCTTATCGCAGGTAATTATAACATCGAAATAATAAATCTTGAATAATGTTAAAATTACTGATGTTAAAATCGAACAATAGACTAATAAAAAATAAATGTTATAAGCAGGATAAAGATTCTAAGAAACAACAATGTTTATATTATTTTGAAATAAATTCTTTGCAATCCTCTTTGAAAAGAAATGTTTTTCTCCATAACAAAGAACTTGGACGAAATAAATCTGTTATTTTTAAGAACCAAGATTAAAATTCCTACTTGAATAATAGTAACAAAAATAGATGCTAAGTAATATTGTTTCAACATTAAAATGAAAAGCCCTTCCTGCCGATAAGAGATCATATTACTTTGTAGTTTTACGTTTTTAACCGACTTCAAAAAAAGGAGAAGGTTCTCAATTGGACATAGTTCTCAACTCGCAAGGTTAAGATCAAAATCAAAATCGGTCAACACATTTGGTATCTACAATGCCACATAGGAACATACAAACAAATATATTCTATACTATAATAAAACTCAAAGCGTCTGTTTGTCTGTCCGGGCATCACATAAAAACTCTTGAACGGATTTCGATGAATTACTGATACCCTGGGTCATATTTTAGACAACTTTTCATCCCGGAAAATTAAAAGATTTCTCGGGAAAACAGGATAAAATTTTGAATAAGTTAAAACATAATTTCCGTATGCAAAGCTGCGGGCAACAGCTAGTATACTGATAAACATATTAGGTACCCTCCCTTGCATCGCGTAGTCGGGTTAAAACATACAGCCACATCGTACGACCACACGGCCTCCTTTTGGAATCAGTAAACCAACTCGCGTGCAATAACCAGTTTGGCGCGACACGTGACGGCTACCATCGACTGCCATCAAGTGCGCTCACGTGCATAACATTTGAATAAATACCAAAGCCATTTAGCAGATTACATAGTTGTAACTCTTAATAAAACCAAGGTCGCGCTGTCTCAAATCATTATCTTATACATAATCATTGGTGCGTCTCTCAGTGGTTGTGTAAAGTTTAAACGATATGTTGACACAAAATCTTTGTGGCAGGAGCTATGATTTGCTGTAGGATGATAAAATGAAATGACTTGTAGACAAGTTATTGATAACTTGTCAAGTTTTTGAAGGTGTTAACACCTTCTATATTATGTTCATGTGCGCCCGATAGCATAATGGACGAGGCTACGGGAGTTCCATCTTGTCGAATGGCGCATTCTGTGCCACACATCCCTGCTGCCTTGGGTGTTACAATGGTGCCTTGGGTGTTATAATGGCGCCTTGGGTGTTATAATGGTACCTTGGGTGTTACAATAGTGCCTTTGCTTTAAAATGGTGCCTTTGGCGATCGTCAGGTGTAAGACAAAAAATATATGAACCGTATGAAGGAACTCATATTTGTCGCTGCGCCCGGGCACTGTTTATCGCTAAGTTTGTAAAAGAGAATGGAATCTATTAAAAGAGATGGTTAATTTTTTTGATGAAGTTTCATCGTAATGCTATTGTTAGATTACGTACGGCCTAATTCCAGTAAGATTGATCGATCGCTATCACGTCATACGAGGCTGTTATCATTCGTAATAGCTCTTATTATGCGAACTAGTTGAAGCGATTTATGTTTAGATAAGATTGAAGCGACATATTGACATAATTATTGTACACTGATGAATTATGGCTCCATATATGTAGATTACATTGAGCCGTAAAATATTTTGACTACGCCCCAAGATACAGGCTGTGTAATAGATAGAAATGGACACTCTCAAATGATTAGTAGTTACTCATACATAACCCCACACTAGGACAAAAACAAGAACGCCTGTACGTCTAGACCGAAACTCATTATTCGATTCGAATTGAACCCAGGTCCTTTCGAATCAGCATGGTAACCATTGCGCCCCATGATACATAATAATGGTTCACAAAACGTCCCATGGTTCACAAATAGCAATATGGGTAGGATACAGGAATAGGATTTTCACTACGCCAGTGTAATAATAGAAAGAATAGTACACAGCAAACTCTAATAAGAGAAACTACGCCATTGCTTCCCCATCAGCAATTGAAGGTTTTATTAAATCCTAGCAAGCCTTGCTATCGGGCTGACGTGAGGGGTGGCGAAGACCACTTGACACTAGGCAGGCTGTGAACAGCTTCTATAATTGCACTAAAGTTAGGTTGTATTTATCGACAGAACCAGTTATTTCACCATCTGACACGGTTAGCCTCGGCCGGGTTATGTAAACGGTTACGATGTAATGCTCATTTCATTGAGTTGAGAAGCTGATATTATTATTATGGTAATATTTGACACTCAAATATTGTCTCAAACAACCATCACTGATGGTTTAACATAGAAGTTACTTGTAAGTATACAGCACGCTCCAATATGGAATAAGAATTTCTAAATTAATACGTTGATAAATAATTTTATTCATTTAGTCACAGTGAAATGCGTATTTCACGGAATTAATTCTCTTAAAATGTTCGAATGGGTTTTTCGTAATTAAAAAAATTAACTGCATCTACTCGACTCCATTGCGACATTGCGACATGATCCAATTATAAAAACACACATTATTTTGTTCAGAAATCTGGCTGGAAAAATGGAAAGTGTGGCAAATCGTCGACAGTGCTTTTGATATGACCTAAAGCAAAATGCACGAATTCTTTAAATAAAAAATTAGCAGTGTCTTTGTTTTCCTCTGTTAGATACATAGGTACATGGCGACAAAATTATAAAATTCATCAGTATGTATAATTTTAAGTAGGGAATAAACTTTAAATCTAATTAAAGGTTTCAAAATTATGATGATAATGACGCAGCTTAAAAACCGGGTCATTTTATTTATTATGCTAGATTACTTTATATACACATCAAATTTCGGCATGTAAGTTTGCGTTCTGCGTTCGTTAAAATTCCCACAAAACATTGCTGGTAAATGTAATAAAGTTCTCGTTACCCTAATGAACTTACGAACAATGTGCCGCGGTAACTTGTTGAAGCCGTCATTAGCCTACTTTTACAATCCAAAGCAACAGCAACTGCAGTTAAACATTCTTCAAAAAGCTCTTAAGGGTAAGTGTACATAGGTATGCTGAGACGCAGGTGGATAGAGTAGATTTTGTATTTGCATAGCCTTAACATTCACACACAATCTTGTTATCAATTTCGTATCGAATCGAATTTGTGTATCAGTTTCTCAAGACAGACCACTAAGTGGTTACATGGTCACCGCTAACCGTGAAAAAACATAATGCAATGCGCGCCTAATACATAATTATGTATGTATCGGTGCTCCATCGATATAAATTTGGATTTCTTTAGGTCAATAATGCTATGTCTATGCTAAGTCGTGCGTTTACTTTATAAGAATCAAAAAGTAAAGGTGCAGTTCTTAACAGGTTGCATTGTTCTTGTTCTATGAATTTATTTTTCTCCTTAAATTAACGGTTTTAGGTACTTTAAGTACTGAATCGTAAAAATGTATAAAAATTGGAATGTATTCCTTTAATATGTTTTACTTGGCATGCCTGTGAGTCGACTAATTGGTTTTCCGCACGATCGTACGTTTTGTAGCAATATTGCCTTCAGCATTATCAGGGCAATGAAGGTCGCGTGACGTCATAGTGTGAATGACCTTCCTGGATAACATGAAAATAAAAGGAACTAAAAGTTTCATTACATACAAAAAATAGCCGACTCAATTTAAATTAATTTTATTGAATAAAGTTGCACGTGCAAAAAAATTACTAAAAACATTTCATACATTCTACAAGCGACTTGGGTGTTGCACCATTGCACTATGATCGGATTGAGTTGTGTTTTAGACTGAGTTAACTACTTCGTGACTGAGAATAAGTAGGTACCTGCGACACTCATAAATCTGCATACCTACCTGTCTCACAAGTTTAAACAATATCCTTGCGTATACTTGTTATTCGAATTAATACGCCACTGTAGGACAGAGTTTGCGGCATTTTTTCTGACTAAATGTGTTATCTATTTTTAACAAATTTTCCGCTATATAAAGTTACATCTATGAATTAAGAAAGAAATTAAATAACAACATAATATTTACACTATATAGAATACAAATAAATACTTAAAAGCAAAAGTAAAATTTATTAAAATAAATCAATATAACTAGGCCCCTGCGGCGCAGTAAGTACCTAAGATGCTGGCAGTATTCCTTCGCTGTATGGCAATACTAACACGCTGAGCAAGAAAACTGCCAGCTCTAGGGTCACTCATCTTGTCTTTTAATTTTTTACTTATTTCTTTAAAAATATAGTGAGCGTCGGGACCCCACGAACCAAGTGTTTCAACACCGAATGCTTTGAATATATATGATGATCCTAAATTTCTATATTTAACATGTTTAAATTTTCCAATAAAAATGAATCATAAATACTACTAATTTAATTTGCTTAATTCACCTAAGACTAAATTCACTAGCATAGTTGAAGTCTACAGCAACGTAAATTGGATATACTTTTTGTAGCAAACGACCACAAACATACAGATAAGATACAACGCAACGTGTTTTATAATAATGAAAGGTTGTATCTACACATCATACGAGTAAATTACGCGTGACGTCATATAACGGTGGTAGGTATTTGGATTGGAGAGACAAATGATTCATTGACCTTCCTCAATAGTGACGTGATTTGATGTCGGTGAATCTGATTCATCTGTTTGATGATATTATAATAATATGATAGCAATCTAAGTTACGTATTTTTTACAGAAAAAAATATAACGAGCGCTTCGTCTTCGTGTGGTTGAAATGATTTTGAATGATTGATTAAGGATCAGCTATTTTTACAAAAGGTAACATTTTGCAATTAGTTTTTTTTTGTTAATAGACATATCGACAGTGAAGTTGACCACAACACCACATTTTGGATCCAAATTGACGTAACAGCATTTTTATACATATAGGTACATAAAAAGTAAACAAAATGAGTCAAATGACAAGAATCACAGTTAAATGCCTGTGACGTATGTTTATCTATTATAATTTACACGCGATTTTAATATTACTAACGATCTGATTCATTATGATACAAGCGTTAGTAAGATGAACAATGAAGTGATGAGGAGAATGACTTATAAAGTAAACATTCCGGAATGCAGAGTCATTTCAGGAAATTCAGATAAAAAGAACAAAGAGTGGAACGTATTTGCCAACTCAAAAGTTGACACGGCATACTTTGTGCAATATACTGGTTTAATACAATTTTGCCGTTTACTTTTAAAATGTTGTAACTACGCCATTATACTTACAACACTTGGTTATAAATTTTATCTATTATATTTTTGTTTATGATAAGCATTACTTATTCCATGCCTTTGTTTTCAAAATTCTAACTGAAAATCGTTTAATAAATCGACGATAAAACAGAACGACAACAGAATAAAAAATAACTTCGGAAACATTAATAGGCCTCCCACTTATTTTTCTGCTACGACAGCCTATGTAAAGCAATATACAGATGAAGATTAATTATTTATATTTGTTAATATACTATGATAGATTAAGTTTCCCCACGCAAGGCTACATCAGAGCGAAGACCATATAAAATACACACGAAACGTTATATCAATACAACATGAACTTTAAATGCAAGAAAATGGAGATTTTTTGCTGCGTCTGTAATGATATGCGTGTCTGGTAACCAATATAAGTTGATCTCTACAGTCTACAGCTTCATTGTACAGTGGCAATGACATACATACTGAGACTACCAACACCAACTACTGTAGACTCATAACGTCATTAGTTGTATTTCCTGTTTAAATCAATTTTTCCTGCCTATTGTTCTTGTGTTATGTTTGTAAACATATTAAACATAATAACGACATTAAAACGATTAAATTACCTTGAGTTAAAACTAAACAAATTACTTACTACACAGGTACAGTTTAAAATTTTTAGACGGTGTTTGTTTTGATTTCGTAGGTATACTAAACAGGTAACAATAAAAGATATTGGTAAAAACTTTTTCTACGATTTTAAGCTTAATACGTCGTGGATACTGATACAAAAATATATTTATATTGCACGCGGATAATTCGACCTAAATGGATCCTCATGGCTAAATTGATTTAATTTTTTTCCTAAACTTATAAATTATGTACACAGTTTCAATGCAGAGTTTCAACTTTCTGTAATTGGGGGGCTAAAAAACACTACGATTCTCCAGTGCTACCCATACTTTAAGATATTTTTTAAATCCATGCTGTATTATATTTAAAAACGTGTGTGTAGTGTATACGCACGTAAGAAGTTATACTTCTTTGGCGTAACACAACAAAAATAGCTTAAGATTTCGTCCCGTATGCCACAACTCTTTTTGTAAAAGGAATCAGTTATCAGCTAACTTCATCATGTCGCTTTTTGGCTGTCGGAGTGCGCTGGCATCATGTCGTGGTCATCATGAAGAAGCGTTAATAGCTGATGTCACTCGCCTCGAGACGTTTCGTTTCGCCATTTCTCCTGACATTCATACTACTTGGTAACCTTTTATGTTATCATTATATCAACAGGAAAACTTGTTTCCATATTAAGCGTCTTTAATCATAAATTCATGATTCATTCATACGATATTATGTAACAGTATGACACATCAACCTAACATCGGAAATCCTAAAATCTTGTTGAGATTTTTTTATTGTTTGACGTTTTTGTTTCAAACATAATTGTTGTTTACACATGTTTTTGTATTTTGTTAAATATGTTAGTAATGGTTCAAGTTACATTGGATAATGACTAAGGGGTTCCCAAATTATTTTTATTACTTTGTACTTGAGTTGATTTTGACATGAATAAGGATCTTGTGAAGGGGTCTCTCCTCTTGAGGAGGCCTAGAGCATACTCTACCACGCTGCTCCAGTGCGGTTTGGTGGAGGGATTAGTGGCCAACCCGAGTGTCGGAAGTTTTTCAAACCACCCGACGGCCTCTGACATGTACTCATCTTTACATATTTATATTATCTTTAAGTTGTTGTTCGGGAAAAGTGGAAAATCAAGTTTATCAATGAACCGAATGTGGCTTTTTATATCTTATAAGTTAATGCTTGACTACAATCCCACCTGATTGTAAGTCGCGATGTAGTCATGGTTGGTAAAAGGCACTAACTTAGTAAAATTCTATTCACTCTTGCCTTGAACACACTTACGTTTTAATCGAGTGGAAACACCGAAGCGAGCAATCTATTCTAATCCTTCGCTGTACGCATAATAAATGATGAAGCGAAGCGCGTCGTCCGTAAGGGCGGGATGTTAACAACAAAGTGATGGATACCCGTCGTGCGTCGGGAGTTCGGGACGTTCGATAGTGAAAAGAGAATAGCGGAATTAAATCATGTAATTCCTACGCACACTCTCCAAAATGTATCCTGTAGAATACCTCGAATAGTCTCAAACCACCTTCGGATTATTGCCTTGCAAATAAAACTATTTTGAGGCATATCGGTTGAATGGTTTCAGAGTCTATAAAGGACATTCGTACAAACATTTTTTGTGTTTTATATACGAGTATATAGATAAGATAATGCTTACCTCCAATATCTACATTTTCACCACTTGATGCATCAGATGAATCATCTTCTATCTTCTTTTCTGTGACAATGGTAACACTATTTTCGCCATAATCGTTGTTTTGAGATCTCTTATCCGTCACCGAATGAAACTGTGAACAAAAAATAATATTTAATGAGCTTTACGGAAAACTTGATGATAAATCATAAAATTTATATTATTATTATCAAAATCATAGAAAACATTAATTACAGGGTAGTTAATTAATACATATCAAGAAATTTTATCAGATAATCCATTATCCATATCGGCTTTCTAGCATATTACTTAAAGGTTTTTCTGATAAAGCAATTAGACTAAACGAATGGAGTTTATTCGCTTCTTTTCACATGCTTCGAAAGCCAAAACACTGAAAATAATTGGGTGTCGTGTAATAATCTCATCTCTTCCAAGTTTCACCTTAACTGTCTTAGGTTATTTTTCTCTGGCTTTTAGTTAAAATATACTTCTTGAAGAAGAAGCAATTGTAGTTGGAAAAATACATTTTTGAAGTGCTTTACAAACTAGACCGGTTTTTCTCAGACGCTCTGCAAAAATTTACCCGCGAGCGCTCGAGCAAAATATTTGAATATAGCTGGAAGTACGTCACAAATTTTAAAGCTACTACGTAGTTCTGCAACTTTCGTAATGAGAAATTGAATCTGAATAAATTTACCTTTAGTTACGTTACCTTACAGAAAGTCTTAATGATTCTGAGACATAAAAGAAAATAGCATAGCGTTGACTTCAGAAAACTAGCAACAACGACTTGGTGACAATTTATATACACCTTTTATCATTATCAATATTTTATGGTTCAAAGAATTGCTTTAGAAATATACCTACTGTAATAAAATATTCACTATTATGTGACTATTAAGTGACTGAATTTTAGTGTGAACTAATCGATCAGATCAAGTTTACTAACTTTAGTTCAATAACTTGGCTAACTTCAGGCGCAGTTGGTAAGTGGATCAATAGCTGATGTGTTTCTTTACCACTTTAGTACTTTGAAAAGTTTAGTTTAAAATATTGTGCGATAGCTGTAGTAAAGTCATACCAGAATGCGGCTTCCGACTTTTACTCGGTCTGGTTCTAGGCCTTCTTAATCGCGGAGGGAAATGCTTGCAGTGGATTGCTAATGGATTGAAGCTAATATCATAATCTCAAATTCTCGTTAGTGTTGATGAGACGTTTTTGTTTCTGAAAGGAAGTTTTAGCTTATTGCAAAGCTGGGAAAATTATTGCTTACTGAATTTCGCGCGCGGAAGAGGTTTCACATACGTTTGTATGTATGTCCAAGTCATCCCACGGGAACGTGTAACGGGGAAAAGTTTTGAATTTTTAAGCCTAGACATTGTCTGTCTTTATATTACGGTTAGCGCATGATGGTTACCTAGACATCTTCACAATTTTTTTGCATTTATAATATTAATAGGAAATCGCCCACGCTTCGCTTCGGGAAAAATAGTTAAAAAAAATATAATATAACCTATGTCACCCGGGGATAGTGAGCTTCCCAACAGTGAAAGAATTTTTCAAATCGGTTCGGTAGTTTCGGAGCCTATTCAATGCAAACAAACAATCAAATCTTTCCTCTTTATAATATTAGTATAGATAATAATTTTATTGGTTGTCTCGAGGTGAAAAATTCCGGAAGTTCTGTACAGGAAATTCGAGTTTTTGTACATTTTAATACTGTTTATCTTTATGTGTGTAAATATAAATTACGGATCATATTTAAATGGCTGTAGAGCATTGGCCGTGGTAAGGTCATGTTTTATCAGTAATGTTTGTGCAATTCTGAAGGTTTCGGATACTTAATATTTTGTTCGACGACTTTTGAACCAATGTTATGTGAGAAAACGTTTATTCTATATTTGCAAAGTAAATTATATAAACTACAGATATTTTTTATTTGATACAAAATGCATGATATTCGATTGAGAAATAACCCTGGCATAGCGACTAATTACTATAAGAGGTTCTAATAGAAAATTTCGTATTTTTAATCTGAACTATTATACATATAATAAAACTCAATCACATGCGAACCCTTCAGGATTTCGATGAAAAATGGTGAAGTTTGTTTATATAATAAAAAAAAAATGGCTTATGCAGTATTAGGACAAGAACAAAATCCTCTTTATTGTTATTGTATTATTACACTAAAATCATATTGAAATACATTTGATAATACAGGAATTAATAACAATTTTAGGCGGTAGAGTTTAGGTCTCGAGTGCTCGAGTGTTATACGTGTTTCTGTTACTTAATTTTTTTATTTTAAACTATTGAATACCCGGCGTGTACCACTACGCTAAAAAAATTCTGATGAGAATGACAGATCAGTGATTTTGTATTGACGTTGACGTTGATGCGCCATCTTTACATATAATTTTCATGTATGTTTGCCTGATACGTCTGACACACACATGTAGTTTAAGATCAATCATATTATACAATCAATGTTTTGTTGATAAGTAATAAAGTATCATGCCTAACATTCAGTCGTTTGTATTACGATACCTCCTTTGACACACACACGCACACACATACACTCACACACACGCACACACGCATACACACACACACACACGTACCCACACGCAGGCACGCACACACATACACAAATATACACAAATTGCTGCAACAAGGATCAATTGTTTGTGATTTTATGTAATGGCCTCTCAAATGTTTGTGATAACAAAACATTTTTAAATAGACGATACTGACTGTGAAATAGTTACGTCTGTTTTTCTTTCGCTGTAATTTATTATAACTCGGGTTACTAAACTCTTCTGAGATAAATTAAACCTTAGTCAATTTTCACAGCGCGAATTTAAATTAGCGCAAAACGTTTATAATGAAAAATTTAACAAAAACAACAACAACAAATAACTTTAAAGAGACAATCTTTCAAAAATGTATATCAAAGTCAAAAGAATTCCATTAATTCTTCATGGTCCAATCATCAGGACTTTCATAAATATGGAGACCAATCTAGAAGTATCCCCTTCCAAATAAAAAAATAGAATTTTTCCAAATCAGCTCATATATGACGCTCTAAAGAAACATTTAAAAATACAACCTAATTAAATTTTTTTTTGATGATGAAACAAATGGATTCCCTTGATCTTATTTTTGGTCAGCATTGCATCGGTGATCACCTATCATTCAGTGACTTGCCTACTCGATTATCAACTATTTAAATAAAAAAGGTAAACAATGATGTTTCATTCTATTTTATTCGTTTAAGTTTTGTTCAACGTAGCCCTTTGTTCCGTAAATTATAAAAGTGTTTTAGTGCAAAAAATAGAATAGCTAGTTCTTTGACACGCCACACGCAAAATGGATTTGCTATAAATAAATACGTAGTTGCTACTCAAAAAATTAAATGTAAAATAATTATAGGAACCTAAGACAGATAGTCATGAAAACAATTTTTTGTTGAATGAGAATTTTTTTTACTAACGTAACGTAGTTCAATGAGGACATTACATAATAGTATAAACTACCTATTCATCAATTTTTTCCTTATTACTAAATTATAGAGGTTAAGAAATTGAGTGATGATAAAGCAAAAAAATGTTGTTGATTGTAATATTATTTCAACGGAGATTTTCCATTTACAGATTTTTTTAATGAAATGTTTCTAATTAAAAACCACACATTTGGTTCCTACCTATACTAGTGCAAATAAAGCATGATTGTTTTTTGGAGTTTAACTCCTTTAGAACCGATTTCCATACATAAGGCTGAGCTATGAAAATTTACGGAGAGTAAAATCAAAATAATAATCTTGTTATTAATTTGACAATCGCAAACTAGATGGCGTTTTTACTGATTTGACGATTGCAAACTAAATGGCGTTGTTACTGATTTGACTATTACAAACTAGATGGCCTTAAATTTTAGTCGTTCGTCAGAGTTGACACACACATTTGTTTTATATTTCAAGCAGCTTACTTGAATCTAACGTCACAAATGGTAAACATACTTATAGTTGACAATGGAATTACAAATTCCCTAAAAAATATATTACAAAATAGACTGGAACTCTCCTCTGGACTCTAATCTCTAGTGAATAAACCGTGATGAAACGGCACATACGGATTGCGTGACCGATACATTACATTTAGTGATGTGCCAACTCGGAAAAAACACGACTCGAGTAAACTCGAGTTGAAATTCAGGTAACTCGAATTGAACTCGAGTTACACAACTCGAGTTAGCAGGAAGAAACTGAGTGTATGATTTGTTACAAATTATTTTTTTACATATTTGATCTTCCATCCAACTCTCGAGACATGAATTTTTTGGAATTTTGTAAATTAATTTGATTAAAACTTGCTATTTATAGGCTAAAACAAAACTCAAAAATATCAACTTTGCTCAAAACTTGCTATTTACATATTTTAAACATATTTTATCTTACGATTATAGAGTTTCTAATCATAATGGTCTATTTGCTTTATTATTTTGTTTACTTGATTGAGATGTTAAACAAAAGTGTTGTAGAGTTGTAGAGTTGGATTGTTTTTATTTCATACGTTAGACAAGGACGCCATTATGTTTATTATTTCGTCTTTTAAACTATTCCATAACTAAATATCTATATGAAATTAGGCCGCTTCTATATAATTCATATATCTATGGTCCACAAGTACATCTACAAAGTCAGTGATCCAGATAGAGTTATATAACTTACTAGGAAATTGCCCTCGCTTCGCTTCGGGAAAAATAGTGAAAAAAATATATATTATCTGGGGGCACGGCAGTGCCCCCGCCAATTTGAACAAAAAAGCGGCACGGCCGTACCATCCTTTTCTCGAAGCAGTTCAGGCCATTTTTGAATATAATATAGCTTATGACACCCGGGGATAGTGTAGCTTCCCAACAGTGAAAGAATTTTTCCAATCGGTTCGGTAGTTTCGGAGCCCATTCAATGCAAATAATCAAATCTTTCCTCTTTATAATATTAGTATAGATATATATCTATATATATATAAAGACTATATATCCAGGATCCAGGACTATATATCAGGTATCTGGATATATATCCAGAGTTGCCAAATGCCAACTCTACAGTTTAAACTGTAGATTTACAGTTTTTTCGTTAACTTTTTTTTATGCTTTGAGCAGGCAAACGATCAGACGGGTCACCTGATGGTAAGTGATCACCGCCGCCCATGGACATTAGCAACGCAGGGGCGTCACCAACGCATTGCCGGCCAAAAAGATGACGATAGACCCGCTTTTTGAAGGACCCCATATCACAGCTTAGAGGGAACACCGATGCATGTAGTTTATTCCACAGTTTACACGTGCAAGGTAGAAAATGACGTGAGAACCGGACTGTGGACGAACGCTAGGTATCCAGATAGTGTTGATGGAATCTGGTACGTGATGTGTGGTGACGAAAATTAACTGCAGGTAGTAAGCCAAACAGTTCTTCAGAACATTCCCCATTGTACAGAAGGTAGAATACGCAGAGAGAGCCTACATTTCTCCTCAACTCAAGCGATTCTAATCCGTCTGTGAGCTTGGGATCGTCGAATAGACGAATAGCTCACCGTTGAATTCGATTGAACGGATCCACTTGGCCAGCTGGGGCTCCGGACCAAAGGTGGGAACAGTACTCCATGTATGGTCGAATTTGCGCCTTATAGAGCATCAACTTGTACTTAGGCGTGAAGTACTGCTTAGCTCTATTGAGCACTCCCAATTTCTTTGCGGCTAGTTTGGCTTTACTAACCAAGTGCTCCCGAAACTGAACTTCATTCGAAATGTCGACACCAAGGATCGCAATGCTTTTAGAGATGTTAAGAGGAATGTTCTGGAACTGTGTTGCTATGACAAATGGGGTTTTTAGCGGTTAACGCGCAAACTTGTGTCTTTTCGGGGTTGAAATGGACTAAATTTAGTCTGCCCCATTCCGAGACCCGCTCCTGAGATGTACGACTTCAGCCACAAGTTTTATCCTCTTCTCCTCAATCTGCACCCGCGAAAGATTTGCTTGGCCTGTATAATGGGCGTCACCGGTACTGTCATTAGCATAGCAATGAATATCACCGATGTCCAGCATATCATTGATATGCATGATGAACAATATGGGTGAAAGTACAGAGCCTTGTGGGACGCCAGCATTTATGGGCTTCGTAACCGAGCATGTTCCGTCAACGACGACCTTGATGCTCCACTCCGATAAAAAACTGGCAATCCATTTGCACAATTTCTCGGGTACTCCGTAGGAAGGCAGCTTAAACAGTAATGCCTTATGCCATACCCTATCGAAGGCCTTCGCAACATCCAAACTTACAGCCAATGCTTCTCCCTTGCTCTCGATTGCTTCTGCCGAGCAATGAGTAAGGTATACTAAAAGATCGCCAGCTGATCTGCCGTGGTGGAAACCGTATTGACGGTCGCTAATCAGCTGGCGATCTTCATAGTTTTAGTTTAAACTTCCAAATCTACAGTTTTTTTCTTTATAATACTAGCGTCATCTATTTTATTTGCAGCGTACCCAAACTAAGGAATAAATAGTCAACCACCACCATAAAAAACACTTTAAAAACAAAGTCAGAAATTAAAAATTATTATGAGTTCAATGCTACCGAGTACCGATGACCATTTAAAGAGATTTTATAAAAATATTACGATTTTAAAATTAAAGATGAAACTGAAAATCAAGAGTAGGTATGTGCAAATTGAAAACGAGGCAGTTTAAGGAGAAATTGTGTAGATTTTTTAAGATTTAAAGTTGATTTACTAATACCTGTATAATTTTCTTACTATTTTACGTTGTTTTTAAGAAAAGCTGTAGATTTACAGTTCTCTAAGTAGAATTTTACAGTTATCTACAGCTTTTTGAAAGCTTCTTTACAGTTTTTATCTAGATTAGGGTTGGCAACACTGTAATAATATCCATGCGCGCATCCAACGAACAAATCGTATCGTACTCTCGCTCTTTCGATTGATTCGTTCATTTGCCGCCAGCCCAAACACGAGATTCAACTCGAGTCATTAGTAATCTGACTCGAGTTAACTCGAACTAAGCACAACTCGAGTTAACCCGAGTTAGTAAGTCGAGTTGGCCATCACTAATTACATTGTATGGTGCAAATATTAGAGAATGCAAGGCGAACGACAAGATCACAAGATCACTCTAACTAACGCTAAAACTAAGCAAATAGCGAGTTTACATAGATTTATTGAACATTAGCTTGTAAGATAAGTGATTTTAAGGCCCTTGCTACGGTGTCATAGTAGAATACATTTAGGTATAGTTGAAAAAGTACAAAGCATATTAAGATATTTAAATCTAATATTAAAATCTATTTGCTAACTATTTAAATTCAAAGACAATTTAACTGAACTGAGTATAAAGTCCAGAGTATAGCAGTGATTGCCTAGCGGTTAGAACATTGGTCTCCCGAACCAAGGAGCCCGAGTTCAAATCCTGGCACGCACCTCTAATTTTCAAATATTATGTGCGTATTAGAAGTTAATTATCACTTGCTTCGGTGAAGGAAAACATCGTGAGGGAACCTGCACACCAGAGAGTTCTCCATAAAGTTCTCGAAGGTGTGTGAAGTCTACCAAACCGCACTTGGCCAGCGTGTTAGACTATGGCCTATAACCCTCACATTGTGAGAGGAGACCCCGAGCCCAGCAGTGGGACAATTATGGGTTGTTGCTTTGCTTTTTTTTGAGTATAAAGTCATCCAACATTTTGATGAAAATCAATATACAAGGTAGAAAAATAAGACGGAAGTTGGAGGTAAAGTACCTTGAATATTGATCGATACGGGTATCCTGCTTGAGCCGGGGCTCAGGCAGGTGAATTTTCAAAAATCTTTGAATGCTGCTTTACTTAGTTTTGAAATTAAAGGAATGTTTCCTTTCAGTAAAATTTTCCTTCATCAATATTCAAGGTACTTTTCCTCTAACTACCATCTTTTTTTCCGATCTGTATTTATAAGAATTGCGTAATTTTTTACGAAACTATAAGACTATATTTAAACTTATTAGGATAAATTATTTTTGCTCTTTAATTTTTACTTTACGTTTTAGTTTTATTTTTACTGACCTACAAGTAGTAAAGTTTATTAACCTGGTGATCGTTGAGTTAGTTCCATGTAAATGAAACTACGAGATAAATGAGGAAGCAAGACGTTGGAAATCGATTAGCGTAGATCCGCACGATATTTCCTTCAAAAAGTTTAAATTCTCACAAAAACGGCATTGCTACTAGCGTTATCCAACCGCTCTCATTTCCTTCTAGCCAATTTCAAAACGACCTAAAAGTCTGTGAGTAGTGAAAGTTACGCGATGTGATAATATATACCTAGCTCTTTTGCAAGACAAAATCGCATGTTACATTGCATTATTTATTTTGTTGTATGTACGTTGTTGTTTCTTGCGCTGAATTCAGAAGGCTCAGGACCCGTCAAAATGGTGAGTGTTTGGAGAAGCCTATGTGTTGACATGACAAAACTATAGGGGTTCTGTTTTGGCTATGGAACCCTAAAAACTGTGTCATTGTTTATCATTAGTGATTGGTATTTTTTGTTCACTTTTTTTTTATCCAAGCAACATACCTATCTAGCAGATGAGGATGTAGACGTTGTAAGCGATGACTGCCATCCATAATAATTTTTAACATAAATACATGTGTGTTACTGTTACTCCACACACAGCAATGTGATATCCGAGATTTTTGCCTATTCCGTATAAGAATTTAGGCTCTTAGTTTAAATTTTTAGACTAACAGCATGGAACTAGCAATAGATAATGAGTTTATTTGCTGATGTAATTGTTAATATTTAATAATAAATAACGTTGGAAATGATAGTTTAAATCGCACGATAATAATCATAATTCATCCTTCGACAAGTATAATTTGTACTAATAGTATCATTAGAGCTGGATAGGTATATTTAACTTTTTTTAGACGAGTCTTATTTGGATTTTGGCAATGCTTATTATTGGCGTTTAGTTTTGGCATTAAATGAATTCTTTTCATTTTGTACGAGCCTTTTTAAATTCCAAATTGCGATAAAAGGACACTGTAAGATTGTTTACCAAATACTCGTCGCAAAAATACAGTAGGGACGTTGAAATATTATCATATTAACTACAAAATACAATAGATTATTGCCATCGCTTCTCTTCTTCTGGGCTCACATCTTAACTTTCATCGGTTGCAACAGCGCAATGCTCGGACCAGCGTGACTGTGTCGCAAAATGCCACTTACATTGTAGCCGTTTGATTCCCGGTGAAGGAAACATTTTGCACAACTCACGGAAATAGCAACATAATATTATCATCTTGTATGTCACCATGTCAATTTGGTTTCGGAATAAAAATTGTAGAAATGCTTAAACTCTTACATATTCATACGCAAGTTAACTGCCCTGGTCAATTTGGTCAACAGAAGACATCAGTAATATCGAGGATTAAATAAATAAATAAAAATAAATAACGCTTCACACTCATAGCCCCACACTAGGATTCCCTGTGTCGTGGGTGCCATGGACAACACACAAGACAAGGACATTCACACCCAGACCGAGAACAGAAATTCAAACTCATCATTCAAATTTCTGCCTCGCTGGGAATCGAACCTAGGACCCTTGGCGCGGCGATCCGGCATGGTAACCATTGCGCCACACGGGTATTCGAATAAAATATATTTATTTGTCACATAATTATTATCATTCCCGGCTGGGAATTGAACCCAAGTTTCCTTCGCAAGTAGAGTCACTAGTCACTACCTACTAGGCTATGGACTCGGAGTCGTTCCGTTTAATATTGTAGTGTAGTGTATAATTATTGTCGTTAATTCTCGCTCACTATTAATTTTCAACGAAACCTACTACACTGTAATCTAAAATTATGTGTAAAATTAATCATTAATCACATGCTAGAATATTTTCGCAATTCAAATGCGAGTCTTCTGTCTTCACATACATTTGAATTTTGATTAAAAGGATTCAACGTTCGTTGCTTTCCTTTCTTCTATCTACGTATCTATTTAAATAATAAAAATAAAAAAAATTGTACAAAAATTACATAAAAATTATTGTACGGATATCCTTCATAGACTCTGAAACCAACCAACCGACATGCCTCAAAATGGTTTCATTTGAATGGTAATAATTCGAAGGTGGTTTGAGACCACTAAAATACTAAAAATACATTAGGTTAGGCACATGTAGTCAATTTAACATGTTTTGAGCATATTTTTTTAGGCAACCCATTTGTCATAGTTTTCTTTACATTATGATATTTGATAAAAACAATTTTTATCCGGTGAGCAGATGGGTGCAGAAATGCCTCTAATTCGGATCTTAGACTAATACGAAGTCCGGATTGAGGTGTTAACAGGTTAAAAATGGTTTGTACATGATTTGATTTTAGGTGTTAATAAAATAATAATAGATTGTTGAAAATGTTCCGTCGTTAGAACCGAGAACAGTATTGGTCTGGTACAGTCCGGTTGGCGCATGCGGCGAGTGCGTGGTGGTTTATTGGTGAACCACGAATTGGTATTTGCACAATCCTTTAGTTATTGGCACATAATATACACAATATCGTGTTACTAATGTCGTATAGATGTTTCACTTATATGTGACATATTAAGCGTTTACGCAAATATTTTAGATTTTTGTTAATTTAGGTAGGCTATGAAAAGTAGTTACAAAAATCACATTTTTTTAAATTTACTGCCCTTCTCCTCTTTTAGACTTTTATTCTGAGTTTCTATTTTTTTATTGGCATACATATTTAATTTTTTACGAATGTTTTATTATAATTTTTTAAGAATTACTACTTACTGAAGTACGTAAGTATCACTCAAGGATCCTTCCTAAATCCTTTGAAAGATCTGGGAATGCAACTCCTTATAGATCTCGTGTGATTGACTCGTCTACAAAACTCTATTGGTCAAATGAGTAAACGCAAGCTTTTCTTAGTACAACGAACGAAATAAAATTGAAGGCGCTAATATTCAGTGACAATTACCCCTTGATGTTAGTGTACACAAGTGTACTAGGACTCTAAATTCACATATTAAGATTATTTTTAACGTAATTAATGTTAAAATAAACTGCATGACGGAAACGTTCTTGAAGGTTCGATATAACAATTAAGCAACCAGACAACCCTGTACTTCAATCAGTATTGACCCTGTCTGCAAATGAGAAGGTTTTTTGTTCATACATTTCAAGATATTAATGCGTTGTGTTATGCATGCATACTTTAATATTTAGTGGTAGGTTTAGGTATATGATATAATAATTAATAAATTTTTGGACATCCTATATTTATAAAAAGTACGTATTTAAGTCTGATATCTGTCTAACTTTTCAAATTACTGGCAAAATAAGACGGCGTTATTATTTAGGTATTGTTTTGTGTCATAACACCATTTGGTCTAGACAGCTGAAAAAAAAACGATTAATAGAATAATGTATGAGCAAGATAATGTTATATTATATTATATAATCCTAGATTATATAATTATAAACGTAATAACACGTTACTATTACGAAACTGATTATAATTTTTGTTCGCATCAAAGTTCATAGCCTCTCTGATTTAATTTTGTAGCGAAGTTTAGAGGTAATTAAAAGATTGGCTATCATTGTTCGAAGCAACAATTACGTAAATGATAAAGTTTAGCTAAAAGCCAAAGATACTAATGTTTTATAATTTTTTTATTATTATAAGTTCATTTCTCACATCAATCCCACCTTATGTTTAGAAGTAATTTAGGAGTCATGGGTGGAAAACTAAAACTACTATTACATATTAATAACAGCCTAATCACTCTTGACTTAAAGTGTAAATAGTTATTTAATCTGTTTACATAAAAACTGCTTTTTAATAATAAATCTGTATTAATAATTCCGTTTAAGTGATAATAGTAATGTTATATTTATTGAGTGTGGTATTCCTAATGAGTAGGTAGGTAGGTCTTTTGTGTAACAATCTACGATCTAATTGTACGCCACTTTTAATATTACTCGTCAATAGACGTCAAACGAACCTGATAGTAAGTAATCAGTACCGAATTTTAGCTCCGAAGCAAGACGTGACCTGTCTTATTACTGGCTCTCAACACCAAAGTCCTGTCCACATTTGATTCTAGATGAATGAGTGAAATTCTAGACTTTAAAGAAGCGCATCTTTCCATCATTCATTTCATCATCTTTGTCTTCCACATTTGGCGCTGTTATTTAGGGTAATCGGTGATATCATTACATTTTCATAATATTAATATGTTTGCTCCTATTTAGAAGACTAATTCGAGTTAATAGCCCTTTGAATAGAGTAAACAAAATAACGAATTTCTTGTCACTCGACAAAATTTAAAAATAATCCCTTCAGAGGTTGAAAAATTGTCTTCAAGGCTGAGCCAGTTTTTTTAATATTTGGATGAACTTTTTTTTTGGGAATTGCAACTTCAAACTTTTAATCGATTCCTATATGTTTAATTACAACAGTTCATGTAGGTGGAGCATAGTTATCGAACAATAAAATTAACAAGAATAAAAATAATAATAAAATGGACAGATAAATTAATTTTTAATATAATATAACAAAAGGGTTTTAGTGAAGTCTTACCGGTCTCCTAAATAAAAGCATTTTGGACTCGCGCCGTATACTTTGATAGTCTCTGGCACCGTAACAACACTGATCCTCTTCGTCAGAGCTTATAACTTGATAGTATGAAACGTGCTTTCGCATTTTCAGTCGTAACTTTATTTACACAATTTAATTATATTTAATTAATTCAAGTAAATAACACTTCACATGCAGCATGAAATAATGCGATATTTGGATAGCAAAAAATAAGTTTATCGAATTGTTTCAGACACTTTCAAGCTTCGAAATGGAGCACCATAGAATTGCGTTAGGAAATAAATTTTTCTGTGCAATTCAAACGCGACTTTCCCTCTGACAACGAAAGGCCATTTGACGATACAATTCACGAGAGGCGAGTTTTTGTCAATTTTACTTTTATTATTTTCTAACAACGACCGCCCAGTGGCCGATATTGGAAAGAACTAATAGAAACCGAAGTATCGAGTACAAAAAGTTTTACAATTGCAACCACAAAAAGGCGTAAACCATTCGCATTGTGAATTGAAGACAATGAGATATTTGGGTACACAGCAACAGTGCAATTGTTTAGGTGCGTTTTACAAACTTACTAATAAACTGAAGATATTGACTGTATACTATTCGATGAGTGTGATGCCTCTATCACTGTTTTTATCAATTTTCAATCTTATTTACCATAACGATGTCCAATGATTCTCACGCTTAACATCTGTTCAGTCTAAACGTCGAATACGGAACCCTTTACTTAGAAGCAGGGTTAGATAAGTATAATTCGGGATCATCTTATCTTTATAATTATGTATTATCATTGCTTATAATAAGTATTTAGTTTCGTCATATAAAAGTATGATATCAATGACACCATTCTCATAGAAGAAAAATGTTTGGAGATGAAAATATACGTATTGATAAAAGAGACGGGCTAATTGTGTTACCTTCAAAAATACATTTTCATAATTAGCCAGCGGAACGCCTTATTCGGTTACACATATGTATTAGTTTCAGTTAGTTTCAGTACCTTTATTTATTCGTCACAGACTCCTTCAATAATGAGTCATCTCTGTCGGTTTGTTTGTCAATCCTATTAGTTTTCATTATAAATTATTGATATCCTATAATAGTATTCTAAACTATATTTGATACTAAGTTACTTGCAGAGTGTATTTAAGTACCAATAAGTGTGTACTGTGGTAGACACTGAATGAACTTTATTATAAAATCAAATTTGGCGACCTTTTAACCTCTGTTTAATATAAGATACGTATCATTTGAAACCTACACATAATATAACATAAATTTCATAAATTTAAGATTCATAAATTTAATTTTACAATTGCATTTTGCATGCATGCATGTGCACACGAACTTAAAAAGGAAAGTGTTTTTGAATCGACTTGCCGGAATTGAGTAAAAGCCCGTGAAATAAATATAATGTTTCTTAACACGCACGATGTTTAATTGGACCCAAAATTTGTAACGTGCTTAATAAAGATATCCTACTAATAATATACGTGAATTTGTTTGAATATTTGTTACTCTTACGCAAAAAAGCAGTGATAGCCTAGCGGTTAGAACGTAGGTCTCCCGAACCAAGGGGCCCGAGTTCAAATCGTGGCACGCACCTCTAATTTTCAAATATTATGTGCGTATTAGAAGTTAATTATCACTTGCTTCGGTGAAGGAAAACATCGTGAGGAAACCTGCAGACCTGAGAGTTCTCCATAATGTTCTCAAAGGTGTGTGAAGTCTACCAATCCGCACTTGGCCAGCGTGGTAGTCTATGGCCTATACCCCTCACATTGTGAGAGGAGACCCCGAGCCCAGCAGTGGGACAATTATAGGTTGCTGCTTTGCTTTTGCTTTGCTTTACGCAAAAAACTACTGAAGGGATTTTCATGAAATTTAGCTCACAGTTTACTTATAAATGTTATAATCGACCCTGTGCCTAGTTGGTAGCGATCCTGCCTGCGAAGCGAGGAGCCCGGGTTTGATTTCTGGCCGGGGCAGATATTTATGACAAATAAATATTTGCACCCATGTCATGGGAGTTAATGTGACGTGTGAAAGTAAAACTACAAAATTTACTTATTCTTATACTTTTCTTTATTCCCATAGTTTGCACGGTAAGTATAGAGGAGAGATTACAATATTTTAATCATATCTTAAGCGTTAGATTAGCAAAAG
Source organism: Thymelicus lineola (assembly GCA_963932265.1). Taxonomy (NCBI): domain Eukaryota; kingdom Metazoa; phylum Arthropoda; class Insecta; order Lepidoptera; family Hesperiidae; genus Thymelicus; species Thymelicus lineola. The sequence goes on from OZ010694.1 coordinate 13,739,449, forward strand.
TACATAAGAGTAACTGAATAACATTACCTTGTCTAGATTTCACAGTATCCTGACGAATTCACTCACAACTGTTACAAGCTTAAACACTATTTTATACTGAGACACTAGTCGGTTTATGAGCACAACTTTTCTCGTCGAACGTCCAGCACGGAATGCCCGAGCGCTAATGCAACTGTCCGATGAAACCACGGAGGAATAATTAAAAGTACCGTGCTTATGACTACCCACTTTTTTAAGATATATATCGGAGGTAGTTGGTGAATATTGCAATTTATGTGGGTAGCAATCTATGACTAGTTAGTGTTGCCTAACAGCTCGGCCATCCTGCTCTGGCGGGTCCTCTCGCCCTTAACCAATCTACAATATGTCTAGCAATAATCATATTATAAAGGAAACTTAAAAAAAAAGTAAAAACAAAATTACATTTGTAAATAAGTTATTGTAAATAAGATTTTAATTTATTCTGATTTAAAACTATTAATTAATTTCCAAAAGGAAGAGATAGAAAAAAAAACAATGTTAGTTATAATTTCATGAAGTAAGTATCTTTTTTAGAGGTCTAACTTTAGATACAATATTAAGTGAATTAAAATAATCCATGAATAAATATCCTAATGTACTAAAAATTTTACAATTGTATAGTTAAGTTTTATTATAGTCTAGACTTACAACTAAAGTAATAATTATTATCATTGTTACAACTTATACTTTTACTTAATTAATAAATAATTATTAATTTTTTATTGAATGTTGTTTTATTTAGTATCTAATAGACAATTAAATTAAATACTATGATTTAATGAATTAAATTTACTTTCCTATTAGGTTTTATTGCACATCATCTTGTTCAGAGCTACTCGAATCGAAAGTCTTGTTAAAATTAAGCCATGGTTTAATTTTATCGATCGCTATAATATTTTCATACTTCCGACCAGATTTGCGTGTTAATGGTGTATCTCTAACGAGGAATCTTTCGTTATCCAAAATTTTACAAATACGATAGGGACCCTGGTATTTAGGGACTAGCTTTTTAGATTGTCCATCACTGGGGACTTCCCTCCTTATGCTTATTAGATCACCCACGGCGTAAGGGTATGCCTTCTTGCGCTTAGAATCAAATATTAATTTATCTTTGGCTTGTTGATCCTCAATTCTTTTACTACTTTCGGACCTTATGTCGTTTACGTTATCTACGGGCTTATCGTGAAGCGATTCGTTAATAACCTCATGAAGGACGTTTTCTGTTCTGCTATTAATTTTAAAACCGAATAATAGTTCGGATGGGCTCTTGCCGGTAGTCTTATGGACCGTTGTATTTAAACCCATCTGGATATCTTGAATATGGTCATCCCAGTGCTTATCATCGTGGCCGTGATTTTTAGCAGCCAGGGCTTCGAGAATTGTACGGTTAAATCTCTCCACCTGGCCATTTGCTCTCGGTGTAGCAACGGCGTTAAGGATGTGTTTAATGCCTAGTGATTTAATAAACGCACGAAAACTATTACTAGTGAAACTCGTACCTTGATCGGTAATGAGACGGTTTGGTGCACCGAAATAGCTTATATGCTCGCGAAGTATTTTAATTGTTGTGACACTTTTTGTATTACGTACCGGTTTAATATTTATGTATTTAGTAAATCCGTCGATAATTACGAGAAGGTAAGAGTTTCCCTTGCTACTCCGAATGAATGGTCCGAGGTGGTCGGCATGAATGGTGTGGAATGGCACATCGACTTTAGGGATGGGGTGTAATTCACCTGACTGTTTTCCACTTACTCCTTTATGATGCGAACATTCTAGACACGACTGAACATATTTTTTTATAAACCGTCGCATTTTCCGAAACCAAAAAGACTGTTTAATGCGACATAAGGTTTTCTCGAATCCAAAATGACCTATATCGTCGTGGTTCATCTTAACTATTTGCCAGCGAACTCCCTTAGGTACGACCCAACGAAGTTCGTCACTATTACCGCCGATTACACGATAAACTTTACCGTTCTTTAATTTATAGTTTTTCGATATTTCTACAATATCCTCAGTCTGTGGATCACTCAGGATATTTTTAATCCTAACTATCTCATCGTCATTAGATTGTACCGTACTAATCCAATCTTCACTTCCAATAGTAAGAACGTCTAAGACGTGTGTTTCTTCGAGAGCAATATCTACCGGGTTCCTACTTAATGCATCGGCATGGCTCATGCGCGTTCCAGCTCGATACTCGATTTCACAGTCGAATTCTTGCAGTTGAATCCACCATCGCGCTATACGGGGAACAAGGTCACGTTTTATTAGGGTGGTTCTTAGCGCATTACAGTCAGTCAGGATCTTAAAGGGGATTCCAATCAAGTAGACTCTAAACCGGGCCAGTGACGCCACAACGGCTAAGGTCTCGAGTTCAAATGAATGAAGTCGCTGCTCCTCCGGAGTAGTTTTACGACTGAAGTATGAGACAGGTTTGAAAGGTCCCTCTTCGCTTCTTTGGAGGAGTATGCCGCCAATGCCAAATTTACTAGCATCAGTATGGACTTGCGTTTCACGGGAACAGTCATAAAGAGCTAGCAAGGGTCTTTCTACAAGTGCATTCTTTAATGTGTCGAATGATTCCTGCTGTTCTGTTCGCCAATTCCAGTTAGAATTCTTCCTCAGGAGATCAGTTAATGGTCTTGCTATAACTGCAAATCCCTGGATGAACCTCCTGAAGAAGCTGGCAAGACCGATAAATTGGCGAACCTCGTGAACGTTCCTGGGAGTGGGAAAATCAGATACTGCTTTGGTCTTCCGCTCTCCCGGCTTTATACCCTGAGAACTAACTTCAAACCCCAAGAACTCGATTTTATTGCAAAAGAAGTGACATTTGTTCAATTTTAAGGTCAAACCACCCTTGCTTAAAAGTTCTAAAACTTCTTTCAAGCGGGACAGGCCTTCATCGAAAGTTTGTGAAGGGATTAGTATGTCGTCCATATACACGAGGGCGAATTTAATCTTAGCTTCGGAGAGAATTTTATTCATCGTCCTCTGGAAGACGGAAGGGGCATTAACAAGGCCGAAAGGCATCCTATTATATTCGAACAGCCCATCGGGGGTAACAAAAGCTGTTTTGTCACAAGAAGATTCTGAAATTGGGATCTGGTAATAACCAGATGCCAGGTCAAGAGAAGTGAACAGATTATTGCCCGCGAGCTGGTCAAGTTGGTCCTCAATGCGTGGCAAAGGATAGTGGTCTTTCTTAGTTCGACGGTTAAGCGCACGATAATCTATACAAAGTCTTTTTTCTCCGGACTTCTTTTTTACCAACACTACAGGACTCGCATACGAGGATGAGGATTCTTTTATAATACCAGCGTCTAGCATGTCTTGCACCATCTCGCGGACAAGGGCCCGCTCACCCTGCGACATCCTATATGGACGATAAACTACGGGCTCAGTGTCTGTTAGTTCAATGGTCATTTCACTAGCGGTAGTATACCCTAAGTCTGCTAGTCCGGAAGAAAAACAGTGACTGTATTCACTGAGTACATTTAGTAACATGAGACGTTGACTCTCTGACAGCAGCGAGCCACATTGTATTTCATCTTTTAAGGTTTTCTCATCGAATACTACTGAATTTACATCTAATTTAGCTGTTGCAGGCAGAGACCGTGTTAGTAAGTTACCTTTTTGTAAACACAAACTAGCACCACTAATATTTTGAACTAGTACTCGACCTCGACCACTACTAAAATTGTAATCGCCAGGTAATAAATAGAACTCACAACCGGCTATACCCCTTATGGACCCATTAACATGAACATCTCCTGTAAAATTGGACTGAGCTTCAACAGCAACCACTTGCATTTTATGGACCGGCAGGTCTGTATCTTCACAAATACGTAATGCTAATTTTCCCACTGGGACTACTTTGAACAAAATTTGGTCAGACGTTTTAATAATGGTGATATATGGTAACTCTGTAAAAGAGTGACCCAATAAAACAGGGTATTTGAGGACATTGTCGTCCACAACGAATATATCTATATTCTCAGAAATGCCTTGAACTGTGATTTTAACTTTAGACTTCCCCAACGGCTTAATGCAATTACCCCCAATTCCCCTAAGTACTGGCAGATCCTCTGTTTGTAATTTAAGATTAAGAATAGATGCATCTACTTTTCTCATAAGCGTACACTGACTTCCTAAATCTACATAGCAAATAAAGTCATGTCCATTTACAATTATTGGTAATATATATTTTTCATTGGAATCATTTGGCACCTCAAGCTTAGCGACTTGTTTTTCTTGTTTAGTGGTACTCGTATCGTCTTTGCTATTCGGATTACTCCTGCAATAAGCATCTAAATGACCATTTCTACCGCACTTAACGCATTTTGACATAGGTTTCGCGCATCGAAAACTTTTATGGCCCTCTTCATTACAATTGTGGCATTTTATAGTTTTTACAGGATGATCAGATGATGCTCTAGAAGTTGTTACTGTAGATTTCCTGTCCTGTTTTTGTGTGTCCCTACTGTTCCCGATTTTAACAGTTTTAAAGTACCTGAGAACGTGTTCAGGTTCGCGAAATTGCACCGCTTGTGCGCCTACGCGTACAGTACGGTCCTCAACGCCAGCTAAAAGACAGTCTACAGCTTTTCGCCCCTTAATTCCGCATCTATTTAGTAAATTCATTTTTCCGTAATAATACTGCTCTAGAGATTCACCATAACGCGCTTTCTTAGCCAACATAACTGTTAGTAATTCCGCATAATCGTCTCTAGGGGGAAACGATTCGATAAGCTTCCTCTTCCACTCAACCCACGAATATCGAACGGACTCGAGGCCCCGATACCAAATTTTTGCGGTGCCAGTTAATTTGGGAAGTGCAAAGTGTATTATTTCTTTGTCACTCCATTCATAGATTTCTGCGCATTCTTCGACTTTCGTCAACCAGTTCAAGATCGATTGTTCTTTAGCCATCGGATCAAACTCGGGAACAACGTTAGTTAAAGAAAGCTTATCGGTCGTTTGCCCCTTTACACTTTTTAAGATATCCAAGAATTTATCCAAAATTATTTCAGTTGAACCTTTTAAGTCATTATTAGTTACACCTTTTTGAAGAACTTTACGTATTTTATGACGGGTTACGGAGTCTCCAGAAGAGGAGCTTGAACGCCGCATTGAAAGTTTATCTCTTACATAGTGATCATTATCAGAGATGCTTTCAGCACGGTTCCTCCCTCTCCTCGTTATCCTCTGAATAGACTCATTACTAGAACTCACTCTTTGAATCCGTCGTCGAGGTTGACGTTCATATTCAGAATTATCGCGCGTTCTTTTACGGGTTAATCGTGGAGTTACACGACGTCTCTTATGATCTCTACTTCGAGAATGGTCTTCGTTATGACGACTTATTATATCGCGCCTTTTACTTATTACTTTATTATTTGAGCGTTGCCGTCGAGACTCCCCGTCAGTAAGACGTTGCCTCGGCCGCTCCCCGCTCGTACTACTTGAACTTAATTCATTACGTGTTAAGCGATTGTGGCTTTGCCTACCTCGTAGACTCCCTTCCACTCCCTCGCTGCTGCGTCGTGACCGCGACCGCCTCACAGCATTGCTCGGACCCGCATCACAGTCCTTACTGCGCTCCTCTATTATGGCGGCTCCTTCGTAGTCCATATTATCGTCCATGACCCTGGAACTTACAGACATTAACTCTGATTAGCATCGTGTGTTATAACTATGCTTAAGTTTGTACATTAAATCAGTGACTGATTTCGAAATAATTTAAATTATATGAAGTGTCAACAAAAAAGAAGGAATAACAGGGTAGAAGATGAAAAAAAAAGAAAACTGGTACAAACATAATAACTCAATGCATTATTAAGCACGTTTCATTAAAAAAAATAAAGGAATAAAAAAGTATGTATTAATAATTATGACACTTATTAATCGTTCATTATTAATCGTGTAAAATAACTTAAAGAGTAGGTATATGTTTACGTTACATATATACATATTGTATTTATAAGAACGAACTAATATATTAATATTTATCAAAGTTTTATCATCGGTGATAAAATGTACATTTCATCTCACAAAATCTCGTTAGTAATATATTTAACATAGCTCATTGGTAGGTGTAAGATACTTTTTATAACAAAGCAATATTACTTAAGAAGCGTGGAAGCGACAAAGGAGAAAAAAAAATATTAAAAGAAGGTAGAAAAATATTCAGATAGTGCCTGATATTAGAATACTTACTTTGGGATATAATTAGATTGCACGGTAATTAATGTAATGGCCTATTATATGTATTGGGCGGGGATATACAAATGCTATATAATAAAAGAAAACACTTGCATATCGCACTTCTGAACTGAAAGTAAAACTACAAAATTTACTTATTCTTATACTTTTCTTTATTCCCATAGTTTGCACGGTAAGTATAGAGGAGAGATTACAATATTTTAATCATATCTTAAGCGTTAGATTAGCAAAAGTACATAAGAGTAACTGAATAACATTACCTTGTCTAGATTTCACAGTATCCTGACGAATTCACTCACAACTGTTACAAGCTTAAACACTATTTTATACTGAGACACTAGTCGGTTTATGAGCACAACTTTTCTCGTCGAACGTCCAGCACGGAATGCCCGAGCGCTAATGCAACTGTCCGATGAAACCACGGAGGAATAATTAAAAGTACCGTGCTTATGACTACCCACTTTTTTAAGATATATATCGGAGGTAGTTGGTGAATATTGCAATTTATGTGGGTAGCAATCTATGACTAGTTAGTGTTGCCTAACACGTGTAATAATGTGTCGTCCATGCTACCCGCGACACCGGCAGAAATTCTACTGCGATTGACTGCGGGGGTATGACTATGTAAGCGTTTATAAAAGCAAAGCAACAACCCATAATTGTCCCACTGCTGGGCTCGGGGTCTCCTCTCACAATGTGAGGGGTACAGGCCATAGTCTACCACGCTGGCCAAGTGTGAATTGGTAGACTTCACACACCTTTGAGAACATTATGGAGAACTCTCAGGTGTGCAGGTTTCCTCACGGTGTTTTCCTTCACCGAAGCAAGTGATAAATTAACTTGTAATACGCACATAATATTTGAAAATTAGAGGTGCGTACCAGGATTTGAACCCGGGCCCCCGCGTTCGGGAGACCAACGTTCTAACCACTAGGCTATCACTGCTTTCAGTTGTAAGCGTTTATATTTTATTTATATGTGATCTTGTAAAACGCGGGAAAAGCTGTGAGCAGAGCGCAGAGTTTGAAATTAAAACTGTAACTGTAATTCACATCTCCCACGACGCGACGCGGTAAGCAGTACTCGGTGACTCGGCAGTGTCGAGTGTCGGCAGACACGCGTGACTTCCGCGAAACAATCAAACAAGCGTATGTTTATCTTTGCAGCGTCCCATCCGTCGCCACGTCGGGTCATCCGGTAGACATCTCTATTTCCTCCTCTGATGCCTTTTGGATAATCACTCGAACACTTTGAGATCGATTTTATGATATACGATAAGAAACGCAATGTATGGATAGACCTATGCTCTGTATTTCTCTACGCGATCTTATCTGTAAATCGGACTGTGTTTGATGAACGCATGCGATGCTGACATACGTCAGATCGTATGAAAGGGACATCATTTTGTAAGATCAGAGATTGCGGTCTTCGATCGGTTTATTAATATGGGCATAGGATTCCCTGTCTTGTTGGTGACATACACCACAGATATACGGTAACTTTCATCTATCACATACGGCCCGGAATCGAACCCACTTCAAGAAGGCTCACTGTCAACCGGGTTGCGGGTTGTCAAAGGAACATTTTTTCTCGTTTCGTCGGTGTATCTACAAGCTAAACAATAACAATCTATCATGTTGGTGCAATCCTCAATTCTCATTAAATTTCTACAGAAAGTAATACATTTCGGGATATTCAAAGATAAACACAAGACTGGAACTGGTTTCGCGCTTCACTAATTTACATTTTTATTCGTATTTCACGTGCAGTTTGATGTTTTCAATTGCTAAATCGATTATTCGCGGTTTGATGTTACGTGTCATGTTGTGTAATTTCTAACCGTACTAGTTTCTTCACGATATTTTACTTTACTAAAAAAGAGACAATTTTTAATAGGCATATGATTTAGAAATTAAAGATTTGCTAGGAGTATCTCTACTTCTTCCTCTGTGCGGGGGATCAAAAACTTTTATCATGGTAAACATAAATTATCATTGGCTTTTTATTTTATCTAAGTGTGTTTTATTTTGTAAGTTATTTACTGAGTGTGTTTAATTTTAATTGTAATTTCAAATTGACAGTGACTTCCCACAATTTTGTAATATATGTGAATCTTATATCCTAACGAAAACACGGAAATGTTGCATAGGACTATGCATTAATTATAATTAAACTTACTACTTAATACTTGTCTAAGAGTGTAAACCTATCATGATTATGACACTGCGTAATTAAAAAAAAAAACAAGAAAAAAGGGAAATAATACCCGTCTTTGTTTTATGCTATTTATAGACTAATAATTATAATTATTATTTATCATTATCGGTTCGATGCGAAGTTATAGTCGTTGAACTCATTGATATGGTTGAATTGTTTAACAAAGACATAACTTTACCTGAAACACCAATTCAAAATGTTCAATTCATGAAGACTGAAGAGTGAGAATATGACAGAATTTAATTTAATTGTAAGTATCGAATAAAATAGAGGTACTTGGAGGCCTTCAGGGAATAAACATTTCCGACACTTGAGTTGGCCAATTGAAGTTGAAGCCAAGAAATAATAATAAATAAATAATAATAAGATGTATTCTAAAACTGCTAATGCCTAAAAGTTGTTTCAAATCATACCGCTGTTATCAAGTATACAGATGTCATTTTTACAAGAAACAATGTTCAGTTTGCATGAGATAGCTATATGGCCTAATAGCCATACCATGGCCAATGCCCATGCATCATCAAGTTTACTGGATGCCGCGTCAAGTCCTCTGCAAACTTGCCAAGTATACTTGATCGTGTATGGCCATCATTAAACGATATCCTGCTCCTTATCGGCTACACAGCTAATCCCCAACCATTCCAGTCATATAGTAAGCATGCGGTTCGGCGATGAGACACCATGACTCACTATATCGTACAGAAATAGGTCTGTCTGTTTCTGGTACGTCTGGCTCTGTTTACTTGTAACGTTCTTAAAATAATATCAGAGCATCGGTTAACATTGATAGGGTTCGTGTATTTCATTTGTAATAGTTTAATAGACCCGTAATAATGGGTCTTAAGTGTTGTAAAATGTGTCAAGAAATTTTTAAGTCTCGTCAAAGGCCTCAGGAATGGTTTCAACCAGTTAATGATCCACTACTGAGTATGAGTCTTTCTTCATGAGGCGGACTTATAACTACTTCAAGTAGAGCATGGTGTGAATACGTAGCTGTTAAAACTCAAAGTCTCACTTTCGGGACTATCGTCAGAGATGTTGATTGCCATATTATTATGAAGTTATGTTTTACTCGGTGCAGTTAGTAAAGCTCACGCCCTTTGATCGAAGGGTTCAGTTTTTTCCAGGCGTGTTTCCAGCAGTGTTTGTGATAGTTCATTGGTGACATGCTAACGATGGTAAGAAATCGTAGTTATTTAATGTTTTTGTAATAAAGTGTTACGATGATCTATTAACACTTTAAACATAATTTTTAGGCGTCTTTATTTAACCCGCGTAAAGTTTTTAAGTGTCACGTTCTTAAATTTAGGTTACGACGCTGTTGTTAATTTCAGTGAAATTATTGCATATTTTGGGTTAAGTAAATATTTGAAAGATAACGCTTGTGTTGAACGTTGGCTGTTTTTGACATGAGAGTTGCCTCTTGACGCAGTATATTAATTTAATATTAAATATTGTTCTCGTTATTCGCGTATGACAAGTATTTCGTTGTTATTAATATTTTAAATATACATACATACCTACCTCTAAAAATTTATGAGTCATTAACAATGTGTGGATATATTTTGATGTTTGCATTGATCGTGGTGGATGAAACTAGCTCGTTCAGGCGTGGTCACGATTCATGCAAAATCGTAATTCAATCTTAATATTTTCCTTTTTAAAATAAAATTCTTCTCTTAAAATTACCATTATATTTTCCCTCTAGGTGATCACAAAAAAAAACTATCTGTGTAAGACAATATAATTACTTACACCCTATTTTTTCATCTGCATAAATAGGCTATTAACAACTGTCAGTATTGTACAGTATACAGTACATTCGTGTGTACTGGATCCATATGGCCAACGTAAAAACCACATTGAACCAGTATCGTTTAAACCTTATGACTACATTGTGCAGGTTTTTGTTGTTTTGTATGTCTGCAGTTATGCACCAGCGTGGGGCACTAAGGTCCCGTTTAAAGACAGGCGGAATGACGCGGGAGCAGATAAGACTTTTGAACCAATTTAATAAATTTTTAATCATTATTTTTATTTTTAATTTTTAAAAATTATTAAAATCTGAATTTTTTTTAATTATTAATTTTTTCCACAATTTCCTGAAAAGAATATAAAGGATCGATAAGCAATCCCCTATTAAACTATTATTTTATGCTCCCTGGAATAAAAAGCAACACCGAAAAATATGTCTCAGAAATTACCTACACAAGATTATCTAGTATGAATTTGTTATGGCAATATTATGTAATTGATTAAAAATATTTTTTATGAAATATACAAAATAAGTATATATCAACATAATATTAAATATAACTTTGTCATAGCAATAAAACAAACAAAGTAAATACTTCAAAACACAGCTTAAAAATTAACAGCTAATTAAAAGATGTGTAGACGTTAAAATATGTAAGTAAAAACTTGGCATTAATTTTTCTTAAACAATTAAGTTCTCACGAACTGACCGCTCGCGTTGGTTTGAACGAGTCTTTTTACTGTTTTTTGTGTTCTTTGTGCGAGTATCCCATATGTAGAGCGGACGCGACCAAGTGGGATAATTACAACATCCGGTGGGACTTCGCAGGTGGTTCGGTGGTGGTCGGGGGCGAAGGACCCTTGGATTATAGGCGTAATCGGATAGGGCTGATTGAGAGGGTTACAGTGGTGTCATTTACCAGATTCTATTTTAGTTTTTACAGAGATTTATGCACCTTCTTAACTTGATCGGTTAAGTTGTGTCTATTTTTGTAAAAATATTAGTACTCATATTGCATCACTGTCTGTAAAAGACAAATTAAAGTTTATTACTTAAATATGTGCAAATAAGTAGGAAGTTGTAGGTGGTTGTTGTTAATTTTATATCGGTAAAGGAGGTCACAAGTACAGCCATATACAAGGCATCTTTATCAGTTCATCGCACTTTTAAGTGGGTTTTAATTTATTTTATGCTTAAATTCAACCGATCAGACAGGTTTATCAGATAGATATAGGTACAGGTTAATGTCTTTCATGGACATTCAGAATACGATCGTCTGGCTTCTTGGAGAACTCCGTATCAAAGATATTATACCTTCTATATATATACTTAATATCTTACTTTCTTCTGGGTAGTTTCGTGTTCAACGGAGTTACGAAGGATATTTTTATTTGATAAAAATTAAAAAAACCCGCCTGATATCAAAAAACTTAACATCATATCTATACCTTTTTGAAAAACTTATGATGAGCTCTTTAATTCAATACCCATATTACATTAAATATACTCCAGAATATATTAAATTTAGTACGGAAACCTATGTCACATGTCTGATACACGAAACACGATGACAACAGATTTTCGTTTAGTTACTTAGTTTATTTGCGTTCCAAATTCCTATCCAATACAAGTTATTTTTATTAATGATATATCATAAATTATGAACTGCCTCTCATCACTGAACAGTACATATAAACAAACAATTTGGGCTGAGAAATTTCGAAACCGCAGAAAAATATTATGATACCATCAAACGCCTCGCTTATAATATACTCGTACTCGTGTCACAAAATGAGGATTGTCAACAAATTAATCGCTGATTAAAAACCCTTGGAAACGTGTGAAGCGAAACATGTGCTTTTAGTACTCATTCATGACATTTTGACCACTATGTCTTGGAATTAAGGTGCATATTCCTGTGTTATACATATGACAGAGTCGATGTTACTTATGTTACCTTTACCTTTGAGATGACATTTTTAAAACTATCAAGGCTTTTTGCTGTTCACCGCTACACCGACCTTTGTTGACCGAACTGTTCGATTACGGACAAAAGTTTTGTTTTTTTGAGATTTTGAACTCCATAGAGAACGTGTGTCCAATGAACCTGAGAATTAGGGTTGCCAATTTTGTCCTTCTTTAATTACAGTTTACAAAAAAGGACCTGCTGGTAGCCATTAATGCAATATGATGTTACTGACTATAGCAAAGCAACAACCCATAATTGTCCCACTGCTGGGCTCGGGGTCTCCTCTCACAATGTGAGGGGTACAGGCCATAGTCTACCACGCTGGCCAAGTGCGGATTGGTAGACTTCACACACCTTTGAGAACTTTCTTGAGAACTCTCAGGTGTGCAGGTTTCCTCACGATGTTTTCCTTCACCGAAGCAAGTGATAATTAACTTGTAATACGCACATAATATTTGAAAATTAGAGGTGCGTGCCAGGATTTGAACTGGGACCCCTTGGTTCGGGAGACCAACGTTCTAACCGCTAGGCTATCACTGACTATAGAGTTCAAGGTATTTCGACGTTTAAATTGACGTTATAAATCAAAATACGATTTGCAACATTGTAAACGTTTGAGTTATAGTTAAAAGTCATGACGCGAGATTTATTAGTGAAGATATAATTGCTCGCTGTTCGCTAAGCGATCCGCACTATGTCTTGAATTGAATGTAGTCATCAGTTAATCTTTCTTTTAATGAAACTCAAATTCAAGTAAAGGATACTTACATGTATTATAATTATTATAAAACAATATTTAAAACTATACATTTGAGTTTAGCTGTAGATCAAAACCTATTACTATAGCTACAAATTAGTATCATAATATTGAAAATAGCAAAAAATCCAAATTGAAAGTCAATTCAAACGCTGGAAGTTTTCCAATGCTATGGGATCTTTGGAATGAAAATTATATAATAAAAAATCATTCTTCTATTAAAATACTATTGTATATAATAAATTCAAGGCAATCAATCTACAACAGGCGGCCACAAATATACGGAAGTTATTGATTATAGACTATCGATACGTAGATAAATACGAGTGAATTTATCAATGATACAAACCGTCGTTACAATGTATTAATATATTTTCTATTGCCTCTAATTTCTAATTAGGTAATATTAGATTTTCGTAGCGTGTCTATGTCGCCTTTACTTCATTATTATTAACCTTACGATCAATTTAGTTAATGTTAATGATCTTGTCTGTAAGTAACTAAGCAAATTGACGTTCAAATTATGCTTTGTTATTAATTGGTGTTATAACAACACTTGTGTTAACAATGAAACTACAGCGGTGTCGGGTTTGTACCTAAAGTATATTTTGTAAATGTTTTTAATTAGGTATTTTTATATAGTAGTCAAATCAGAAATTTTATAACATTTTTCACAGTCTTTCTAGAAAATGAATGAAGCTTGTGAAAAAAAATTATCACTATGGTCAATGAATATACATATGTATAAAAATATTGACTTAACGTTGTGTGTACATTTAGGTTTCATCTGAAAAAGTGTATTTTGAAATTCCGCCGAACCACAGACATACAATATTCAGGTACCACAAACAAATGCGGCAAACAGTCGGATCGGAATGACAATACCAATACGAACCTTAACGGAAGCGAGTCACCGTATATACTACATCCGATAAAATGCTTGTGAAAATATTTATAAGGTGCAAGGAAGTGGTACCACACATCCTGTGTTGGATGCCGCTAAGGACCGAGGTTATATGAACAAACCCGATTTACAGGATACAATCCATATCACACCTCAATTTGCGGATAATTGCACAGTAGAGTAATCAAATTTTATACCAAAAATGAAGATCTAAAATTTACCTCCGTCAATCAATCATCTACGAGTATCTAGTCATTTTTATTTATTTCTTCTGCTGAGTTTGATTCTAAAATTTCCTTTTTATAACTTTAATTCTGAATCTTTTCTGTTTCTGAATTTTTAGCATTTAGATTTTTAAAATCATCAGATATTCATGATTGTCATACACCAGGGTCTAACTACTATACAGTCTTCGTCACCATTCCCATCGTACATAATTATGTATTTGTACACATTGTAATCAACGACAACAGTCCGTGTATGTTTTTATAATATTTATTGATATACGTTCCTCTCACGGTACATTTTGGTTTTTGTCGACATTGCTATTACTACCCGCAGGCTAAGTACTGGTAGCTGGGAATGTTTATAGCCTTGGTTTTTGTTTAATTTTATATTATTACACTGCAAAGAGAAACAAAAATGGGAAAAAAGACCTGGAGGGCATATTATAAATTTTTGATGCATTAAAAGGTAAAGGCACTGATGGTGACATACATGTTATTAATAGGAATGAGGAGATGACTCATCACACGTATCAAGAATTGCACTCAGGGTTGGAAAAAAAACAGTTAAAATTGCTTAAACAAGTATTTTTTGGTTCTTTTTAGTTAAGGGCATGATTTCAAATTAATTCGACCTATAATGTTTCATTTCTAGACAAGATATTTTCAAATATGCCTTAGTAAATAAATATTTCCAAAAAACGATCAATGGCTGAACATTTATTTTTATGTTGCGTATCTCTAATCAATACTGAACTCGCCATATTGTCTTACTGTGACCTGACTGACACACAACCTTGATTTAATAATAACTAGTTGTTTATGAATTAAAATTGTTATAATTTTGATTGATTTTAAATTGAAATTTTAATATTCTAATGTTGCATGTTTCAAAAATAGGTGTTTTAACTTGTCCGATGTAAATCTTGGTACTTAGAGTTTTATTTGATTGAATAAATTACTTACTTGTCACAAAAATAACGTTTTATTTAATTACAATGCCAATTATAGTTCAAAAATATAACATAGCAATAGCACAGACTCAACTGGTTTTATGTCTAGCTATTTAGACTCCTAAATATAAATTTATTTTAATTTTATATCCATTCACTCGCCATGAAGAGTAGTTTTAAGGCTTGTTTTTTCATTGTTTTATGCAATGATTAAAACTTGTTTTTAAACGTATAGAAACACGATTTAAATTCAAATTTTTTAAACATGTGTTTTAAAATAGCTTGTTTTAATCATGCCAACCCTGACTGCACTTCAAATGCAGAAGCGAATGACCCGTTTTAAGAAGAACCTAATGTTATTTGGAGAACAGGTTTTCCCAAATACACTACCACTATCAACAAATAAAATTATCGCAAAAAACATGCATTGGAAGAACGCCAGGCATACAGACATTATGTTATGAATGTTATGATGATATTACGTGTTACAGATGTTACGTATAGATGAGGTCTCGTCGAGGTCTTATAGACGGTCAAGTAGTACAAGCACGTAGTTTTTCCTGTTTGACTTAGACTATTATAAAATTTTTAAACTCTTGTAAATTTGTGGTTTGAGGTCCAATAGTTATAGAAGTATCTAATAATGAATATTTGATATCACTTATATGGTTATCAAATAATTACAAGTGCAAAGCACTAAATGATTATATTTTTCTACGTAATTTGTATTAATTGTAAAATTGTTCAATGTTTTAAAACGATAATAACTGTACAATGTACATATTTGATAAATGACCAATAATTATCATTACCGATAATTATAAATTTAAACAATATAAAATATAGTTATTTCCTAGATTTGTTCACGTCTTTTTTCTCTTCACTTACGTTATAAAGAAAATATTTAAAACTTGCATTGTTGATGTAATGGCGTCTTTACAAAACGGTTAATGTCACGGCAATTAATTGTTATTTATGGACGCACCGTTTAAAACTATTTTTTATTATGTTATTTTCATGTTATGCGGAGTAAGGTAATTATGATAGGTTTAATCGTATTATTTTTAATATAATGACATAAAAAAACCACTTAAAATACAAATTTATAATGACGAAAAAAGTGTTTGCTAATATTTTGATAGTTTTTTAAAACTTAAAAATATTTATAATATTAACCAGCAGTTCTCTCAGAAATACATACATATACAGTACAGATATACGAGGAAATATAGGAGAAAACTGAGAGAAATTAAAAAGAAAGTAAAAAATGTAGACACTAAAAATGTACATGCAGTACACTGAATGATTTGTAGTGTAACGTAATATATTATGAATAAAATAATATTTATAGTTACACATGTAAGAGGCGATAAAGCAAATCATGTTATTGAGAGTTTTTATACAATAGATATTAACAGGAACACAATAATATTTTTTTTGATAGTAAAATGTTTAGTTGAATATCGATTGTCATTTAAATTTATCCTGGGAATATGTTATTTTAAAAGTATAAAAGTGAAACTTTAAAATGTAAGTTGCTTGTTCTCAGTGTTACTGTTTTTAACCTTAATCATTTGTATCATAATTAGGTAGATACGCAAAATTTTCCTGGTAAGCATACTATCACCTATGTCTAAACTCGTGAAGGTAACAGTAAATGATAGTGAGTCAGTAAACAGTTTCAGGTTGCTTCAATTTGTAACATTCTTAGAAATTTGACAAAGCTTACAAAGAACTTAACACAATTCGCAGTAAAGTTATTCATGTTAGTGTAACGGAACTCCCAGTTAAAGAAGGTGTTAACTGTGATGAAACTGTAATTTGAAATACCTACCTACTTCCTTGTTTGCAAATGCTTTATCAAGAAGTTATGCAAGCTGTTTTCTTCTGTAATAACTCCTCCGGCGTCATTAAAAGACTAAGCCTCGGTAAATCTATTGGCAAATAGTTTTATGAAGTCTCTAATGAAACTTGTTCTATCATTATTCAAGACGACATGCAATTTCGAGGTGAATCCCTATGGGTATAAGAAATGCCATTAACTCTTTAGGGAGCTACGTCCAATGCCATCAGGCGATGAGTGCTTGACTGGAATGCAAAACACACGTTCTAGAGAGTAGAAATCTAGTACGTAAGACGTGACTATAATATGAAAACACTTATTTTCTTTAATTAATCGGAACGTATGATCAATTATCCATGGAATAAGGTTAATCGATTTTGGTGTTTGGTAAATTATTCCTATGTAGGTCAGTTATAACATCAGTAATTCACTACCTTGTAACTTTAATGTGCAGATATTGGACATTATTGGTATAACCAATGTTACAGTGGTTAGGTCACCTACCTAACCTATACCTATTGTATTATAATTGGCTTTTAAATTATTTCAATAAAATTTAATAACTATAACTGATAACCTAATTATAATATTTAAACACTATTTTGAAATAATAACATAATTGGATTGTAATACAGGTAGTATTACAGTTTTGTGTTAAAATAATTTTGCTACTAGACACGCATTAAAAATAACATAACAAAACTAATTGAACAACAACTATGGCAACAAGTAATAATATTTGTACTACTCACAAATATTAAACCTATTCCAACAATTATGAACAAAATATAGAGAAATTCTTACTGTGAAGATCACCGTTCCTATGAAATTTAGAACCATGTAGTTTAAAAGGAGCATTGATCTTCACATTTACAATCATAGAGTTAAAAAACAAAACTTACCAATCCTTGGATTCTCGGAAACATATTTATATCTAAAACTATCACAGCACTGGACGTTCACAATATAACATCAATATCATAGTATTATCACAACGAACTCTTATCACTGCCACTCACAATCGTCACAATGTCATTAAAAATAAAGGAGTTCCACAGGGCTGTATTTGGGACCGTTGTTGTTTAATGTACGTGCGCACGATTTGACGCGTGAGCCGGGTATGGTATGAACAGTAAGAGTTTACGGCCATCGGGGCACGAGTTGCCGGCGCATAACTGATGATTCATACACGTATATTGAAGAGAGGGAGTGATGCCCCTTAATCATATCTTATCGGTAAAGTAAACCCCATGTGGTTATTTAGAGCGCAAAATTGGACAGAACTAGTTCATGCGAGTTTTGGGTATACATTTGAAGATATTTAAATCTCAAAAAAAGATTACAATGATAAAGAAGATTAATAGTTGACATATGTATTAAAAGTAATAGGTATAAATAACACAAATAATAGGTAACGAAAGATGTCTATTACGTACTTACGTTGTGTTTAGTTTAGGTAGCAATCATTACCTGTATTTATTACTATTGTATCGCGAATGACATCAATGTTATGATAATGTTTTGTTTGGGTTGTAAAACGTGTTCTGCGTAGATAATATTATTCACTGCAATACCTACTCAATATTCTGAAGGGAAAAGAATTAGGTATTTTGTGTACGTATTGAGTACCGGGAAAAAAGACAATAACGAGTTTCAGGATCAAGACATATGTATATATAAAGCTTTCGTTTAAAGGAACAATAGTATTAGAAAAAAAGAAAAACCTGACACTGAACCGTTTTTCATCTGTAATTATTTGGAGTGTAAAGTGTTCATCCTCACCCTCATTCTGTTCACTCTTCACCCTCGACTCCAAATCAACCTTCCATACACAGTGGCTCTTTTTTTTCTCGAATGGATATTTGCTGTTGGCCCTAGTGGCCTTTACAGCTTCACGCAGACAGGTCAGTGGCTCTTCTATGTTCGGCTTTGTATGACAGAAAATAAGCATCAAACGTCGCTTGAATAGTTTTGCCGCGAATAATGTAGAGTGACTTAATTTTATCTTTATTTTGCCGAAGTTGTCTTCTTTGTACACACACTTCTACACACATACAGGTTAACAATTATAAATTGGCTTCAACCCATTAATGGTCAGTAGTGACTGAGCACGGGTCTCTAACCTTGAGGAGGCGTAGAGCATACTCCACCGCGATGCTCTAGTCCAAATTGGTGGATTATTTATAAATTTTAATTATAAATTAATTACTTAATTTACAAATTTATATATTCTATACTAATATTATAAAGCAGAAGAGTTTGTTTGTTTGTTTGGTGAACGCGCTAATCTCAAGAGGTCTCAGGTTCGAATTCAAAAATTATTTTTGTGTTTGATAGTCCATTTATCCAGGAAGGCTATAAGCTATATAATATCATAATATATTTTAGTAGTAAGTTTTTTCCACAAATTATCCGCGGATGAAAAGGCGGGGCAAAGCTAGTGTATTCAATAAAATTTATTAAGAATAGACTAAACTTAAACAAGATCTCCTTATTACCAAACCACCATCCATGGATGGGATGTTGAAATGATGATGGTGAATGATGTTGATGGTGAAATAGTCACATATAATTATGTAGTGGCAAAATTATCGCTAAAGATATATTAAAAATGCCATACATTTTCTATTGGAGAAGTTTCCTCAATTCCTCATGAATCCTGTCACTAGACCTCACACAATCTGGAAGTACATATTTATAATATTGTATATCCATTGAAAAAAAGAATTTTCCAAATGAGTCATTTCAAATCGTCAGTTGATAAATGACTGAGTTCTAAGGTAACAAATATAAAAAATACAACTGAATAAGAACCTTCACTTTTTTAAAAGATACCTTGTTAAAAAGGAAAGAATTTCAAGAATAACGTTGGTAATCAATTTACCAACAACATTGCAGATGAAGGAGGTAGAATTATAAATAACACATTTTTACTTCCATGAATTGTTTTACTTCAGTCTGGGACCTGGGTACAAATTACAAAACGTTAACGTTTGTGAATGATTTTGTTTGCTCATTTTCATTACTTCCTTCCTTAATCTGTTTCGAACCATCTGTCGAGATCTTTTGTTCCGTTATTGTCTGAGCTTGTTTAGTTAATATATTACGGATTATAGTTCTGTAATGATTATTGATATTCTCGGAATATTAAATTGTTTACAGTCAATTTCAAAGATAGCAATTTACAGTAACTGTAAATAAATATGCAGCTATATAAATGGTTGGTATACTAAAGTGTGTAGATTGCATTGTACAAGCTGGTGAATTTCTGATCTATCTTGTATATGAATATTGATCTGTGTATAGTATGTATGTATATGTTTTTTTATATGTAAGTTCCCTATCGACTTCAAAACATTTAGACTGATTTAATTTCAAGTTATCTTCAGATTAGTCCAGCGGGTGATCATGTAAAGCTTGGTAGTGATCAAATGAAGATTTTTTTGAAGTGAAACTTCTTTAGAATCGTTGTGATTTCAAACCGGATGCAACGGAAAAAACGACAGTTAAGAGACATAAATACAAAAATGTGTAGGATGAAGCCAGGAAAGAATGAGACAGAAATATTCGTCAGTTAAAATAAATAAAAACGACATCGCGACAGTAAAAACGCTAAGTTGTATTCATAGATGGCGCGAGGAATAAGATAGAAGATTCGTTTTATTGCTAGATAGATGGCGCTAGCTGCTCATTTTACTCTTCATATTATGTTAAGAGATGGCGTTAGTTACCACTGTTTTCTTTTTCTTATGTTCGTGGTTATCTTTTAAAAAGTGCTAAGTTGTATTCATAGATGGCGCGAGGAACAAGGTAGAAGATTCGATTTATTGCTTTTTCATCTCATTATCTTGAAACCAAAATTTTGGAATGTTTCACTTCTACCACGTGTGAATTGCACACATTTTATTTTTTAGATTTTATTAATGCTATGCGTGCAAAGCCAGGATGAGTTGCTGTTCGCAGATGAGCTATCTGAAGTACCTGGGTTCCACTAATCCGATTAACTGAAATAATAAGGAACTTCGTTCCAAAAATTTTACGGTTGTAAGTGGCTATTGTTACAAATAATAATAATATGTTTGTAATGTTCCATTAAAAATGCCCTACTTTACTTTAAGATATTGTCATAAAAAGATTAGCTACAGACAACTTTCGTGATAAAAGTATTTCAAAATCACCGATATATTATTTTGTTCTTGATAAATAAAGCTGGATGATTCTATCTACCAGTGTCCTCATTTGTAATAACAATTTTATTCTTGCAATAAAAATTGTGGGCCAAGTGAATTACAATATCAAAGGATTTTGTCGAAACAATATCTAATTCACTGATTAGATGTAATGATGATGCTCAACATGTTTTATCTAATATCGATTGCGACTGCTACGCCGCAAGATATATTTTTACGTAACGATACGTTACGAAACGATAACTCTCCGATGTGCAGTGTTCCTCACGATGTTTTCCTTTACCGAAGCAAGTGATAATTAACTTCTAATACCCTTAAAGTCGGCGAACAAAGGGCGGAGCATAGCGTAGAGTACTTATGCCCGCGATGTTTTTTAAACGCGTGACATATTAGACGAGTTTCTGCTCAACCAAAAATCTAACTGTGCGCAGATGCGCGAGTATGCGTTAGACTGCGCAAACACGACACGACGTCATCGTTTTGTAATTTTTCGAGAGTCCAAACGTTTCCTTTAGATAATAAAATTATGCAGAAAAGAAGAAAAAGAAGATTTTGATTTGAAATATCAAGATGTGTAGACTGGCGCGGCGATGGAAAGCGGATGCGCGCGAAGTAGCGCGCAGTCGCGTGCAGTCGCGTTCCTGCGCTTCTTTTCATATGTAGTCGCTTCAATGCTCTTCAGGAATTAATTGTTGTGTTAATAGATTGTATGTATAATATTATTTCAATGAGGACAATATCGATAATAGTTTGACGTCCCTCTCTCAACACCCTTGCTCAGTTGCGTTGAAGCCATAGGTTTTTAGATTTAGATTTACTAACAAATTGCTTTGTTCCTATTGTTATAAAATCTACTTACAATCACTCTTGTCCTGATAATAGCACGCAGTAAGTACTTGTGATTGTAATCAGGGGTTCGATGACTTTAAGTGTACTCATTGATAAAATAAAAGTAAATCGTTATTTTGTAACCGATGTAATGGTTTATTTGCACAAAAGGAGACAATAGACAGACAGGGAGAATAACGTGAAAGAGTAATGTTTTGACACAGTTGCATTGCTGGTCTTGCTACATACATTTGATTAAGTATGTCTCATATGGTCTTAATCTTAACAGATACGGGGAGTATATCGCATTGTTTTGTGTTTGAAATAGCGGGCGTCTCGGTATACAGGATCAAGAATATCCGCTGGACCATTTTGCCTTTTATCACTCTTTGCGACATCACAATATGACTATTAATTTTCTTATTCATACTTTATATGGATTATATCCTTAGAAGTTTATTTGAAAATAACTATTATCGCCCGAGCTGATGGAGAAAAGAACCTGTTAAAAATTCTTTTTATCGGATGCAAGTTGCGGTAAGGTGACTCAAAATATTTAAACTTTTTCATATCAAATGAGTACGTACGATGAATCGTTTCACGTGACTGCGGACAGGTAAATTAATTTGGGAATTTATCAGTAAGTACATAATTAAAATTACTCACGAAATATGAGCATATGTAGGTAGGTACGTAAATAAAATTATGTTCGTGTATTTACTCATGACGATGACTTATGCACAGAATAAATAAATAATATTAACTAATTATCATACTGGACTTCAAGCATTAATATCACTAATCAGGATAACTGTGTTATGAGTTACCTCAATTCCTCATGGATCCCATCATCAAACCTCAATTTTGATGAATATAGGACCAATCTGGAAGTATATAATTTCAAATAAAAAAAAAATCTAAATCGGTTCATAAAATTAAATGACGATGTTCTGAGAGTTATCTCAGAAGTCTCAGAACGTACAAACGTACAAGATAATACAACCGAATCAAGACCCTTCTCGTTTTTGAGGACGGTTAAAAATAATTTACGTGTTCATTATCAGTGTTATCAATAAGACAGCATCTAAATCTAAAATCTTTGAGGGATTAAGTGCTAAGTGGCTGTCGATTCTTGGCCATCGTTCGTCGCCGACAAAACTTTAGAGCTATCATAATATGCTGCCGACAGGTCTAGACCTCCCCTCATGTAAAATATCAAAGGAATATTTATTTCCGGATGATCTGAATATTTGTTCAAGTATGCTGTGTGCATAAGAAAAATAAATATGTACCTATATTTAATGTTCATATACCTACTGTGTTACTTGAATATAGTTGTATAACAATAATACCAATGTACATATGATTCAAAATCCATGCGATTCAAAATTACCTCTAGGTTATTCGAGTCTGTGTAGACGCGTAATTGTTGCTAGGTCGCGTTTCATCATTATTGGAAAGCTGAACTATTCTGTAAATTAAATTCTTGTACCTTCCAACTGTGATTAATTGTAAATAAGGTGATAAGCCAGACAGCCCACACACACACACACACGTCGTAGTGATATCGTAGCAACTTTCGCTAGCATAATATGGATCCATCGAGCATGGATCTCACATCCGTCAATCGAAATTAAACGGCATCGTTTAATTTCGTTCGACCGAAATGTGAACGATGCTTTAACAAAAACGTAAATTGTTTCTCAATCGTTTCTAAAGGTTTTTTTCAAGGCATTTTTGATACTTTACTAATTAAATTCCATTACCCGTAAATGTTATTTTAAGTAAAATATGTTTAAGAATATAGAACAAGCACAGATCAATAAATAAGGCCTTAATAATAAGCCTTCTTTATTTATTGTTCTGTGAAAAAAAGTATATACGAGTATATTAGCCAGTAACAAGGAAAGATTAATTTCTACAGTTAATAAGTATTAATTCTATCGAATCTAATGCATACAATAAAATTAGCTACTGAATACTATAATAACTTTGGAGAACTTTGGCAACTTCTAAACAGCTATTTTTATATTGAAGCCTGCCTGGTTAGTACTATCTCCCTATTACTAGAGTTAGCCACCAAACGAATTATCGTTTCCATGTCGATCAGTTTAGGATCCAGTTCTTACTTTCTTTTTCTCTCTTGCTTGACATCATCATGGAATTTATGTCTTTGGGCAACAGTGACAACTTGTCATCAGGTAACTCGTCTACTCGTTAGTAAAAACATGATAATTATTTTGTCAGAATTGGGACACTGAACTGTGCAGTATGCTGTTATCGATGTAAAAATGTAGGTATACCTAATTAGGCAGAAATAAAAAATTCTTTACTAAACAATTACAAATAATCCCATTTCATTATTTACAATATAAAGTAATTTGTAAATATGGGATTAGTTTTACTGTCTGTCACAGTTTACAAATAGGTATGATAATAACGACTATGCATTCCTCGTATTGTGATGAGTCTTCTGGGTATTTCATAATTCTGCCAATTATGATGTAACAAAATAAATAACAGTAACACTTAACATGGGCTAGTGTAACGTTAAATGAGCCCGAATATACGTAACATGTGTGTTGTCTTGTCCAACCGGGAATCGAACCCGAGAATAAGGCATCGCTCCCAAATATCAAGGTTGAATGTCTTGGTAAAAACGTCATAATCTCCGTTTGTGTGCGTGGGAGATCCGTAGTAAGTTAACAGTGATTCAATATTCACTGTAACTGTTTGTAATGGTATGTTGTGTGATTCACGATAAAATCATGAATTGCCTGAGAATATTTCATAGAATTATCTTGCATCATTCTAACCAATTTCGTTTATTACGACATGTTACCTACAGTACTACTTTTCGAGACTTACCATTCAGAAACCTAAACTATGTATGTGCCTAAATCTGATATAAGTAAGAATCTTTAAACAAACATTGAACACTGCAATGATACTTTCTATATCATGGATTGTAAAGATACACAATTAAGAACCAATAATCAAGCCAAAACCAAATATAATTTAACTGCCAAATAAATTCGATTCAAATTCGGCAGGCAGGCGAGCTGTTGTTTGTTCACGTCAAATCCTTTCCCGAATCAAGGATAATTTATTCCAAATACGCAGTTATCACATACTCACATCAGATCCTATTAAAAACATCTTTCGTTACCCTAAATTATTGTTTACTCTTTTAAGCATACGCATATTTCTTAGGTAAAGAAATGTATAAAAATGATTGTTGCATACTGATAGAAAATCGTCAAAATTCAAAAATATTGTCATCCATTTGACTTAATTACCCGACTGCTAAGGAACGGTTATGTTTTTTGCGCGTATCTTGTATGTATGTTTGTATGTTTTTAATATTATTTATTACCTCGTATCTTCGAAACCGCTGAACGGATTTATATATATAATTGGGTGATCATGGATTAGTGATTGGTCAAAACACGGAATAAACAAAAAGGATTTACTCCATAATAATCGTGGTCCATAGCATCTACAATGTAATGAGAGTGTGTGTACATTTATAATATTTTTATAAGACTCTACCGATAAATTAACTGAAGGGTATTTCAAAAAATTTGACGAGCTGTGTGGCGCAATGGTTACCATGCCGGATTGCCGCGTGGAAATTTGAATGATGATTTTTAATTTCTGTTCTTGGTCTGGATGTGAGTGTACTTGTCTTGTGTGTTGTCCATGGCACCCACGACACAGGGAATCCTAGTGTGGAGCTATGAGTGTGAAGCGTTATTTATTTATTATTTGGTGGTTTAGTACTCGGATTCTAAGAGTAGAAGATACTAGTGAACCACTCATAAATTGAATTAGGTAAAAGTTTTACTAAGTTACGGTTTCAATAAGTTACAGGATATATACCTCCAAAATATCCGTTAAATCTTATAATTCCTTCGGGAATATGTTGTTTTCTAAGATTAATCTTACCAACAACCTCTCAGTCTTGGAGGATTAAATTGATTGATTTATGAGGGACTTTAGATATTGGCCCCATTCATAGTTTAATTTGTTTGTGAAAGTTTAGAAAACTTTGTGCAAGTTTAAATAATCCTTTAGTATTGCCTGATCTTCTTCTATGGAAGTGAATACACTTGTGGGATAGATATAAGTTTGTTTTAAAGTGTTAACTTAGTACTACATTTCATTCTAACAAAAATTAGCACTTTGAAGCCGAATAGGTCGCAAATAGGCCACTGACTCCAAAAATGATCTTACAAGACCCATAATATTTTCGAAAGACCTTTTCAACGATACCCTATACGTTGCGCTTTGCTTCGGCGTTTACTTATAGCTTGTAACAATATTTTTTGCCGAAGTGGCATTAGTTTTTAAATTAGACCATCTGTACTATATTGTTAGAAACGTCCATCTTATGACAATTTTATGTCAAGTATTGCAACTTAGAACCGGCGGTAGTTGATAGCACGACGGCATTTATTACGCGTTTCCGTAGTGCCTCTTAAGTTCTCGTTATCATCAGGTTATCGCTAATATATTCGATATTATTATGATATCTTCCAACACTTGGATTGGCAACATATCTCTCCACAACGTACTGGGGTACTCTCCAGACCTCACTAACTGATTTTAAACTTATGTTCTTTTTGGTCTCACCGTGACCACGATCCGTGTAACTGGGTCGAAATATCGGTATTATAAAATAAGAATATTGAGAACCCGTTGCATTCAAAATGTTCCGTGAATTCGTTGAATTTATACCAAGATAATTTACCACTGAGCCATCTGACTTCATCGTAAACACAAAGCTCCAAATCAGTTCCCCCGAAGCACTTAAATCTAATCTAATAATAAACCTAAGCATTCTCCAACTTCATGCTACGAGATTAAAGTTATCAACAAACTCTTGAATGGGGGAAACTTGCAGTGGCCAATAATAACAAGTTTTCGTCCATTAGGCGAGTTGGGTCGCAGATGGTATATTATAAGCCAGCTTTATTGCGAAAAGTTAGGATGGAAAATCATGTTGACATTTGGGTTCGGAAGTATATTAATTATGGGAGAGTTGTGGGTCAGGAATATTAGCGGAATTCCGACTGGAGGTGTAAAGTTTTGGAAGGTCAGATAGATTAACCCCATTGTTTTGTATCCCTTCCTTGTGCTCTTCATCATGAATATTATTTTATGGTTTACTTACAAAAAATAAAGTGCTTAGTAAAAAAGACTTCCATAAAGAATAGTAATTTCCACTTCTTACCCATAGTATATTGGGATTGTCAGTCTACTTAAAAATTGATTTATTTATCAAGTTAAGGAAACAAAGATAACTGAAACTTGGATAATCAAACGTACTTATTTTGGGTAATCTTATCCCTAAATATAAACAAAATATTCTTATCTTCCTATTTTATTATTTAAAAGATATCGACATTGTATATTTTATCAGCAAGGCTAGGCGGGTCACGTTAAACCTATGATAATGTATGTATGTGTAAATTTGCGTAAAACACAATTTGTGCGATAGTCGTTCTCGATAACTGGTGATAGTCATGGAAGAAAGGTCATAGGTAAATCATGTAACTCGTGGATCAAGTAATAATATTATTCTCGTCATCTGGTGCAATTATGGTCGTAGCACACATATCAACTCGTAAACGGAACGTAAACGTATCAACTCTTGCATGTCAGTATTCTTTGTATGAAACTCCCTACTGTAAAGCACACTTATCGGATTCGTAACGTAATTGCCTCGCCTCGAGACAAGCTCACGAGCCGCGGTACGGTGCGTGGACGACTTGCCGTACCCGCGCTTACGTCTCACCGTACGCTGACCTTCGACTTTCTGTTTCCTCATGTACGCCCCGCGCCGCGGCTACCGCTGCGTCGGCGAACTGCTGTCATTCGAGCCGTAAGCGCGGCGTCGCCTAGCCGTAGCCGAGTCGATTTGGAGCTGTTGGTCGGTTGGTAACGCGCTTACGTTAGGTTGACGGCGAGGCGATCCGGTGACGATCCCTTTCCGAGTTGATATGTGCGCTACGACGACCATTACTGGGTTTAATAATGTACCGTCGATACCACGGTCGATACATACATAATTATATCGAAATAATGATAGTTTAATATTATTATTGTACAACCTGTTTATTAAGTACTATACTGTATGTATTTATAAACAGGTTGTTTACATTCTTCTAAGTACAGTAAACAGGTCCGTTCACTACTTCTGACAAACAAATATACGACTCAATAGTACCCTGAAGGATTATTTGAAACTTCTTTTATACAAATGCGCCAATGCATTGTGGCATTGGTATAAAATTTCTTCGAACTTAAAATGTTGACCATCAATAATTCAAAATTAAAACATTGATTGAACTAACAATCTTTGTAGCATTATTTTTTTTAAGTCCCAATAATGAGTGCCTGCCTGTGATGAAAAATGAATAGGCTTTTACTAAGTTATTGCGCTCTCAATTTAAAACTACTTTAATCTTTATTCTAAGTTAAACTACATCTCCACTTAGTACCATCGGAGAATGGTGTACTCATCACTCCCCAATAAATATAATATAATATTTTTAACATAAAAAAAGCCTATGTTACTCAGAAATAATAGAGAATCTTACTGGTGAAAACTTTTTAAAATTGACCCAGTAAGTGTTGAGTTTATCTAATATTAACAAACAAAAAATTAAAACTTTCCTTTCTATACTATAAGTTTAGATTTAGTTGCACGCTGTATCTAAAATTTATTTCCACATTGTTCCAGGTAAAACGCTCAATAATGCTAAAGATGGCGGACGCGTGCGCCGACAGCTCCAAGCAGACCCGTTTCCATGAAATGCACGTGCAACGTCACAACAACGTCAGCATTCTGTACGCTGACATCGTGAACTTCACCCCACTGTCGGAGCGGCTCAGCGCCTCCGATCTAGTGAAGACCTTGAACGAGCTGTTTGGGAGATTCGATCAAATCGCTCAGGTAGGTGTACCTGTAATGAACAATTCTGCTTGTATCGTAATAAGCAATCTGGCGTTGATGCATTCAACCAAGATCAAGACCAGATAAAGTTTAGCGTATTGAGTTAAATAAGACATAATTGTAAGCTAAATAGCTAAGTATATTTACTATCATGTGGTATCAGTTACGATGAGAGACTCGTATCCATTAAGTAAGCCAATAAATAATAGGTTGAAGCCATTTAAGTATATATTAGCGTATAGAACCGACACCGCGAACACCATGTATGTATGTCCCAATTGGCGCCACGTGGCTTCAATCTTCAATGCATTCGTTCGATTTGGAAAGGAGAACCGGGGCTCAATTTTGAAAATTGAACTTCCTGGGCGAGACACACATTTTGTTCGAGATGTCTGTTCAATGATATCAAATACAAGTGAGAGCAAATATAAGCAGATGGTGGAGCAAATCCAATTTGCTCGGTACCTCTACATGAGGTTGTATGGGGTACACCCGGGCTATCCGTTGTTGTATCCCACTTTGTTCGTCCTGGGCATGGTGGGATACAGCAAACTGGAAACCAGAAGGGACGTCGCTCTGGCTTCTTATCTGCTTATGGTGCTGCGGGGTAAAAGGGACAACCCAGCTCTCTTAGAAGAGCTGAAGCTGTGCGTACCAAATGGCAGCTTAGGACGGCGACGGCGCCCGCAGCTGCTGGCGTTGCCGCACTGCCGCACCAATCTGCTGCAGCGCGCGCCGCTCACTAGAGCGCTGCGCGCGCTCAACTCTGTGGCGGACACGGTAGACCTGTTTGTTTGTACGCCGAATGAGTTCACAAAGGCACTCTATAAGATAGTTGAATCGAATTTAATATTATTATGAATAGATTTATTGACATTGTTATTTTTACCAACATTGAGTGAAGGATGATATAATTTTTATTTAATTTTTATTTTTATTGCTGTTTTGACTTAATTTTTATATTATGACATGATGATTTTAAATGACATGGAATGTAATATTATATATTTTATTTATTATGATAATATGATGATTATTTTTATAATTGTACTATTGAATTATTATATTGATGATTTTTACCAACTATGATACTATATATTAATGAGATGTAATAATAATTTAATTCAAATTAATGTATATTATGATATGTAATAACTAACGCATTAGGTGAAGCCTGTTATGTTAGTTTTAAATTATGGAATAAATAAATAAATAAATAAATAAATAAATAAATAAATAAATAAATAAATAAATAAATATTATACTTCAATGGTTGAAGCCACGATTAATTTAAATTTTTATACGCAAGCCTTAATCTTGACTCTATATAAGACTTCACAACTTTTTATAGGAAAATAACTTCAATCTAGGTCTGGCAGGTTTTTTGCGGAATGTTTTTGCTCGGTTTTTACCTGAGTGCATAATAATATAAATAGAATCACTGGCTTGTTTGCCACCTGGTCAAAGGACCAGGTATATCTACAGATGGCTGCTTTCAAATGGAGACAGACTACAAGTTACAAGATGTTATCCAGCCAAGCGAATAAAATAGTTTATCACAGTAAAAAATACGCTAGTGATGTGTACACACATAAATTTAACGTGTGAAATTCGTTCACTCGTAGCAGAACTACGAGTTAGTGTTTGACCACATTTTATTCACAGCATTAGTTGTGAAATCTGTTCCAACTCAAAACTACTTAAAAGTTATTTACAACTTTATCCAGCACAAATGCAAACCGTGAAAGTTCATATCAAATAGTTTGCCAGTTTACCGAGTTGCTTGTTTTAAACTGGTAATCAGGCAGGCACGTGAATTCTGAAGTGCATAAACATTAAAACCTTTCCTAACTTTAAATTATTACTCTTCCTGTTTGCAATTTTGCATTGTGGTTGTGTAACTATTGTAAAGGGGAATAATAGGATTAATTATTTGATGCCGTTGGTCAATAAAAGTGACATTTGAAAGACTTCTTACCATCAATTTAGTTATAATCACAAGAAGAGTATGTGTCTTCATGCCTTATTCAGTATAGGCATAGGTCATAAAATCAAGAGTACTAAATCGTTAACTATGAGAATTCGCATTATAACTGACTAATCCAGCCCTTCAAGTCCTATTGATATATTTATTTTTTAGTATAATTTTCTAAGGAGCTGCACGTTTTTGTCTTATTTTGTTTTTTTCTGTTTTTTTATGTGTTCGTGGCCTTGCATATAAAATTTATTCTATTCTATTCTATAATTTATGTTCACCGCCGCGGCTCCGCAGGAAACGCGCTAGTAACTTTCTTAGTATTGTTAATAATCATAGATAACAGGGATAGTCCTTTCATATACCTACATGAAATACCTTGTTTGGAAATTTGGGACGTTTCTTTTCAAATATTCTGGTCAATATTTATCAAAAAAAAATATAATTTTAAAATTTTAATACCAAATTTGAAAACCAAAATCATTATGATAACGTGCATAGCTTTGTCAGTCTTTGCAAAGAGAAATTTTCATAAAGGGTAATTCGAAGTGAGTTGGTTATTGGCTTGTTAGAGGGAAATGAGCGAGGGAGCGCTTCAAGTTTACCAATAAACATTTAAGTAATTTATTGAAGTCATTCAAAGCTGAAACACTTCAGTAAGCTGAAACACTTAAGCATATTGTAATTTGTTTATTTTACGAAGAAATGAAAAAAAGTGAGTCTCGTACCTAAAGTTCCCGGAATTATATTTTTACCTTAGGAAAATAATAAATGATATTTCAAAGGCCATTATTATGGAAAGGCGACTTGACTCCTTCTAGGAGTAATTGTCATAATAGGTAGGTACAAGGTGTTGTTTTTACAAAATCAACACTTTCTACTCCTGGTTAGGAAGATTGATTTTTATTGAAGGTTGATTTGAAACTCCTTTGAGCATTTTTCGCTATTCAGGGTTTCAGATTTGGCCATTCACGCCCCTTTGATAAAATCACTGTAAAGTACAGAATGTATAGGAGCGATATCTCAACAATATCGCATTGCATGTGATAACACAGAATTTGAGATGTTACTCAAGTGATTGTTGGCATATTACTCACACTCGGTGATTGCAGTGAATTAATAATACAAAGTTATTGCTCTGCGCACTCCCTTTGTGAGAAGCGTTGTGAATGTTGTGATACAATGGATATGTACACGTTTTAATAAATCTTAACTACGAATAGAGTGTTAAATTCATACAAGTCACAATCGCTTCGTAAAATATATAGGACAGGTAGGACACTACTGAGATAAAAGAATATATTTTATCGGAGTTGAATACAAATAAATTATATTGTTTTAAGAAGAATAAGAATAACAAGGAATTTTGGAATTTGCTATGAATCCTCAAATGCCTTTGTACCACGGTATGCAGAAAAATAAATGCAACTTGCTTCCGATAAGAAAACAACCTGCTAAAATTTGCTTATGTATGAGTTCTCCATAGTTTCTTCCGCACTTTAATTCCAATAATGCGATTAAAATCAACTAAAAATAATATAATAATCATTTATAATAATATAAAAATAAAATAATAATAATTTTGTAATAATAGCCTCACTAAATTCCATTATTACCCTATCCATGTAATGAAGTTGGACCATGTATTATAATCTTGAATTGTAACAGGAAATGAATGCTTGCAATTTCATAAGAATTGGTTCACTAGAAGTTGAAAAAGCGTTAGCAAAACTAGATATAACTAGCGCTTATTTTCCCTATCTTAGATTATGGTGATGTGTGCTCTCTGGACATGAGTGGGTCTCAACTGGACAAACTGGATCGTCTCCTCAATAATGCCGTTCGCTTTATCTTTTCCTTACGCAAATATGACCATGTTTCCTCCTGTTTCTCCAAGCTTAACTGGCTCCGCATCCGCGAGCGACGGCACGTCAGGTTACTTTGTTTACTCTCTTCTGTATTATTTGATCCCCATTCTCCAGTCTATTTAAAATCCAAATTTCAATTTCTTTGTTCTTCCCATGATCGGCAGCTTCGCTCGACCGAATCCTATCTTCTCTCAATCCCACTGCACCGTTCTGGTTTCATTTCCAATTCTTTCACAGTTCAAGCGGCTCGTCTTTGGAACGCACTTCCCGATAGAATTAGAAGACCCGCTGGTAAACTTGGTTTTAAAAAGAACCTCAGGACTCATCTACAGGCTTGTCATCAACGTAACTAAAGACATTTTCTTTGACGTTATGTATGTATTTATGTATATCTATGTAGGTATATCTGAACTTATATATTTATTATAGCTATATATGTATTTATATATGTATTTTGTGTACTTTTTTATGTACGTATTAATATGTATGTATATGTGTATCAACTTACCTTCCCAAACCGCCTTTCGTGCATTTCTATTTTGGCCAATGGTTAGCTGGTAGAGAATGCACTAAGCATTAAGCTCGCCATTTGTACCGTGATATTTTATTGTGGTCAATAAATAAATAAATAAATAAATATAAAAGGGGGTCAAAAACAAAACCATTTAAAAATACAAGGACATAAATATGAAATCAAATAACGAATACAGAATACAAAGAGATAATTATTTAAACTGTTTAAATAAAACCTGCACATATGAACAAACATTTATTTTGATTGGAAAACAATAACTGGTCCAAATTCAATTATTGTGATGGGAATATTCGGGCGATAGCCAAAAAAATATATCCAATTGCTTAGTGAATCGTAACCGTTTGGCGGCCGGCAGCCGGTGGTTTCGTTATGAGTGCTTTTGTGTTTTAGAGGGGATGTTGCCAGATTTTCTGTTTTCATCGTTGGCTTCAACTCGTTAATAGCTCTCTACTGAGCACGGGTCTCTCCTCTTGATTATTGGTGGAGGGGTCAACCCAAGCTTTGGAAGATTTCATGCTACCCGAGGCCCTCCGATATGACTTAACGAAATCTTATCGTTAGATGATAGTTATTAAGCTTGTGTGTGTTGAGGTGAGGGGCTATATTATCGTCATCTTGAGTCCAAGCTAATCTCCTTTGCTGGTGGTGGAGCCTGCCAAAAGAAGTATAAGGGTATGACTTCAATCCGCTCGATGGTTGCTTAATGTAGACCCATTCAGTTTAGTTCTAAGATTGCGCATGATCAGAGAGTTCTTAAAATCTAGGTATACTAGCTGACCGGGCGAACTTCATATCGCCAAACAATCAACGAATGTAGTGACACTTTTTATAAGCTAATATGTATAGTTTTAGTTGGTTTAACAAATCAGAGATCACTAAAATCGGTACAGCCGTACTTAGCCTCTCCTCCCTCTCCCTTTAACTCTCTCTCTCTAACTCTAACTCTCCCTCTTCCTCTCCCTCTCCCTCTTCCTGTCCCTCTCCCTCTCCCTTTCCCTCTCCCTCTCCTTCTCCCTCTCCCTTTCCCTTTCCCTCTCCCTCTCCCTCTCCCTCTCCCTCTCCCTCTCCCTCTCCCTCTCCCTCTCCCTCTCCCTCTCCCTCTCCCTCTCCCTCTCCCTCTCCCTCTCCCTCTCCCTCTCCCTCTCCCTCTCCCTCTCCCTCTCCCTCTCCCTCTCCCTCTCCCTCTCCCTCTCCCTCTCCCTCTCCCTCTCCCTCTCCCTCTCCCTCTCCCTCTCCCTCTCCCTCTCCCTCTCCCTTAGATTACCCTCCCTTAGATTAGAAGTTTACATATTATTTTCACATTTCTAAGTTCTGCCGAGAGTAGAAAATAAATAAAATACTTATATCGCTATTAAAAATAGGGGTTGGTGGTAGAAGATTGAAAATTTAGGGTTGTGTGAATTTTAATGCCAAATCATAAAATAATTTAAATAAAAAATAGTCCAAAAATAAATTTTTGGGTAGATTCTTGATTAATCTTACCAGTGAAGCATGGATCTGGTAAGATTACAAGCCTCCTCAATTACTTACAAAGATACTCACATCACATAATCACCACATTATGTATAATCATTAACCTTAATCATTCCTTATTCCTATAATCTATTCTTATATTGAAAGCAAGCACGTAACAGTTGGTTTGACAATAAACTGTGATTAGACTGCAATTAACAGAAACATAATGGACAACTTATCGACCATCAATTTTCATTACTAGCGCCTTGCAAACATTTTCCACAGACTAGATTTGCAACAGATTTGAGCCACGTATAAATTAAGGATATAGGAAGCAAATGATAGAGAAGAAATAGTCATTTTAGAACTGAAGGGTTCGGCTTTTGCTACATCCTCTCTTATGATATCTAAATTGCGCTGATGATAAATCTATGCTATCGAACGATTTTACCTGCTTAGTCATTAATTTAATTTTTATAAAGCAACGGACAAAACCCAATACGTTAACCAAATGAAGATTTGTATTATAGATTTGATGCATCTTAGTAGTACTTAATAATCACTGAAATGTAACTTGTTTATTAGAGATGCGTTAAGGATACTTAGGTAGCCAGTTTTTTAACAGCATACTAAAATATAATTGAAATATAATTTTGAATTCTCGTGTTATTATGTTGATGCACTTTACTTGCACTACACACTTGTCTAACATCCTTTGTTCTCTTTGCCTTTCTCTATGAAAATTGCACAGGTTTAATTTCACGCGGCCAGAACACTAATATTGTCATTGACACAACGCAGCCTTGTAAAATCGCTCACATAATTCTTGGGTTTCGAAGTTTGACGACCTGTCTGGCGTAATGATTACCATGCCGGATCGCTGTGGTAAAAGATCCTGGGTTCGATTCCATAGTAAGAGGAAGCATGATGAGTTTGAATTTTTGTTCTCGGTGTGTGCCCTTGTCTTTGTGTGTTATCCATGGCATCCATGACACAGGGAATCCTGTGAGGCTATGAGTGTGTTACGTTATTCAGTTACGTACTGACATACAAACATACAAGGTACCAAATTTTAATGATGACGGTTTGGAGTCTTGGCGCTCTATCACAAAGTATCTAACATCTCATCAAGTAACTAATACCGTATTTGAAAGTCTCCAGTCACGACAACATTTTAATTACTTCCCCGTGTGGTGCCGGGTCCACTTTGTAGAATAGCACCACTCCTACTTCTTCCTGGGATGTCGTAAAAGGCGACTAATAGGATACTCCAGGAGACGGGCAGCAGCGTCTTCCTGCGGACCAAAAACATCTACTGCGGTCACCAACACGCACTGGCCAAGCGTGGTGACTACTGGCTACAACCCCCCAATGATAGCCACAACTAAGCCTCGGCCCCCAGTCCCCGGCAGCCCCGCTATTCCTAGTTACGGTAGCGGCTATGGTAACGGCGGGGCAGGGGGTGCTAAGAATCGCCGGCAGAGATCGGGCTACCAATCTAAAAAACGACTTCTGCACCTGGCAACATACAACACCAGGACACTGAGGACCGACGACAAGGTAAACGAGCTGGAAGAAGAGATAGACAAGTTAAACTGGAGTATTGTGGGTTTATCTGAAGTCCGAAGACAGGGGGAGGACACGATAATACTCAAATCCGGAAACTTGTTCTATCACCGGGAAGGCGAACATCAGTCCCAAGGTGGTGTCGGGTTTCTCGTTCACAAGTCCCTCGTTAACAACATTGTGCAAGTTGGGAGCGTGTCGTCCAGGGTAGCGTACCTTACACTCAGAATATCCAAACGGTATTCGTTTAAGGTTGTACAGGTATATGCGCCGACTTCGACACGTCCTGACGATGAGGTTGAGGTTATGTATGAGGACATAAGCAGAGCCATACATACCTCTAAGGCTCATTTCAATGTTGTAATGGGGGACTTCAACGCGAGACTGGGCACGCAAAGCGGCGCCGAGATGAAAGTGGGTCCCTACGGAATTGGACGACGGAACCACCGAGGACACTTGCTGGCTAACTTCTTGGAGAAGGAAGGTCTCTTCATGATGAACTCCTTCTTCAGAAAGAAGCCGCAACGCAAGTGGACTTGGATAAGTCCTGATGGTTCCACGAAAAGCGAGATAGACTTCATTCTGGCAGACAAACGGCATATATTTAATGATGTCTCTGTGATCAGCAGGTTTAAAACCGGAAGCGATCACCGACTTGTAAGAGGCACATTAAATATCGACCTGAAGCTGGAACGGTCACGCCTGATGAAGTCTACGCTTCGCCCAACACCTATCCAGATCCAGGGATCCGAAAACTTTCAACTTGAGCTGCAAAACCGTTTTGCGTGCCTAGAATCGTGCACGTCAGTGGATGAGTATAACACCAGGATGGTAACAACTGTCCACGAGGTAGGGTCGAAGTATTTCAAGACCCACCCTAGTGGTAGATCTAAGGTTCTCTCAGAACAAACTCTCGGTCTTATGAGGGATCGACGAGAACTATGTGTGCAGTCTCCAACCTCTATGAGGGAATACCGACGGCTCAATGAACAGATCTCCAAGTGCAGGCGACACGATTTGCGTAAACACAACGCAAATCGTGTAAAAAACACTATTGAGCAAAACCGGGGCTCAAAAGTGTTCGCCAGG
Organism: Thymelicus lineola; assembly: GCA_963932265.1. Taxonomy (NCBI): domain Eukaryota; kingdom Metazoa; phylum Arthropoda; class Insecta; order Lepidoptera; family Hesperiidae; genus Thymelicus; species Thymelicus lineola. The sequence goes on from OZ010694.1 coordinate 13,776,791, forward strand.
GATCTGTCTATTGGGCAAAGTCAGCTTACAAGGTTGAAGACCGAGTCTGGCACCATGGTTTCGTCGAAACCCGAAGTTCTGAGAGAAACTGAGAGATACTACGGACGGTTGTATACCTCCTCTCAAGCTCCACCTCCTCGCGACGAGAGTGACAAGCAAGCTAAACTGACCCGACACTACACAGAGGATATCCCGGACGTCAGCCTGTATGAGATTAGAGAGGCTCTCAAACAGCTTAAAAACAACAAGGCACCGGGAGATGACGGAATCACAACCGAGCTTCTAAGAGCTGGAGGGAAACCCCTTCTAGTGGCGCTCCAAAAACTGTTCGATTCCGTCATTAATACTGGAACGACCCCGGAAGCGTGGGGCAGAAGTGTGGTGACGCTGTTCTTCAAGAAGGGCGATAAAACCCTTTTGAAGAACTACAGGCCCATTGCACTTCTGAGCCACGTTTATAAGCTGTTTTCGAGGGTCCTCACAAATCGCATTGCACGCAGGCTTGACGACTTCCAGCCTCCCGAACAAGCAGGATTCCGAAAAGGCTACAGCACCATAGACCACATACACACACTGCGGCAGATTATACAGAAGACCGAGGAGTATAATCTGCCGTTATGTGTCGCCTATGTGGACTATGAGAAAGCCTTTGATTCTATCGAGACCTGGGCAGTACTAAATTCTCTTCAGCGGTGCCGGATCGACTACCGGTATATCGAGGTGTTGAAATGTTTGTACTCATCTGCCACCATGTCCGTCAGAGTACACGACACGGTAACGAACCCCATCCAACTGCAGAGAGGTGTCAGACAAGGGGATGTTATATCCCCAAAACTGTTCACCGCTGCGTTGGAAGACGTGTTCAAGCTGATGGAGTGGAAAAGACGTGGCATTAACATCAATGGCGAATACATCACACACCTGCGATATGCCGATGATATAGTCATCCTGGCGAGTTCCCTGGAAGAACTTGGTACAATGCTCGGGGACTTGAACAGCGCCTCACAACGGGTGGGTCTTAAGATGAACATGGACAAGACGAAAATCATGTCGAATGTCCATGTCACACCCGTACCGGTTGTTGTTGACGGCGCTGCTCTCGAAGTTGTAGACGAATACAATTACCTGGGACAGGTGATCCAGATGGGTAAGTCCAACTTCGAGAAAGAAGTCACTCGTAGAATCCAACTCGGTTGGGCTGCGTTCGGGAAACTGCGTCATATCTTGTCGTCCAAAACACTACCTCAGTGCCTGAAGTCGAAGGTGTTCGAGCAGTGTGTGTTGCCAGTGATGACATACGGATCCGAGACGTGGTGCTTTACTATTGGCTTAATCCACAAGCTCAGAGTAGCGCAGCGGGCTATGGAGAGGGCTATGCTCGGTATTTCTCTACGTGATCGAATCAGAAATGAGGAGATCCGTAGACGAACAAGGGTAACCGACATAGCTCAAAGAATTAGCCGGCTGAAGTGGCAATGGGCTGGCCACATAGTGCGAAGGACCGATAACCGTTGGGGAAGAAAGGTCCTTGAATGGCGCCCACGTCTCGGAAAAAGGAGCATAGGACGCCCCCCGACCAGGTGGACTGACGACCTGAAGAAGACAGCGGGTATCCGCTGGATTCAGAAGGCTCAGGACCGGTCAGAGTGGCGCAAATTAGGGGAGGCCTATGTCCAGCAGTGGACCTCCAAAGGCTGATGGATGGATGGATGGATGGAATTTTACTCTTGATAAAGTCAGAGGTTTTTCATTGAACTGAAATTTAGCTTAGGAGTTTCTGCCTGTATAGTTTGTGGATTGCAGTGTGATTATCATAAATTATGAATTTGGCGCATTTTGGAAAAATAATCTTTAGAAAATTTGACTTTAATTTAGTTTAATATTGATAGTTTAATGTGATCTACGCTTGTCATCTCCAATATTACGCAATGAAGCTGGGTAGTGATTTCAGTATAGTTACCTCTTTTTTTTCAAAAACCGCTTCTTATTGCTTCTCACATTACATAAAATCCAAGAACAAACTTCTAGGTTCATTGGTGAACCGGTGATGAAAATCACTTACCTACACTACCTTGCACAAACTATACAGCTGTGAGTGAAAGAAGAACCTGCAAAGCTAATTTCCAGGTCTGTCAGTCAGTCAGTCAATTCTATTCTTATCGACATTAAAAAAATGTTCTTATCGATATTTTGCGTGACTTTTAAAATCAAATTAACTCTTATCTTAATGCATTTTTTAATAAAAAAGTGACTGGATTTTTTTAAATTAAATACAACTTATCTTTATTGATTTTAGCTGGCATCGAATCATCAAATGGAAAGTATTTTAATTAGATAAGAAGTACAATCACATTAATCGAACACTATTCTACCGACGTAACTAAATGTTTTCCATTGCACGCCTTACAAAACGTTATCTATCACCGCTCGCTTTCTCAGTGCATCAAGCGTCGACACTGAAATATCGACACTTACCCCTCACTGTTAATTTTCTGCAATAGATAGCAACACTCAGTTTGTCAAAGAAGTCCGTCGAATTATGGATTCGAATATAAGACATGTCGAAGTGATAATACGCAAAGATTTATTTATGTACAAACTACCTGCATTGGTGTTCCCTCTAAGCTATGAGATGGGGTCCTTCAAGAAGCGTGTCTATCGTCATCTTCTTGGCCGGCAACGCGTTGGTGACGCCTCCGGTGTTGCTAATGTCCATGGGCGGCGGTGATCACTTACCATCAGGTGACCCGTCTGCTCGTTTGCCTGCTCAAAGCATAAAAAAAATGTACATTCTTGTATGCTCGTATTTAATCTGAGTATTTAGGTACGCACATTTAACACAGCCACACGAGAAAATGATATAAAAGTAAAACTATCATGTTTTTTCCAGGAGAACCAGTGCATGCGGATCAAGATCCTTGGCGACTGCTACTATTGCGTGTCGGGGCTGCCGGTGTCGCGGCCCAACCACGCTTACAACTGCGTCAACATGGGCTTGCAAATGATCGACGCTATACGGTATGCTCGATGCCATTTACGGCCACTTACCTCGTCATCACCACACGTACGCCACCACACGCACGCACGCACGCATACACACGCCACATACACACGCCAACAAGAGCGCGCGAAGAACACATAAGGATAACAATAACATACAAGCACAGAATAAGTGCGCTCCTGTCCAGTGCCAGATTTATATTTTTTATCAGTGTGGGACAATTTATTTCCGCCGCCCCATGCCTTTCTAAAATAATAAATTTCCATTCATAGTAAGGAAGGCACTGAATTAGTCACTAAGAAAGTGCGTAAAAAAACAAGAATTATAAGTCTTTACGGCACTTTTTAATACCAAAATCATCTGTAATAATATCATCTTTTGAAATCTGCGCCCCTAGGACGCTACCGCCCTAGGCCGCGGCCTATACGGCCTATTGACAAATCCGGGACTGCTCCTGTCGCGTGTTCGTGAACGTTGTATATGTGTGGGTTAATGAAGCGCGGTTGTACGGACATACTTGTGTTGTCCTCTCTATTTTGGATCATTGTATTCTATTCATGATTGGATGATGAATGATGTGATGTGACCTACCTGATGGTAAGTGTCCACCGTCGTCCGTGAACATCAGTATCACCAACGACGTCACCAATGCGTTGCTGACCAAGGGAAAAGAGAGAGAAGTACACACTACATGTATAATTGTTCGCCAGGTTCGTCCGCGAAGCAACCGGGTTCAATGTAGACATGCGCATCGGGATCCACACCGGGAACGTGCTGTGTGGAGTGCTGGGGCTGAGGAAGTGGCAGTTCGATGTCTGGAGCGATGACGTCACGCTGGCCAACCATATGGAGTCTGGAGGGATTGCTGGGTACGTGACTGTAATAGCTAATACTGAACTTGATGAATTATTCTGTTGTATAAAGTTGTACGGCTATTAACGGCTCACTACTGAGCACGGGTCTCGTCTCTTGAGGCCTAGAGCATAGGAGTATGCTGAAGTAGCGTGGGAGAGCCCACGCTGCTTCAGGGCGGATTTGAGGAAGGGTTAGTGGCCAAGTTGTTTCCGAAGTTATTTGAAACATATAAGCAACATATGAAAACACAGCTCACTGGGAACTGTCAGTTACTGCAATTTAGTTAAATTAATAAGTGCTATACTTGTTAATGTAGGCGCTCACAATTTCTACGGTTTATTTATCTCGTTTTATGTTTTGTTGGGCCAAAAATAAAGGCATTGTATTACAACAATGGGTACAATATCAGAATCAGATAAACTGGTATTATTTACGACACGACATTATTCATTTCTTTCAGGAAAACAAAATATCACTTCGTTTATTTTAGAAGTAAAGAATATTTTTCCATTTTTCCAAATTAATAATCTCGTCACGGTAAGTTGATTCATTTGAATTATTATTTACTAATTAACTTTTCGTTTGTCTTCTAGTCGAGTGCACATCACGAAAGCCACGATGCTCCAACTGGGAGGCAGGTTCGAGGTGGAACCGGGAGATGGAGCGTCCAGAGAGGGGTATCTGGCGGACCACAAAATTGAGACTTACCTTATTGTACCGCCTAAGGTAAGAGTTCTTTATTTAAGGTTGTCTATTCTACATGTGATAGCAGACTAATTAATGTCAGACAGTGCAACACTGAAAATATATTTTTTAATGTACCTAAATACTAAAGTCACCTGATGGTAAGTGTTCAGTCACCCATGGACATCAGTAACTCTTTGACGTCACGGATGCGTCTTATAATTTTTTATTTATACCATTTTTTTGAACCATCATACCTATAAGTGATATGATATTTTTTATAATATCGTATTTTTCTTTAAATAAGAATAACACTGAGAACTTTATACTGTTAATAAAATGAAACTCACACATCAACACCCCCTTAATAGGATTCCGTGTGATGCATTGCATGGAATTAATACATGTCTAACTGGGTATCGAATTGGAGACTTCTCATGGGCGGTCATATTGACCTAACTGGTTGACAGGATTACTTAATCCGATCTGACCTTTTACGTACTTTTTTATCTGAACAAAATTTAGAACACGATAACTTCGATATCTTTACGATATCTCTCCAATGAAGTGTAAACAGTGCCCAACTCTTAAATGATTGATGGTGTGTTTGAACAATATACTAGACGTGGATGAATGGTCTTACATCGGGTTCTGATGATTGATGTTTAGAACGGATTAAAAGGGTTAAGGTAAGTAGACCTTTAGTCCCAATGCTATATCTACCGATTCTTCGTTACACTTGCTAGGTATTTCGACTTATTTAACACATAATGTTCTTGTTATATTTATATCCCAATTTAGGTGAAAAATAGTATTAAATAGAGAAATGTATTTGCCTAATGTTTATTTTTAACTCTGGTTCCATAAACTACTCATAATAGTCACAGTCTAACCAAGTTCATAATATTAGACGTAAACCAAATGTTAAAAGTTTTATATCTATACTGTAAGGTTTTAAAAGTGACCAAAACAAAGTCCACGAATTCTACAGTCCAACACGAATCAATGCTATCGGAAATTGGCAATACGTCGCCTTTGCTATGTCTCACCGCATGGCTGAACAAGTAGGTATAGGTGAAAATGATAGTTTTTGGAGGATCTCCTGTTATTCCGTTATTCTACGGACTAAAAACAATAGTAAAAAACAAATGCCTCCTAATTGCGTGAATTTAGTTCATTAAGAAGTCAGTTCATCATCTGTAATTGATGAATATCATAATATTAAGCATAAATTAAATTTAATTGATAAGCCACCCATATTTATTTAAATAAATTAAAATTATTTCATTATTGCAATATTTTATCGGGATTTATAACATCTAACTGTTAGTTCCCCCTAATAATATCAGAAACGGCTTAATGATTTGTATGCGGTTTTTACTGCGCTTGATTGCGGTTTATTGTAGTAAAGTTGGGTAAATATTTGCCAATTTATTTCAGTTTCTTCAAGATACTACATAATAATTTAGACACAATAATAATTACAATTTTTTTCGAGTGTGGATTAGTTAGTAACAAAACATCCAATAACGCGCCTCGTCAAATTAAGTTCACATTATTAGGTACTTAACAGGAGTGTTCTACGAAGTTTTGTGACCAATTATTGCTTATTACTTTGACGGGAGGTGCCCTCGCCCTAAGAAAATTATTATTAGGTGTAATTAAAATCATCGTCCAAAATCGTGAAATTGTGAAAATCTAGGAGTTCGGTTCTGATTCTCGCTTTAATGCAAATAAAACTTCTTATTTGATATTATTAGGTCAGAGGCTCGAGATTTCGAAGAAAGAAAGTTTAATTCTTTTTGATCTTTTCATTAATTGAACTGTGCACCAGAGGCTAAGAAAAAACATAATTATTTACTTCAAAGGAACTTGTTGAACTAACTTGTGTAACTTTGATACAAATTGTAGACCTACTTGAAGTAATCTGAGACCGAACTGCCTTTTAATTGAGTTAACTATATTATAATACATAAAAAGAGTAAAGAAAATTTATATTTTTGGTCAAAGAATTTGATAAAACTTGTGCAATGTGCATAATGTTTTAGTTTTATTTGCCAATAGCTAACATAGCCTCGTTTTGAGGCATATCATATTTTAACAAACCACGAAGAGAATATCTCTTTAGAACAGTCAGTGATTCGAAAAGTTTGAAAAACACATTTTATTGTAATGAAACATCTGGGATACACGAATAATCAAGTATACTAAAAAAACAACAGGTCTTATAAGTTAATTGAACGATAATCATCAATATATAGACAGTATGTGATAGGAGAAATAATAAACAAAGGAATTGAAAAAAGATAACCAGATGGATTATATAATAGACAATTATGATAATTTAAAAGAAATGTGATAGCGAAGATAATGCATCACAGGATAAAATTGAAAAAATAGTTTTACGTGGATTATAAATAGTGGCAAAGAATGATGAATTTCATGAAGGAAATGAGGATTATTATAAAATGATTGTGTGGTTTTATGAAACCACGATAGGTATAAGTGAAACTTTTTTTCGTATTGTAGACATTAACTAAAACGTTTTGGATAAATATTCGATTTAGGGTATTAAAATGGCATCATCCTCGTTGATCAGTTTTTCGGACTGACTAGCTGTGTCGTTGTTTATCAAAAGCAAGAAATAGCAACATTTACATTTAACACTGTTATAAACAAACAAATAGCGTGGAGCACTGACACAAATGA
>OZ010694.1:13784239-14065230 GCA_963932265.1 Thymelicus lineola
AGTCTATAGTATAGACTATTTGTATAGACTATATACACACTATACGGTCAGCTGCGAACCATCGGCGTGGCGCCGCCATATTGGCCTCGGCTGCTCTGTCAAGCGCCTTTCACTTTACCCCCACTCCGCGGCCGACCGTCACGCGACATGCGACACACAGACCAAAAAGTTTGAGACGATGTAATAAAAGTTTCACTTTAAAATAGAACAATTAAGAAGTCAATATTCAGACATGAATGTAGCAAGCTTTCTCTTGTTGTTATATAGGTAAATATGCATAAATTAGTATACACATATTAGGATGAATTCCTTAAATGTGTTTAGTATGGCGCTGGACTGATACGGTTGCATACCTTCTAATCTAATAATTTCTCGCAGGAATTTATGGTGTGATATAGGTACCTAATGCATCAAAACATTACTGTGATAATTGCATTAGTAGTATGTCATATTTTCCATAAGCTATTTGCATGGGGTATTATTTGGGGTGGTATTATTATACCTATTGTATTATCGCGTATACCTAGTCATATTGTGGTTTCCGGAACATTAAAGCATATTGAAGAGTGCTGTCAACCGACCTCTTTTCTACCTTTTTTTCTTAAATCTTCAGCCTTCCTGGTGAACATCCTGTGTAATCATCAAATAAAATATGTTATAATTATGACCCTAGACCGTGAATAAGCTGAAATGCTTCCACATTTTGACTACCATACATATATGTTATAAATTTACCTTCATCGGTCATGATGATTGGTAATTTCTGTTTTTTTAGTAGAGAATAAAAAGTATGAACAGATGTTCAGAATGAATATCAGTTTGTTATTCCAAACATTACATGCTATTATTTCAAGGTTAAACTAGAAGCTCCTTAAACACTCTATTTTCCTTTCAGCGAACCCGACACTGAACTTTGTTATTTATTTAGGCCTAATTAATTACGAGACGTTGTACAGCTTTATTGAAATGGCTGTATGCTTGAGAAATGCGGTATACTTTGGTTAGTGGGTAAGGCTCTAAGGTATAGGATCGCAAATTAGACGCTTTTGTTGAGATTAAAAGCTAACTAAATGATTGTAGAGAAAGTAAAACTTGATTTTATGACTGAAACATGACATTTGTTTCATTATAATTTAACAAGCTGTTGCCCGCAGCTTCGCACGCGGAAATTATGTTTATCATATTTATCCCTTATTTCATCGCCTTGGTTGAATATTGAAAAATCCTCCCTTAGTGGATGCCTACGTCATAAGAGAGACGTGTGCGAAATTTAAAGTTTTTAGCCATAGGGGTTTGGATTGTGCGTGCTTACATCATTCAATCTATTTTGCCTTTTATATACATATAGATTTGACATTAGAATTTGACTACCTAGTTTAACCGTTTTTATATTCTGACTTCTCAGTTAGCACCTATTAGTTCTTTTCATTGCAACATATAATTAGGAAATATTTTGAGTTGAAATTTTCATTTAAAGCAAGTGTTATTACTTCATTATGGTATTATTATCTTTCCGTGAAGCCTGACTGATCACCCTTAAGATTTAGCCGCTGAATGACTTGGCGTGTTTTGGGCGGGAGCTTGAGAGCCAATCCTTTCTCTATTCTTTCTTAACCGGCCTCATATCAGTAACTAGGTGTGCCGCGTGGTTTCATCCGCGTTAATTTGTGGAAAAAATAACTACTTAAATATATGATGTTATATAAACCCTCCTTCCTCGATAAATGAACTATTAAACACAAAAATAATTTTTAAATTTGAACCAGTAGTTCCTGAAATTAGCGCATACAACCACACAAACTCTTCAGTTTATAATATTAGTATGTCGCTAATGTCAATAGGCTACGTTGACGTCGTCAACTTGACGGTACCTTTAGGTGGCTCATCTGCTCATTTGTCAATTTTACAGAAACCCGCCATGTCGGAGAACGGTCGTCTCTCAGTGTGTACAGTGGACCGCAAAGCTAGCATCGTGTCTTCACTGTACCAGGACGTGTCTCCGACAAGACCGCGGGCCAACGTCAGCCCAGCGCCCAGCCAGCATAGCTTTATCGAGCCCGAAGCCGCCACCAGGGTGCTCAGGACTGAGTCGATGCGGAATCCTGGAGGTACTGATTTCTTGTAAAAAACTTGACAATGGCCTAATAGTTCAAACAAATGACATCACATTCCAAAAGAGTTATGATGAATTTGGAGCTAATCAGATGACAAGGGTAGAATGAGTGGAAAAAAGGGGAGAGACCTATGTCGAAAGACAACCTGATCAATAAACCGGTTGATTATTAGATGACAAGGGTGACTTTAGCTGCTGAGTAAAATGTCTGGGGTTACATTTTTCAACACAGCAATTGAAGGAGGTTAAAATATTTTACAGTTGAGGTTAGTGGTATTATGGTAAGATTAAATAAGTAAGAAGGAATACTACGACATCCAACCATACATCACGACCAGTAAAAAATTTACATAGGTATGTAAAACACTGAACGGTAGGAAATGATCCCTTCCATCCCTACTAGATCGTATAAAACTATATCTACTGAATATGTCCTTACCCAAAGCAAAATGTAACAGTTTATTTTTAACCATGTAGGTTAATAAGATTCTAAATTCTAAATGACCCTATATCCTCTACGTCTGTAAAAGCACGATATAATTAATTATTCTATCCTTCTTTCAATAAAAGACACAATATGTCGTTGGTTTCACATTAGGACGATTAATCATGTCAAATGAGGAAATAACAAAACTGCCACCTTCGTTAGCTACTTTGAAATATTCATTTTATTTTATTTTGAACGTTCCAAATGTTTCTTTTTGCATATTCTTACTTATCTGGAACAATTTGACTCTCAGAGTCAAAATCTCTAATTCCAGATCTTAACAGAAGATCTTCAGTGAGGGTCGAGGGTCTGAAAACAGTGGCTTTCGAAGGTAACAATGTGGGATCTGGAGAAGGTTTAAACAATGGCGTTCCCGTCAGTGTGAAGCCCAAGAGTCGAAGTGGATCCATCATTGGAGCTATAAGTCCTAATATGGGAACAGGTAAATTACAAAAGATCGCCATCATTCTAATATGTTTTCAGAGTTTACCCATCGATTTAGTCAAAGTAAGAGAATTACTTCTTATCTTTTTACTTCTTTATCATTATTTTAATTCTCATGTTATTTGGATATTTCTTTAGAGCCAGAATCATCACCAACGACTCCTGTCGAGGCTGTAACTCCAACATTGTTTCGTAGGATGTTGAGTACTATGTCAGTGGAATCGATAAGTTAGACTTCTTAATTTTTGTTTGTTTGATCTTAGATTAGATAACGATAATTTATACGAGTATCTAGAACTGTACTCGTTTTAGAATTTTAATTTAAACAACAACGTTACTCAATAAACTTCGCGACTTCTTTTCTTTTTAGCTTTGTTTTGTAATGAAAACTTTTTGTAAAGAAAGTTGGTCCACCTTTAATTAAAAAATTTCTCGTAATAATAAAGTTATACGAAAGTTTCTATTAGCAAGGTGTTTGCTTTTAGTTTACCTACCAGCAAAACATATCTACTGTTACCCATGGAATTTAATAGAAGCGATCGCAACTAAAAGCCTTAACAAATATTATAGGAATAACATATAACTAGCGTGTGGACCCTGATATTATTATAGATACCGCAATAAATGAATTTGTTCATTCGTTACGTATTTACATAAAAATTAAATAAATTATGCGATATTATATTTGGACTTTGGGACCCAAAACTATTATGTTTAATACACCTTGTGTATTTTGTTGAAGTCATAGTACAGTAACATGGAATTAGTAGGTAATATACATAATATTATAAGTATGTGTGTTAATGTAATGCTGGATTTTTAATATTGATAATAATTTGTTTTTAAATACAATCGTACTTCAAATAATTAAAATATTTTAATATTTTTAGGACCAGATTCGGAACAGTCCTTAACTCCTACAGAGACGATTACTCCGAAACTTTTTCGTAGGATGTTGAGTACCATATCAATCGAATCGATAAGTTAGACCTTTATTGACTTTTCTATGTGGGTTTTTTACTAGTTTAGAATAACTGTTGGTAATTAAGTGTACATTTACATTATAATGTTCACATGTTACAGATATGTTGGAATTTGTTTGTTCCATAACGTATTTCTCCGTATTTCATCATGATTATTGTACGTTCATCTCCAAATTCTGGGATCATGATTTCCTTAATACTCGTAGATTTAATTGAATCAACGATAATTATTGGGTAATAAAAACTAAAGGCGCATAATTCCTTAGTACATATTATGTCAGTTTTCAGTCAGATGAAATCTAGGATGAGAGATTGTAGCACATGATAATAATAACTGGATAATAATAGAATCGAGGAAACTATACAAAAAGAATTACATGTGATCCTTATGATGTGTCCTTTCTTTTTGAAAAAAAGACGCTTAAAACCTTAGCACAAGAAAACATTAAAGCACATTAAAATCCAATAATGATGCCAAACTTGCACCTAAGGTATAATTTGACTCTGGAGACAATGAATCAATATCCATAATAAAGCAGTCATTAGATTTTGCTTGATGATGATGATCGAAACGTAGCACGATTCTAAATGAACAAGCATGTTTGTGTGTGTGAGTACCACAAGTGGATACAAATAATGTTTTGTGGATCTCAAAGTACCCTTGTATCTGTTTTTTCCGTTGTTATAATTTTGTTTAACTTACATCTTTATTGTATTATCATTTGTATCTTTCTCAGTGTAAGTCATTCCTATATCTGTACAATACTCAAGAATCAGAAAATGTTCCCTCCCACGTGATTAATCTTGTATGGTAAATTCTCCAGTAATATTAACTTTAATACAAGAGTTTATTTCGACACTTAAATTACAAGATCTGTTGTTGACATTACAGCAACCCCAGGAGTGCCGTCGAGATCTCGTCCATCCAGTAAAATGACGAAGTATGTGGAGTGCTGGGGAGCAGATAAACCTTTCGCCAATATCACAGATTCTACTTTGGCTAAGAATATCGGGATATCTGTAAGTTGTTTTATCAGTTTGTGACATAATGTACAGTCAGTAGTTTATTTTTCCAGTGTGTTGTTTTACCACTGAAATAACTGGGTGATGTTTTCCTCTGCAGAGCTTGGCGATGATTGAGCAAAATTTATTACCCCAGAGGACGTGTTGTGATTGTAGGTGAGTTTTAATAGTATATATATCTGATTTGTAAGAAGCTTATATTCTCATCATTATTTATATTATCTCTTATATTATATTCGCTTATATTATCTCTATGGGGTTCGCCTGGATAGCTATCACCCTTAAGCATGAGTCAGCCGCCAAACGGCGCGTCGTCTTGCGGCTGGGGGCTTGAGAGCCAGTTAGTTCTTTCTTTTCTTCTCTCTTTCTTGGCTGGCAACGCATCAGTGATGCCTTTGGTGTTGTTGATGTCCATGGGTGATGATGTGTTGACGATAGCCACTTACCATCAGGTGGATCGTCAGCTCATTTGTCGGCTATTTCCATAAAAAAATTTGACCACCTAGCTAGATCCCTAGCGCGGCGGAAATTGATGATTATGAATCCGTAACGCAAGCACTTTAAGTTCGTTTAAGAACTTAGTAAAAGCCCACTATCTCCAGAATTAATCACTTTCCTTTCTTCTCCCTTTCCCTTCTTCCATATTTTTGTCATCTAGGTATAATTTCAAATTTGTGTTTTGATTCAAAATTTTTATAGTTTCCTTAATTCTACTCGTGCACCTTACCTCATCTTATCTAAGTATATACAACATTCCGCATCTTGAGGTTGTCTTGAAGAGATCGCTGTGTAGCGATAAGAACGCCTTTTGGACTATACTTGCCTACTTTACATTGTTTTTGGCCTATTTTTGGAATGCAATAAAGAATTAAATAAATAATTAAATATGAATTTCTGTTCTCGGTCTGAGCGAGTGTTGTTTCTTTGCTTGTGTCCATGTGTGCGTGAATCCTAGTGTGGGGCTATGTAAGTATCGTTATCGGTATCGTTATTGCAGCAACAACTCGGAAGGCATGAACCCCGTGTCGCTGTGGTTCACTCGCGGGGAGCAGGAGCGGCAGTACCGGAACCAGCCCGACGCGCACTTCAAGTACAACGTGGCGTGTGCTGCTGCACTCTTCCTGCTGCTGGCCTTCATACAGCTGCTCACTGTGCCCAAGTTAGTGGGTTTGTTGGGGAGAATTGTGGGATCAGTTGACCAAATTTTATCAGATTTGTTGCAGTTGATTAAAAATATATGAAACAAAAAAAATTTAACAAAAAAAGAACCGACTTCAAATCCAATAAAAAAAGAATAATTGAAATCGGTTGGCGTTGGGCCATTTGACGCGCCCATACTTAATGCAAATATAAGACTTATATGATTTTCTCATGGATGCCAGTGTCAGATCTCGCTAAAATTTAAGTGGGACCACATAGCAAGCACCAGCTTGCGATAAAAAAAAGAATCATCGAAATCGGTTCAACTAGTCGAAAGTTCTGAGGTAACATAAAAAAATACAGTCGAATTAAGAACTTCCTCCTTTTTTGAAGTCCACAGACAGACTTCCCTAATATAAATTATGACTTACAATTATCGCTATAGATAAAAATCGCTACTTGTATGTGTTTTGTTTGAGGAGTTCCCTAAATATCTCATGGATCCCATAATTAGATCTAAATATTGATATTAATTAATAAGGGAATGATCTCGTAGTATATTACATAATTATATACAGTATAAACTTTGTATTACTTACTTTCAGTGAACGAAATTATACTTTAGTTTATTACTTCATTGCTTACTTTACGTTACGTGTCGATTTATATTTTTAGCGCACCAACTAAAATCCAGTATATCTTTAATAATGTAGTTTTTATACGGAAGAATATAAACGCGTATAAACAAAATTTTGATATTATTAATCGCCAAACGAAAAGAATGCATCAATTAGTTACACCTTCGTTCCACCTAAGTAAAGTGCAGCGATCTTTCATAGGGCTTGGTATACATCTCTATAATAAAATCCCAAAATTAATACGTGACTTGCCAATAGAAACTTTCAAAAAACGTGTAAAGACACAATTGTTAGGCAAGGGATATTATAGTGTAGACGAGTATTTAAATGACAAAGACGCATGGAAGTGACCAGCTCTGCAACCAGTTCCGTTCAGAATAGTAAATACTTTTGTATTATTATCTTTTTTTGTAATATTTTTTTAAAAGATGTGCTTAGGAGTTTCTTTAGGCTTTTCTTCTCCTCCACGACAAAGCACCTTCTGAAAAGCCAAAAAATGACATGCATAAGTGTATCAGTGATACCTATATGAATAAAATATTTTGATTTTGACTTTGACTTTGAAAAACCTATCCACTGCATCAAAGCCATCCACACTACAGCACGAGCACTTATTTCCAGAGGTGTGGTCCTATACGCAACATTCGGCCCCACGTGCATCACGCTGCTGGTGTTCGTGTACCTGTCCTGGTACGACGGCGCGTGCCCCGGCGCGGGCGCGCGGCTGCTGTCCGACACGCCCCATCATCTGTACGCTGACAACTGTGCCAAGCCTGGACAGGTCTGTGGATAATATCTTCTTGTTTATCAATAAAAACAAAAAAAAAACAAAACGTAAAAGTGTTCTTATGTACGCGCGTGAGAAGTTATACTTCTTTGACATGAAAAAAAGACATTTTAAAAAATATATTTAAAAAACTATGAAAATCAAAAATATTTTTTCACAAAAAAGCATAAAAAATTAAAAAAAATAATTTAAAAATTCAAAGAAATACTTTAAAAAATTCAAGAAACAATATTTTAAAAACAATATTACAAAAAACAATATTAAAAATAAAACAATATTTTTTGTGTCACCGTCCGTGTTACAAATCTTACAATTTCACTCTTATCAAAATTTCCCTTCATTTCATAACGCGCCTAAAGAAGTGTAGGGGAGAGTGTGTATGAAAGAGCCAGGTTTTGAAAGAGCCGATGTCATTTTAACTAACTTACCGATATTTTACGATATATTCATTTTACTTTTTATAAAGCAATACTGGATAGCGTTCACCCACAGAAATTTGACAGTTCTATGAAAACAAATGGCGTCGTAGGATTGCAGCAAAGATATGGATGCCGAAAAGTAAGTTTATTTGCATAAATTACTTAAATATTTTTAAGAATAAGAGTGTTAAGAGCCATTTCGCAAAACTCGGTTGATAAACTATAGGTATTTGAAGCGGCTCCGCGGCGTGATATTGCCTCGCGCGGCTCGCGTCGCGCTTGACCTCAGTTCTGTGCGAGTAATCTTCTTGATACTTTCAAACGTAAAAATTTTAAAATTATGAACATATAATTTTAATTATACACTTTGTGACCACATACATGTATCTGGTTTGTGACAATATAAGTTTATATAACAATTAAGAGTACAATGTAGTAGTACCATTATCGGTAACTTATTTACATAATACATTTTAGGTACCTACTTAGGTACATCACAATAAAGATGTCCAATAGATGCATATTGCAAAAATCAATATTTTGGCAAATCAACGTGAAAAATTAAAAATCACGTTTTTTCAAGGTGATCTATAAAATGCAATATGCGTCCATTTTGCCTGCGATATTCGCAGCGCGTCGAAATACATAGGTATACCTAAATTCAAATCAATCGGAGGGTATAGAACCGGGAAATCCCGGAACCGAAAATCCCGGGATTTACAAAGGAATACGGTACTTTTCAAAAGAACCAGGAAACAAAATAAAAGAACCGGGAAACAAAATAAAAGAACCGGGATTTTCTGAACTTTTGGGAAATAAAAATATGTCGCGTCGTGATACAAAAAATAACGTAAAAATAAAGGTAAATACAATCCATACACAAAAATGATTACAGCTTTAAAAAGAAGATATTCAGAACGTCGGCTACATGAAGCAGCTATACTAATATAATATTATTTACACAACCCAGATCGATATTTTTCTAATATAAATGAAGATGATACTCTTTTTTCTCGTCCAAGCAGTGCTGAATTGTGCAATACAATTGTGTTGCTTTCATACAATTAATACGAAACTTATGTTTGCATGTAAGGTATAATAGTATGATGGTTACTCAATCACGGCAAACGACTATACGGATTTGGGTAGAAAACAGTTTTTCCCTATTTAATGCTCCTGAGAGATAAAATAGGAAACGCGATACTAACTATTTTCACGCGGGGAAAGCCGTGGTAAAATAATCCCGAAAGAACTGAAAATCCCGGGAATCCCGGTTCCAGCATGGGCGAGTACCGAAAATCCCGGTAATTTAAAACAGGATCGGTTTTCGATACCCTAATCATTACCGTGATACAAAAGATAACGTAAAAATAAAGGTAAATACAATCCATACACAAAAATGATTACAGCTTTAAAAAGAAGATATTCAGAACACTATTCTTTGAATGTTAAAAACGAATTCTTTATTGTTTTCTGTTGGTTTACAAAACAAAATATTGACAATAGTCTAGTATAATAAATTATGAGAAACGAAATTCGCACTTTCCTCCCAAACCACTTGCTCTACAAGAAAAATGTATGGCACATAAAATGTCAATCTTTTTATGGGCTACAACTTTTACTCGATCCTTTCGGAAATCGTCTAGGACGCACCGTTTAGGAGATATAAGGAGTTTTCGGAAAATTTGGGAGGGGGGGGGGGGGTTAAGGTTGGGCCCAATAAGATTGGGTAATGTTGCAAGTATGAGTTCCACAGGGCGGATGGAAATTCAGTCGGAAATCGTCTAGGACGTACCGTTTAGGAGATATATGGTATTTTAGGAAAATTTGGGGAGGGGGGGGGTAAAAGTGGGTTCAGTAAGATTTAGCAATAAGGTTTGGGGGTTTCCTAAAGGGGGTTGAAATTTCCGTCTAAACTTGTCTAGGACGCACCGTCTCCGAGATATCCGGGATTTCCGGTTTTCCAAAAATCTATATCCCGATATCCTGATCTGCCGATCTGCGCCTACCTGATGAGTGCGGTATTTGCCCGGATGCCTCCCAGATTATCACGACGCAAAATTCCACTTTTGGGTGAAGAACTGAGGGGGGGGGGGTATAGGGGGAGGCGAGGGGTTGTGAAGGGAAAAAATGAGAGGGTGATTTGTATTTGTGTTGTGTATTTGAGATACGTGAGTTTTGGGGAGTTGACGGAACTTGGGTGCACGAGAGTTTCCAAACAATGAATGTATTATCTTTGACTAATAATAAGTGACTATAGCTGACTAATGTCGGAGCTTCTATCATTCCAACATTTTGGCTTAGCAATAGGGTACCGTTGAAACCGTTTGGGTACGGAACTCTATAAAGTACAGATTGATCTAAAAGTTGTATAAATAAAGGGTATGTGTATACAAGTTATAATTATTTATTATTTTTTTTCTATGTAAATATGTAATTTACACATATAACAAAAAACCTAAATACTGTAAACAGTAACTAATGTCTAAAAACGGACAATGTTTTATTTCAAATTACAGCAGTGACTTCCAACCCAATAGGGGTTGAATTTCCAAAAATCCGATAGCCTAAAGCCTTCTTCGATAAATGAACTATCCAATACAAAAAGAATTTTTCAATTCAAACCAGTAGTTCCTGAGATTAGCGCGTTCAACCAAACAAACAAACAAACTTTTCAGCTTTATAATATTACAATAGTAATAGTATAGATTAGTATAGATATAGTTATATTTTGTACATATGTATGTTCGTGATTTTCTCCGTTACTACTTACACTACATAAATTGGAAAGAAATAGTTACTTAATTTCTATTGTTTTCTTCAAACCAAAGATGTTTAAAGCAGAATATTACGCAAACGGACCCCTGAATTGAAAAATGGTCTTTTGAAACCTATAATATTTTTGAAAGACCTTTTCAACGATACCCCACATTAAGGGGTAGACGAAGAAAAAATCATACGGAACGGACAGACGGACGGACGGAAGGACGGACGGCCGGACGGGCTAGCCGGCCGGTTGAAATAACGAACGGACTAGACATGATTCCGATTTGACTACAAAACCCTGAAAATTATAGAAAACTAAAAATAATACAATTGACTGTAACTAAAAATTCTCACGTGATCAAGACTGTTCAATGGCAATATAATTACGTTACTTTTACGAAATCTATTCCTTAGATGGCTAAAGCAAAAATTGACATAGGTCCGACGTCCAAGAGTGCTGCCGCACGACTGATTTGATTTCGCGCCAGTGCGTATCTTTATATGGTAAAGTAAATTCGTTTTAATAAATTATTTTTTGCAGTAAGATAAAAAAAAAATTACGTGTCATATTCGACAAAGACCATATTTTATTACTACATAAATTTTTGATGGGAAATACGCTTTATTGAATACAAAAATCGATGGTAAAGTCATGGCATAAACCATGAAAATTGGTAATGTTATTGAATTAATTTTGAAACGAATATTATAGTAATCGTATATCCCTTGTAATAAATGCAAAATATAATATATGAGTGTTCTCTAGACATTTTTTTTTACTCAATTTAATAAAACTTAATAAAGAAAATCAGTGTATGAAATTGACTCTGTCGTCCTTTTGCTGAAAAATAGTTATGCTAGATTGACAGTTACGCAGAAACAAATTAATATTTTCAAAATTCCGGTAAATGAAGATCCAAGATGAAGGATTGATCTATTTTATGAGTTCATTTGCCAGCATTAATATCTTTCTTATGATACTAATTTTTGACATCAAATTCTTCATTCCGCGCGTCTAACCGCGAAATGACTCTTAAATAAATTGATAAAATGGATATGCTGTGTTGTTATGCATATACATAGTTTTCTTATTCACTAAAAGTATTGGATTTACATTTTGGTGATAAAACTTTAATGTAAGATTATATTTTTAATCACGCAAAGTTATGAAAGAGCCAGCGATTAATGCTTTGAAAGAGCTGGCTCTTTCATGACACAAATGGTGGCTCTTTCAATACACCAATAAGTTTTAGTTCAACATTCTTGTTTTTTATGCCTATTTAATATTATTTTATATTACAGAGTAGAAAAACATGTCTTCATCTATACCTACAACCAAAAAACAGCAAAGAAAAATGGTACCAAACCAATGCAAGATATGTAGAGGGTGGCACATGAGTCTTGTGGCCACAAAGGAGTGATTAATTTCTTCTGCCAAAACGTAATATAAATCTATAGTACATATGCACTGCTTATTTCAAGTTTAATGACATTTGAGACTGATTTTTATGAGGATGATAAGTGGCTATCGTCGCCCATGGACATCAGCAACACCGAAGGCATCACTAATGCGTTGCCGGCAAAAAAAGAGAGAAGAAAAAGAAAGAAAGAACTGGTTCTCAAGCCCTCAGCCGGAACACGACGAGTCGTTTGGCGGCTGACTCATGCTCAAGGATGGTAGCTATCCAGGCGAACCCCATGAAGAAATAATAATAGTAATAATGGTATTAATTAACAATAAAAATCAATATTACCAATTTAATCCCTCTAGGGGTCCTACCACCAGCGGGCCGGATTTAGTCGCCTCTTACGACACCCATCTGGCGTGAGATTGGGGTTAGTATTCTAAGCCGCCCCAATACGGCTAAAAAAAGAATATTATTACTGATTTATATTATAAGATAATATTATCCAATATTACTGATTAAGATTAAGTAACTTATTATTGAGACTATTTAAGAATTGTGATTTTCATAGATTAATTTCAGTTTCATTTTTTGGAGTTTATTAATCGAATTCATTTGTTGAAAAAACTGTTTTGTTTGTATAAAATGGGTGTCGGCTCTTTCATAACACCCCGTGGCTCTTTCATTGACATACTGTTATGAAAGAGCTGATTTCCCATTTTTTTTGAAGTAGATATATTTCAGGTTATTAGCATTGTTATCGCTTTTATTTAAATTTGATAACATTCATTATTAAAGTGATTACTAAAAAAAAGTAGTTTTCTTTAAAAACAAGATGTCCAAGTTGCTTTTTCTGTACACTTTTTAAAACTGGCTCTTTCATACACACTCTCCCCTAACTTCAAAAATAACGCTTCAAACTCATAGTCACATATATCACTCATTCATCATTCCCTGTGTCGTGGGTGCCATGGACAACACACATAGACAAGGACACTCACACCCAGACCGAGAACAGAAATTCAAACTCATCATTCAAATTTCCGCCTTGCTGGGAATCGAACCCAGGACCCTTGGCGCGGCGATCCGGAATGGTCACGGAACACAGAGACAAGAGGGGCATGGTAACCATTGCGCCAGGCGGGTCATCGATAAGTAATCGATTGTGTGTATAGTTCTTTTAATAATCGATATTAAAGTTTTGGTACTTATTATATTGCAGGTGGTTGCAAATAACTGCTACATCAGGATCACAATGTTCCTGGTTTCGACAGTCCTCATCGGCACGTGTGCCGTTATTAATCTGGTAAGTTTATCAACGCCAAATACAATTAATTCCTTCAAAAGGCAAATAAAGTATATCGCCTCGTTTCTTTAACTGTATTAACATTTTAATTTGTTTTTGTCTGTTTCATTATTTCTTTACTCTTCTGCAAACAATTTTACTTCTCTTGTATGGAGAAGGTCGCTTCTTATTGATATCCTGTCTTTATAATGTTTTTTGTTGTTTTTGTTTTTTTTTTGGTATACAAAATAGTTTTTTGTAGTGTATAATATTTGTATTATTTTAAACTTGTATCGTAAATTGTACCATATTCCATTCACCTGGATATTCTACTCTAGTTCCAGACGTATTTAGTGCAGGAGTTTCCAGCCGAAGTGTGGAGCAAGCCGTACGACTCCAACTCCACCAACATCACCGGTGTACCAATATTAGTTGACGTGGATTCTGCTCCTGTAAGTATATCTACATAATAATCACATATTATTAACTAGTTGACCCGGCCATCTTCGTATCGCCCAAGAATGTAACAAATCTGTGTAATCTATTTTGCCCTCTTAGGGGTTGTATTTTGGAAAACGCTGAAATACGTAGCTCATTAATTTCGCCGTAATCAATTCATACGAAATTTTATGCAAATATGTCCAAGGAATAAAAAGTTTCATATAAACGTTTATCCCCTATTTCAATCCCTTGGGGGTTGAATTTTGGAAAGTCCTTCGTCAGTAGATGCCTACGTCATAAGAGAAATATATGCACGAAATTTCAAGTTTCTAGCCCTGAGGGTTTTGCCTTTGCGTTGATACATCAGTCAATCACTTTTACTTTTTTATATACAGATAAAATATTATTTTCTTCCATTTTATGAAATGTTGCGTATAGATGATGGTATTTTTATGTAAATAATCGGGCAGGTTGAGCCAAATCAAATCATATACCTTCTCGGCTCCTAACATTAAGGAGTTTAAATTTTAACCTTCATTTATAACATTTTTATAACCTAAGAATAGG
Organism: Thymelicus lineola; assembly: GCA_963932265.1. Taxonomy (NCBI): domain Eukaryota; kingdom Metazoa; phylum Arthropoda; class Insecta; order Lepidoptera; family Hesperiidae; genus Thymelicus; species Thymelicus lineola. The sequence continues at coordinate 13,798,739 of OZ010694.1, forward strand.
GCTGACGCACGCTAAAAACGTGGCACTTTAATTGATCCAATTGGACCAACGCTCATTACATTATTATTCAACATGGCGACTCTGATCTCACTCACCTCGTACGAGAGAGAGAGACGGTGCTACTTTTTGCTAGTGGCTTCAATCCATTAATGGCCCACTACTGACCACGGGTCTCTCCTCTTGAGGAGGCCTAGAGCATACTCCACCACGCTGCTCCAGTGCGGATTGGTGCAGGGGTTAGTGGCCAACCCGAGTGTCGAAAGTTTTCAAACCGCCCAAGGGCCTCCGACTTGGCTTAACGACTATCTAATGATAACAACCGGGACCGACGGCTGTACGTACCCTCCGAAGTACGAAAACGCTCAAGAATTTTTTGCCACTAGCGGTCACCCATCCAACTACCGACCGCGCCCGCTATTGCTTAACTTTGTCGATCATTTAGGATCGACGCAAGCCCCGGGCTATGAGAGCTTCATTTGCTAGTACGAAGAACATAATATCCACCCTTTTCTAATAATTCCCTATACCCTTCCAGAGCTACCTGTACAGCTCAGTGCTGACGCTGGCGTCGATCTCGGTGTTCCTGCGCGCGGGGTTCGTGCTGAAGCTGGTGCTGATGGTGCTGGCGCTGACCACGCACATCGCGCTCTTCGCCTCCGTCGAGCTCTTCAACCAGTACCAGAGACGGGATATGGATACTGAGTGAGTACATTTATACAAGAACTGTCTCACTGGGTCTTTTTTCGAATGGAGAGTTACTGTTAAAAAAATAAGTAATTAATGTAAAATTAAACTAATATAAGATAATTTGATAAGTACGTTCTGTTATTAGTTATTAAGATTTTATGTTTACTAGTTTTAGATATTGTATCAGTTATTAAAATTTTTTTAATATCACTAGTCGAACTATACGAATTAGGGTCGCCCTGAAAATCAGCGGTCGTGGCTTGCTGCGGCCAGTGCTGAGTGTGGCCCTATTTCGTCAAGTTCTTACTGCTGCTGCTGCTGTTGGCCCTACGGGCTTTACAGCTCCACGCGGACAGAGGGGCGAGCTTGGAAAACCTCGGCCAAGAAGACAATTTTTGCGAAAGGGGAGGATGGATCCAAATCTACGAGAAATAGGGGATGCGAATGACCTAAGGGAACCCCTTCGGAGTATGGACCTTAAGACTTCACTTGGATGGTGTTCTACCAAGCTTCTCTAAATTAATGCATGAGCGGTTATGTTTTCTTCTTCTTCACTCTTTCTTGGCTAGTAACGCATCAGTGTTGCCTTTGATGTTGGTGATGTCCATGAGTGACGATAGCCACTTACCATCAAGTGGATCGTCGGCTCGTTTGCCGGCTATTGCCTTAAAAAACACGATTTCTTAGTTTTACCATAAAAAGGAGTTAACCCTAACGCTCCAGGTTTTCAACCCTCCCGTACGCGGCGAAGGCTGGCCTGGTGCTGGTGTTCCTGGCGTGCCTGCTGCACGTGCTGGACCGCCAGATCGAGTTCACCTCGCGGACAGACTTCCTCTGGAAGGACAAGCTCAAGTTCGAACAGGAGGAGGTGGAGACTATGCGGGGAATTAATAAGGTTTCAGGAAATAAATGTATTTTCTTACTTTTATCTATAATTTGATTCTTTCTGCATGTTACGAGTATGAGGACAGGAGGAAAGTAAAAATACTTAACATAATCATTTGTTTTGGTTCCAGATTCTTCTGGAGAACATTCTGCCAGCTCACGTGGCGCAGCATTTTTTAACGTCAGTCGCATCTGAGGTAGGTTTCGTCTTCATTTTTAATAACTCTAAAATTTTATTAAATAATCCAATCTTTAGTACAGATTGTTTACCTACTAGTTTCCACCCGCGGCTGGGCAGCGTTTTACAGCAAAAGAGTTTTTTCATAAAAGGAAATCAAGTATTTGAATTCGTTTTACTTGTCTCTTTCTTTCTCTCTTACAAACTGAGTGAGCTGAGCGTCGCGCGCGTCGCAATGTTAATTAATAAGTTTTACTGATCATTAGTCCAATTGACCATAAATTATGCCAACTACTGAGCACGGGTCTCTCCCCTTGAGGAGGCCCAGAACATACTCCACCACGTATTTCCAGTACAGATTGGTGGAGGGGTTAGTGGCCAACCGAGTGTCGGAAGTTTTTCAAGCCGCCCGAGGGCCTCCGACATGGCTTAACGACTGTTATCTTTGTGATAACAACCGGGATGATAAATTTCCCATACATCCTACCACCCTTGAGCATGAGTCAGCCGCCAAACGACTCGTCATGTTCCGGCTGGGGGATTGAGAGCCATTTCTTTCTTTCTTTTTCTTCTCTCTTTTTTAGCCGGCAACGCATCAGTGATGTCTTTGGTGTTGCTGATGTCCATGGGCGACGATAACGACTTACCATCAGGTGAATCGTCAGCTCGTTTGCCGGCTATTGGCATAAAAAAATGTGAGCCGTCATGGGGCGGCTGGCAGATGTGAAACATCGAAATTATTTTATACAACTAATAGACATAAAAGTACAGATTATGACAGGAACTAAATATGGCATGATGAAAAAATACAATATTACGAATTGTCTCCAGAAAATGACAGTTTTGTCCTAATTTATGCTACAGCCTATCAAACTAAGTTTATTTATGATTACCCACATTGTGTTATTATATTTTTATTTTTTCATATTGCCCTACCATAATAATATAGTGCGGTGAAGCGTCGCCACTCACCGCGCTAAAAATCAGGTTTACCCCTCGCCTATAGATATTTCACATCAAAAATGTCTTTGCTCATGACAGGAGGATTTGTACCACGAGCGGTACAGCAGCATCGCGGTGATGTTCGCGTCCATCCCCAACTACAAGGAGTTCTACGACGAGACCGACGTCAACAAACAGGGGCTCGAGTGTCTGCGGCTGCTGAATGAGATCATCTGCGACTTTGATAAGGTATTACACCGTCAGGTAGGTAGGTTTTTTTTATGGAAATAGCCGGCAAACGAGCTGACGATCCCCCTGATGGTAAGTGGCTATCGTCGCCCATGGACGATTTTTTACTTATAATATCATTGGTCTCAAGTATGTTAATTGTACCTATAGCTGTGGCTGTTCCCATTCCAGTTGCTGTTGAAGCCCAAGTTCAGCTGCATCGAGAAGATCAAGACGATCGGCAGCACCTATATGATCGCGGCCGGCCTGCGCCCCGGGAAGGAGGAGAGCCTGGTCAGTCACACACATTTCATATAACTCAATGATAAGTCAAAGTCAAAGTCAAAGTCAAAATATTTTATTCATATAGGTATCATTGATACACTTATGCACGTCATTTTTTGGCTTTTCGGAAGGTGCTTTGTCATGGAGGAGAAGAAAAGCCTAAAGAAACTCCTCAGCACATCTTTTAAAAAAAAATATTACAAAAAAAAGATATTATCATACAAAAGTTTACTATTCTGAGTGGAAATGGTTGCAGAGCTAATCATTTCCATGCGTCTTTGTCATTTAAATACTCGTCTACACTATAATATCCCTTGCCTAACAATTGTGTTTTTACACGTTTTTTGAAAGATTCTATTGGCAAGTCACGTATTAATTTTGGGATTTTATTATAGAAATGTACACCAAGCCCTACGAAAGATCGTTGCACTTTACTTAGGCGGAACGAAGGCGTAATTAATTGATACATTCTTTTTGTTTGGCGATTATTAATATCAAAATTTTGTTTATACGCGTTTATATTCTTCCTTATAAAAACTACATTATTAAAGATATACTGGGAAGCTACTGTATGTATACCTATTACCTTGAACTTTTCACGCAAAGATTCCCGAGACTTAAGTTTATAGATAGCCCTAACAGCCCTTTTTTGGAGTATGAAAATTTGTTCTATATTGGCTGCTTTGCCCCACAGCAAGATGGCATATGACATAACACTGTGGAAATAAGCAAAATAAACTATCCTAGCAGTTTCGACGTCAGTATACTGCCTTATTCTCCTAACAGCATAAGCAGCCCTACCAAGTTTTGTCGCGACATTTGTTATATGTGGGCCCCATTGAAGTTTACTATCTAAGGTCACCCCTAAAAAGACCGTTGATTCCTCCATATGCAATGTTTCATTATTTAGTTTAAGAGATTTGCTGACTTTTTTAACATTAGGTAGCACAAACTCTATACATTTAGTTTTTTTTGCATTTAAAAGTAAGTTATCGATAGTGAACCAACGCGACACATGCGAAAGAGCACTATTTACGTCGTCGAAATTTACTTTATTCCTTTCACACTTAAATATTAACGATGTATCATCAGCAAATAGTACAATATCCGCTTGGTTCTTTACTATTAAACTAACTATATATTAAACTATAGATACGTTATGCCCTTACAAATCAACCAAAAAATCTGTTCCGACCGAGCTACAACACACACACGTTTATCTTTTGTTTCACTACACCAATCACTATTACATTGGTAAATTATGTAAAAGGGATGGCACTACTAAAACCATAATAGTGAAAAAGACAACTAGACGGCCTCACTCAGAGGCAGCTATCAACTGTCTGAATTAAAATCGCTACACTTGTCTAAATTCGACTGACATAATTTCAGCGCCATCTTGGCATATCTTGTATATAATATCATTGATATAACTACATATATTTTTCGGAAGATTTTTTGTCTTTCTGTTTGTGCATTTGTTCTGGTTAAACTCATATAACCATAATTGAAATATTAACACCTAGCGGGCTTCTTTCACCTCTTGCAACACCGAGGTTGAACTCTGTTTTTTTTGTATAATAGTAGTAGTAGTTGTTGTAAAATAGTATGAACCATGAATGTATGTGTAGTCGACACGCAGAATCTCGAGGCAGTCCGGTACGATTCGGTGACTAATACTAATTTCTAGGAGCCTACAATGTATAGACCTACCGGTATGGGCCCGGAATTGCACCACCTCCGATTCCATGCAGTGTGTAAACCTAGACAATTCTTTCGAGTTTGGGTTGTGGTTAAAACTTATAAGTATGCTCTTAATAACCACAGCCCAAACTCGAAAGAATTGTCTAGGTTTAATAAGTTTCACGTTTCACTGGTATAAAACATAGTATAGTCCTAATGGTACCTTAGTAAAACTTTAATAATGTGTTCCAGGACGCCAACAGGAAGGAAGAGCACACGGTGGCCATCTTGGTCGAGTTCGCCATCGCCCTCATGACCATCCTCGACCAGATCAACCGCGAGTCCTTCCAGCGGTTCAAACTAAGGATCGGTAAGACGTACATCGTAGAAGAAAACTTCGAGAATAAGCATTAATAATTTAATAGATCCAACAACAATAAGAAAAACTGGGCAAGTGCGTGTCAGGCCACGCGCAGCGCAATGTAGGATTCCGGAGTAGTTTATCGACTACTAGGAAATCGCCCTTGCTTCGCTTCGGGAAAAATAGTAAAAAAAAATATAATATAGCTTATGTCACCCGGGAATAGTGTAAATTCCCAACAGTGAAAGAATTTTTCAAATCGGTTCGGTAGTTTCGGAGCCTATTCAATGCAAACAATCAAATCTTTCCTCTTTATAATATTAGTATAGATTACTAATTAACTTATGCAAACAAAGCCGTGATAGTTTAACTTGTAAATGCATTATAACCTGTAGGGGAGGCACCCTGAAAAAAATGTTTTTCAATATTTTATAATATTCTACGATTCTTGAGTTTTAATAAATATGTATCCATGCCAAATTACAGCTTTCTAACACTAAGGGTCTCGGCACTTTGCTTTAGACAGACGGACGAACAGATGGACAAACGGACAGATAGACAGAAATGACGAAACTATAAGGGTTTCGAGTTTACTTCGGAACCCTAAAAACGATCATGATTTATACCTTTGTGAAATCCTTATGATGAGCTCTTCAATTTAATGCGCTTATTGCAGTATGTATTTGTTTTGAAGTTGTACTCATTTTGGCGGGTTTGGAAAAAAAATATGAGGGTAAAATTCTTACGATGCGCGCGCACACCGACAACTAAAAAGAGACAATGATGAAGTTAGCAGCTGGTAACTGCTTCCTTTTACAAATAAAGAGTTGTGGCATACGGGATGAAATCTTTAGCAATTTTTTTAACCGAATTCAAAAAAAGGAGGAGGTTCTCAATTCGACTGTATTTTTTTATGTTTGTTACCTCAGAACTTTGGACTGGGTGAACCGATTTGGATGATTCTTTTCTTAATCGAAAGCTGGTGCTTGTCGTGTGGCTCCACATAAATTTGAGCGAGATCTGACAATGGCATCCATGTCAAAAGCATATAAGTCTTTTTGCATTAAGTATGTGCGCGATAAATGGACGAATAACTCAATATCGCGCCAACCGATTTCGATGATTCTTTTTTATTGGATGTACTTCATTTGAAGTCGGTTATTTTTTTGTTAAAATGTTACATTAATACTGTTACGCCACAAGTTTTTTTTTATATTTAAAACAAAACCTCTCGCTCGCAGTCGGATAAAAAGTAGGCACTACCATTGGTGTTGGCTTTACTCCCGTGTTCAGTCCATATAGTTCGTCGCTTGTTGGTGCAATGAACAAGTAGGTATATAATGTGATCAGGTCTAAACCACGGGCCGGTGATCGCGGGCGTGGTGGGCGCGCAGAAGCCGCAGTACGACATCTGGGGCAACACCGTCAACGTGGCCTCGCGCATGGACTCCACCGGCCTCATGGGGCGGATACACGTCACCGAGGATACTGCCAAGTGAGTGGCTGGGGGGGTTTGGGTTTTGAGGGGGGTTGGGTGTTGTGTGGGGGGTTGAGTTTTGAGTAGGGGGAGTAGTATGGAGGTAGGTAGTATGTACTCAGCATCTAGACTTAGAGGGAGGGTAATCAAATTTTATGGCTCAGGGGTTATTAATGAGCCCCTTTATCAAAATTTTTGTTCGACAGTATATGCGTACAGGTAGGTATATAATTTTAGGGGAGGACTGCTTTTTCCTCTGCCCCCTCCTCTGTATGCCTTCGATGACTGTAATGGATGCCGTACTCGACCAAATGTACAGTTAAAATACTGTAAAGTTTGATTTGTCTTTGCAGTTTGATTGATGCGGCGTGCAGTTTGCATGAGATAGCTATATGGCCAGATAGCCATACCGTGGCCATACACCGTCAAGTTCACTGAATGCCGTGTCAAGTCCGCTGCAAACTTGACAAGTATACGTGATCGTGTATGGCCAGCATAAGGAATGAAATAACTACCTCAAGTTAGCTCCTGTTATATTTAAAATAACAACTTGAGTACTGATAACATTGCTATGGAATAATCCACAGGCTCATTTTAAAATATTTCTTGACTATTTTAATACTTCATTACGTTTTAACGAATATTAATTACTTCAATTTTTGTGTTGGAGGTTAAAAAGAAGAACCTAAAGTTTAATTGTTGTATAATGTAATGTTTCATCCTCAGGGTCCTAATGAACGCTGGCTATACATGCGAGTGTCGCGGCCCCACTTACGTCAAAGGAAAAGGCACCCTCGTCACCTACTTTGTAAAGACGCCAGGAGGACTGTAATTTCTTCACTTTTGTAAATTTTTTAACCGATTTCAAAAAAAGGAGGTTCTCAATTCGACAATATTTTTTTATGTTTGTTACCTCAGAACTTTCGACTGGGTGAATGGATTTCGATGAATCTTTTTTTAATCGGTGCTTGTCATGTGGTCTCACTAAAATTTGAACGAGATCTGACATTGGCATCCATGAGGAAACCATAATTATAAGTCTTAAAGCATTAAGTATGTGCGCGACAAATGAACGAATAACTCAATATCATGCCAACCGATTTCGATTTCTTTTTTTATTGCTATTGGAAAGGATGTACTATGTACTCATTTTGAAGTCGGTTTTTTTGTTAATTATTAAAAATTTCCTAAAATATGTAACATACAATACCAACATTCTTGTTACAATGCAGACGTAGAAGTGTTCTGTGAAATTATTTTATGAAAATTAATACTCAGGTATGAGTTACGACAATTTGTTCAAAGGATAAAAACTCTTACCGAACGTGAAAAGCGTTGAGGTTAGTCGAATATCTGGTTTTGTGATAATTAAAAAGATAAGAATTTACAAATTTTGACTATTTAATATATCTACAATTCAATTCACAAACAAAGTTAGTACGAAGTTCGGTAGTTCGTACCTCGTGTTGTACTACTTTATTATCGACTTGGAGTCATGCTCAAAGCTTACCTTTGTTTTAACCCATTAATGGCCCACTACTGAGAACGGGTTTCTTCTCTTGAGGAGGTCTAGAGCATATTCCACCACGCTGCTCCAGTGCGGATTGGTGGGGTTAGTCGCCAACCCGAGTGTCGGAAGTTTTCCAACCGCCCGAGGGCCTCCAACATGGCTTAACGACTGTTATTATATGATAACAACCGGGACCGATGGCTTTACGTGCCCTCAGAAGCACGGAAACGCTCAATAATTTTTTGCCACTAGCGGTCACCCATCGAACTACCGACCGCGCCCGCTGTTGCTTAACTTTGTCGATCACTATGGCTATGAGCGCTTCTAACTTACCGTACCGTGGTTCATACTTTCGTTACCTCATAATTCTTTTACTGGGTTTACCGATTTTGATGACTTTGCTGTTGTTGGTCACTCAGAGTCACTTAACGGTTATTTAAATCTCTCCTTAGTACAGAATCACAAAAATTCACTCTCGACATGCAAAGTTTAAGGAAGGCGATGATGAAATTATTTGTTGAAATGCTTTTAAAAATTATATTAGGTACTTGAATATAATTTGTCATTAATGAAGAAATTGATAAATCAATTTCTTGAATAATGTACGGTCTACAGACTGCTCTCGAGTGTTCTTTTTAAAATTATAAATGATGCTTAAGCTTGCTGTATTTTAGATCATAGTACGTGTATTACTCTTACTTTTTTTAAGGACCCATTTAATATTTGTTACTTCTCTGTTAAACCCTATCGTATTTTTCTAGCTTTAGTATTTTTTCTTCAAAAGGTTGCCTGAAAGAATTAAGGCTGCTTTTGTTTATTTTCTTCTTGTAAGTCTATACATATTTATACTACCGGTGTATAGTTTTAGTATTTTTCTTTTTAATATGTAATAACATGTTTGACGCTCTGAAAATCTGTCTGGTCATATTATTAAATATTGTTTAAACTATTAGGTTAAGCTTATTGTTTTGTTATTATAATTGTGTTATAGACTTGTAGATATGACAATATCACATTCTGTAGGCCTAAACGCGATAGTTATTCATATTGTTCAAGTTTTTAACGTGATAACGTTTATAAAGACGATGAGCCTGAGAGGCATTCACGAAAACCGAGTAACGGCCGGAGTAACGTCACGGAAGCGCGCGCAGCATTAGAGAGAGAGGCACGCTAGACCGGCCGTCTCTCTCCCACTCAAGCGTAATCGGTCCGCTTGGAAGGCATTTTTCATTTCATTTTTATTTTATTTTACAATCTTTTGAAAAGAAATGATTTCTCGTAGCTCGTACGTATTATTATTATATGAAAACGAAAATCTACAATAGCGTCATCTCTGTTTATAGGTATGAACTACTTGAAAGAACTTTACACAGTACATCGACTCGGACTTTAGTTGTAGTCAAGAAAATCACAGATGTCGCGCAGCTCCTGATATTTAAAACGATTTAAACCAAATTTTCAACTCAAATATGTTTAAAATCGTATAGTTAGTATGAAATTTAATATTATAATCTAGCTAGATACGCGGGTCGCGGTGGCGCGTCAAGCCATGTTCAAGCTGACACAACTGGCGAGTAGCACCGCGGCTCCGTGCGTAGGGCTTCCATTACGTTCTTACATTACATTATTTATATCATAAATTATTCTTCTACGAAATAGACGTTATCACGTAAAACCATTGTCCGTAAACCGACTTTACAGACAACCAATTTTTTTACCTCTGTTTTGAAATTTATCAATGTTTCCGCCGTTATTTGCCAAAGTAAATGGAAAAGTTTATGGTATAGGTAGTATGAAATGTTACAAAAATGTAACAGTAATTTTTATTTACCAAAAAAATACATATTTTAAGTGATAATTAATAATGTAGATTCATTGTAAATAATCATTTTGTCTTCATCATTTTTATTTTATTATTTTATAATTAATAATAAATAATGATAATAATGTAGCATAATTAATAATTATACAAATGCGTGATAACTTTTATTAAGATTTACTCATAAATATTGTTGATAATTATAAGATAACTGAGATTATTTTTGAAAGTAGGAAGCAATACGTTACTTGTAGTTAGGCTATTATTAATAAATAATTTGCATTTAATAATTATGTTGTAATCTCTCGGTCTAGTGTTGTGGATATGTACATTGCGGTGCTAAATTAAAATTGTGTTTGTTAATTAGATGTTTACTTTGACGCAAAGAATACTTTTAAATTATATTTTAGCTTTTATGTTAATTATAAAAATATTTTAACTGGTTAGTATAATTTATGTAGTTACCATTTATGAATAAAAGTATAATAAGAACATAATTTTTTAACAATAATCTTTTTAGAAATGTCTTAATGCTCATGATAATCTAAACCGAGTAATATCTGGAAAATAGTGTTATTCCTCCAATAGTTAAAATTAGCTTGTAAGTAAAATATGTGAAGTTTTAAATATTCTCTGAAAATTATTTTGAAACTTTAAATATTAAATAAAATATGTCCGAATGCAAGTTTTGTTTGATTTGTGTTCGGTAATATCTTTGTACACTGTATGTATCACATGCCTAAATTTTATGAATAGGTTTATATATTTTTGGATACACAAGTCCACACGCTCAAAGATTGCCCCCTTCCCCCCGCACCTCAGTTAGCGGATGCGCATTGTATTCATTGCGCATGCTCGTATGCTAAAAACTTGCACGTGTATCACAGGCATTAAACCTAAATTCGAAATAAAGTTTCCAGCGCACTTTGAATGGTAACTTAATTTCACGGACCATTTTCGGCGTGCGCCTCTCTCGGCGGTCTGTGTCCGAGTGAATTTGAATTTGGAATTCCCAGAGAGGGTACGAGCCGGTCAAATTGGTAATTGTTGGTTGCGCGCCGCCTACGCCACCACATTGATTTATTTCTCTTACACCGCCTTTGTGAATGTTGCAGGCGATGTTGGATTTCAGCTGTTTTGAACGGAATCCAGTCAATCCAGGCGTGGATGGGTTTATTATTAACAAAGTTCAGATAACGTTCAAGTATACAAAGGCACATTGAATAGGAATAGAAAAGAAAATCAAACTTTGTGTTCTCATCTCACCTGCCTACTTAGCACATACTTATTCAGGTATGTACAGGACCTATAAAAATAATAATTAGTAGGTATGCCGCATGCGGAAAATTTAACCGTATTATACCAATCTATTCTTTCGATTCCGACACGTGAGCGTTTTCTACAATAATAATATTAGTTAATAGTTGAAGTAGATAGGTACATACAAGGCATCCTCCATTGAAATCTGTCCATAATAAAACACAATTGCCAATATTGTGTTGTGCGCCAATACTGAATAGCTCTATAATTTATTTAAAATTCAAAACTAGCTATTTCTTGCATTACTGTCTTTATAACAAGCTTCTTTAAGTAAGATTTGTCTAACGTACGGTAACGGTCTACCTACTACCCAGTGCCGGATTTATATTTTTTATGAGTATAGGCCAATTTATTTCCGCCGCCCCATGTACCTTTCTAAAATAATAATTTTCCGTTCATAGTAAGGAAGGCACTGAATTAGTCACTAAGTGCGTAAAAAAACAAGAATTACAATATCTTACGACACTTTTTAACAGTAAAATCATCTATAATATATCATCTTCTGAAATCTGCCGCCCCTAGGACGCTGCCGCCCCTAGGCCGCGGCCTATACGGCCTATTGACAAATCCAGGACTGCTACTACCCAGTAACGTTACGTAGGTACATCGACACAAATCGATTTTGCCGCCTGGCCCTGCTGTATCCAACATGATTGTAGCCATTTTAGGTATGTTACACGCTTTATCTACCATTATACAATAACAGTAACTTAACCTCATAATAAGATATATTTTTGTTCACACTCCGATCTATTCTTGTAAACTAGCTATTGCGGAAAAGTCCGAATTTATTAAGGTCTCCGTCACATGTCGAGTGTTGTTCATAGTTCATTTCAGTGTGACCTCTGGTGCACGTTCCCTTAATTGAATTGCAATTAATATTAATTTTTCAACAAGGACCGTTTTCACTATCATACACCTCAATTAAATATGCCCTTTTAAGATTTTTAAACGTTTTAGCAAATTGCAATTTTCTGAAATAACTTTGGCTTCAACCCATTAATGGCCCACTACTGGGCAAGGGTCTCTCCTCTTGAGGAGGCATACTCCACCACGCTGCTCCAGTGCGGGTTGGTGGAGGGGCTAGTGGCCAACCCGAGTGTCGGAAGTTTCAAACCGCCCGAGGGCCTCCGACATGGCTTAACGACTGTTATCATATGATAACAACCAGGACCGACGGCTTTATGTGCCCTCCAAAGCACGGAAACGCTCAAGAATTTTTTGCCACTAGCGGTCACCCATCCAACTACCGACCGCGCCCGCTGTTGCTTAACTTTGTCGATCACTTAGGATCGACGCAAGCCGCAGGGCTATGAGCGCTTCGAAAAATTAATAATTAGATTTGTTTTTCGTCATGAACTTTTGAGTCGATTTAAAAAACGATGCCACTTTGTTAGTCTTACCAAATAAGAATAATAATGTAAACGTGGTTCTTCAAAACACTTTGATAGTTCCTCATTTATTAAATCTACCTGAAGTAGGTACATTAGTTTCATTACGGCGTTTCGTTTAAAACATAAATTGCTGTACTAACTTGTGCAGGCGTTTTACTTAAGAAATAAAAAATTCTGTTATTAGAAGTTTTTATGCAAACGAGCTGACGATCCACCTGATGGTAAGTGGCTATCGTTGTCCATGGACATCAGCAGCACCAAAGGCATCACTGATGCGTTGCTGCCTGCTGCTCAAGAAAGAGAGAAGAAAAGAAAGAAAGAACTGGCCCAGCCGGAACACGGAATGCATTATTGATTGATATGTTTTGAGATTTAATGTAAGAGAATGTCTGTTAAAACTCATTATGTTCAGCGTAAAAATCACTTTCAATATGACTAAGATTCGAATTACTTACATTCGAATCGAACTTACAAGTATTTTGTACTCTCTTCTTATAGCCTAAGATCCCACCGCAAATTAGTGCACTCATCTGTTTTTTGCTAAAAACCAAATTTTTATGCATATTCATAATTAGTAGGATATATAATTACTAGGTTGCCTATCAAAATTTGGCCGCTAGTATTTTAAATTAAATTATTTTAAATTTATTTTTGGGAAAAAATTTCGTTCACTTGTTTTTTTAATAAAATCTCGTCTACATGACGGCCATTTATACAAAGATTCTAAAAAATCACGGTTGCCGTCGCGCAACCGCCCGCACCTCTTCGCAGCCAGGTATAAACAGGTATGATTTCGATACTTTTATACGTTCATAACGTACATTCTTTAATTATATATCAAATTAAAGCTATTTTTTTCTATTTATTATCATATGGTTGCGTAATTAATTCCAGCCGCAATTATGGGGTGCTGGCTGTTAAAGATATCCGGCTGCAGGATTAGATACTGCGCTTATATCGGTTTTTTGCTAAAACCCAAATTCTTATGCATATTTATAATCAGGAAAATATACAATTACCAGGTTTCCTATCAAAATTTGGCCGCTAGTATTTTTAATTAAATTATTTTAAATTTATTTTTGGGAAAATATTTCGTTCACTTATTTTTTTAAATATAATTTCGTCTACATGATGGCCACTTATATAAAGATTCTAAAAAATCACGGTTGCGGGTGCGTAACCGCCCGCACTTCTTTGCAGCCAGGTGTAAAAAACAGGTATGATTTCGATACATTTATACGTTCATAACGTATATTTAGGTATGAATTATATATCAAATTAAAGCTAATTTTTTTCTATTTATTATCATATATGGTTGCCTAATTAATTCTGGCCGCAAATAAGGGTTGCTGGCTGTTAACGATATCCGGCTGTATAACAATTTTTCCTTTCAAGCGTCGATATCTACATGCAGGATTCAAACTTGGGCTTTCATATGACTAGGCACTAATACAACAGGCCAGTAAGTACTTCACTGGTTATTAGGAAAATCTGTTATGAATCTTTTAACTTAAGTGAAAACTCGCACTCTTGTTAGTCGAACGGTCAATAAGACCAATATGGTATCACAAAAACGGCTGTCAAAATATAGATTAATAATCATTACATAGGCATAACGATTTAACGTGAGAACACCTACATCGCAGTTAAGCACTTTTACGAGGTCATTAATTATTGTAAATTAATTAATAGTAACTCAAAACAAGGTCTAAATATTAATTTTTAATTATCTGGGTCTATGTTATTGATGTAAAATTTCTCTCAATTTGATGTAAAACTCTCTATAACAAGAGGAAGCAGGTACCTTTACACCGAATTAAGTTCGCAAGATATGACCCACACAAACGGGGTTCTAAGCTAAATAAAACCGTTTAAAAATAAAACAAGTTAGTTATACATAACTTACTATCTTACAAGATAGTTATGAAATGCAACAATGTTTTCAAACTGTCGCTTTGTATTATCCTGCTTTAGTTAGTGTAAAGTCAGTGGCCAGCAGTCTTAAATAATAAATAATATCAAGAGAGTGCACTAAATTGCAACCGGAAGTAACAACAATGCCACAAAGCCTTATGAAATATTACACGCCAGTTATTCGGTCATGATGAATCGTCTCATATATTACCTATACCGTAGCTAAGTATAAAACTATCAAAGAATATTGCACTTATATTTCTTGCACAGAAGGGTAACGTTAACTATTACTTAAGGGAACATTTAGTACCTACTTACTGTATGTGCCCCGAACGAGGCACGGACGAGGCACAGTTTCGAAACTTCACTAATAGCTGGAGAGCTAGTGAACCATTTGACTAACCCACTTCCCACAAAGCTAGAAATTTATTAAATGATATTTTATTATCAGTCAATTAAGAAAGTACCGTTCTGGCAGGCATCTCGCGGTTGCGTTATCATCCCTTAAATTTTTGAAAATGCAAAAAATATTTTTATTATCCCACTCCCACAAGGCTACAATTTTAAGATGTTGTAATTTACATATGTTTAAGTGTAAAAAAAATTGCCAAACCATTTTGAGGGTTGCGTGTGCCAGAACAGAGCAAAGTTATCATCGGGAGAGCAATTCATAACCTACTCGCACAAGGCTCAAATTTTCAGGGAACATTCTTTCAATTGTTTAAACAATGTAGCTCTTGGGCTATAACATTTTATATGACGCGGACATCGAGTGTTTATGCTACACCGTGAGACGTCCGCGTCCGAGCCGAGTAATAATATAATATTACACAGTATCAAATTAAATAAAAATTCGCACCCTAGATACCTACCCACATAATACTAAATAGACACATACGCTGAAAGAAATTTAAAAAAAAATAGAACAAGACCTATAATTAAATAGGTATAAAAGTCAAATCAAATCAAAAGAGAATTTATACGTATGTTTAAAAATCGCATAGTATTTTTAAAGTTAGGCGCGAGCACGAAAATTATAACCTCATTTCACAAAGAGAGGACCCTATACGTCATCCAGAATACAACCAAAAGACGTATGCGTGTCACATATAAATCCTTTAATTAATAGCGCAATGCCATTTCTTTCATAAGTAAAAATAATAAACTTATTTACGAACCTACCGAATTACTTAAAAGGACAACAGCTACTGTTCAGCAGAATTAATACCATCCATCGAATATTAATATCGAATATTAATTATTTCCATGAAACTACCGCAGATGCTTTATGGCGCCCTCTGGGAGACCATGAACTTTAAGGTATTTAAGAGTAAATTGTTCCTTTATAATTTGACATAAAGATTTACTTGGATAAAGTATCTACCCAAGTAGGTTACTTCAATAATATAGGTTAATTCAATAGGTTATTGAATTCATTCCTTAGATTGCATTTTCAATAACGGCCTACTACTGAGCATGAGTCTCACCTGAGGAGGCCTAGACTCTAGAGCAGTGTTTCCCAACGTGGGGCCCACGCCCCACAGGGGGGCAATTTGATAGTTAAGGGGGGCAATGTAAAAATGGACTCGACACGACTTTAACCCTCGCTTTGCGTTATTTAAATGCAATGTTAGATATCGGTGACAAAATTATGTATGGGGGGCATAAAAATTTTAGAAATCATGTATCCTCTATGACTCAAGCAGTATGATTAGGTTAGACATGGCGTAGGTAACGACGACGGCTTTACGGCCCTCTTATAGCATGGAAACGCTCAAGAAATGTTTGCCACTACACAGTTAGGTACACGTTTATAAACAATTATAAGTAGGTTTTTCAATAAGCCTATAATTCTTCAATTTCCTCAAACACCTAACCCTTAAGGTAGGTATAAAACCTTTGCGTATTCTGTTCAGTTGTCTACTCTATGCCGACTACTGGGAGTCCGCAGCGATACGGCATCACCGGCGCGGTAATCCCAGATTAACGCGAATAGCTACTGGAGTTCTATTATGTCTTTATGATATGTCAAGATATTTACTGCGTTATTCCTCCTCCTAGCAATTTGTTTAAGTAAACTGTAACTCATCTTTATTACGGCCTGACGCGTGTTGAACGAGTTTACAGTGAGTGTTAAATATCGAAGTACCTAATTTATTTTAGGTTATTTAGGTTATTTATTTCGCTATCATAATTCATTTGTCAGTTATTGTGTGGGAATCGTGGTTCTGCGTTAGATTTCTGATTGAGACATAATAATATGCGGAAGTGCGGTTTGGTAAAGACATTTGATTTTAAATATTTTCCGTTTTATATTCTACCGTCTGTATAATGGGTAATGTTCTGAAGAACTGTTTGGCTTAATACCTGCAGTTAATTTTCGTCACCGCACACCACGTACCAGGTTCCAGCAACACTACCTGGATACATGGCATTCGTCCACAGTTCGGTTCTCACGTCATTTTCTGCCTCGCACGTGTAAACTGTGGAACAAACTACTTGCATCGGTGTTCCCTCTAAGCTATGACATGGGGTCCTTCAAGAAGCGGGTCTATCGTCATTTTCGTGGCCGGCAACGCGTTGGTGACGCCCCTGGTGTTGCTAATGTCCATGGGCGGCGGTGATCACTTACCATCAGGTGACCCGTCTGCTCGTTTGCCTTAATTCGTTCGTGAATTAAAACGTAGAAAAAACAAACAAATAAACGGCAAGGTAACCTGTAATCAGACATTTCACTAAAATCACATACATAGCATAGCGAGTCAGAATTGATTTGTCATCAGAACCCCAAAAGACTGTATAATCTGTCTTCGTTACCTACGCAATCCTACTTTTCCCAAAGAATGAGGTCCATTTCAACAGGTTTTAAGACGAACCCACAGATCTCCAAATCTTTATCATATTCAACGCCTTGTTAAATATATGAAAGCGTCATTCGGTATGATGAACGAGATTTTTGGAGCGAATAATTATCATTTACAATCGAATGCAACCACGCCTTAAGGTTTACAACAGACAATCGACTCCACTATAGCACTATAGCCATTGAGCGACTAAAAGTACCTATGTAGGACTTACTCGTAGTTCCTATGTAGATACCTACTACTTTTATTAACGAAATATAAATTGCAATTATTTAAAACATCTACGTCAGTAGTGCTGCCATCTGTCATCCGAAAAATGGCGGCTGTAAGACAGTAGCACAACCATAAAGCTTTATATTTTAAATAATAACACACTATACTTTTACACTTTTAAAGAGTATACACTAAAATATGAATCAATTAATGTTTACAATATTATTTCATGAATTTATTCATTTTATGATGCTTAAATTAGATGAGTGATTGTAAGCTTGAACAGGTATAATATTTTACATTTTGTGTTTGTCGAATTTATTTATTTGATGATACTAAAACTATTAAAACAGATTAAATTATTATTTTTTATAAGCAGTGTAAATTTTTATCATTTGACAGTTTTCCCATGTTTAACATTTTTCACGATTCGTTACATAAATCCGACTATAAGATTCTGAACTGGCGATTGCTTGTAGTTTAGATTGAAGAAATCTGTGAATCTGCTTTCAGAGCGAAAGGCTCCGGGTTTGGTTCTCGGCCGAGATTCATACTTATATGTCCAATGATTTTTAAGGCTATGAGCGTTTGTAATATGTTAATGGTGTCTGTCCATTCTCCCGCCAAAAAATTATGCTAGTGTGAGGCTCAAAGAATCGCACAGTTGTTTCTCCCCTAATACTTATTCAAAATATGGACAACATTCATTGTGTGATAATTCGTTGCTCTTAATCTCAAAACGACGTAAAAATGGATGCTACAGAATTTACGAGTCCTTATTCTCGTTAACAGTTATATCTCGGAATATAAAGCGGTTTACTACACTTGAATTCAGGAGAATACCAGCCCAAGGCGATACAAAGACAATTTTCATATTATTTTTATTTATTTTACTGTTCAGAAGGCAGAGTGCTCCTAGCTTTGCCCTGGAGAGGTGATGTCTTTGTCTGCTCTGATTCATAGGCCCGTATTAATAGATCGATCTTGGGACAAGAGCGTGGTCTCGGATCTCACAAATGTCAGTTTTACATACGATCTGTCATAATTTTAGCATCTCAAACCGAATGTTAAGATCCAGAGATCTTAAGATCGGCTTATTACTACGGGGCCTTAGATCGTTATGTTACCCGTACCATGATGTATCATGTCCACTTTTACAACGAAGAAAATTCTAAAACGATATCGCTTATTAGCGTAATCAACAACTATCACTAAAATCTAAGTAATCGTCAACCAAACCATTGTACAACGATACAAGCGTTTGTACCGACAATAACGATATCCCAAATACATTTTTTGAAAGCAAGCGGGTACTTATAAAAAAGATTAACTGTGACAAATTGAGGCTCACAATACTTACTCGGAGAACTCGTTCTGAAACATCAGAAATGTCTTATTATAAACGTTTCTTACTTTCCAAGAAGGTGTTAAAAACATTACGCATAATTATTTATATTGACAGCCAAATATATTTCGGAAATGACGCCCATACAATGCAATATATTCGCAAAAGAATTGAGTTAACCGGCAGGTCACATGGTAGGATTAATTATATAAAATATTATTGTATGTAATAACATCGTTATAACTCTGATGATAATGCCTGCCGAGCGAAGAATCTTGGGTTCTGTTCTTAGGGACTTATGTATTCAGAGATGTTTGTCTGCTTGCCGGATTATTCCATCCATCCATCAGCTTTTAGAAGTCCACTGCTGGACATAGGTCTCTCCTAACTTGCGCCACTCTGACCGGTCCTGAGTCTTCTGAATCCAGCGGATGCCCGCTGTCTTCTTCATATCGTCAGTCCACCTGGTCGGGGGGGCCGGATTATTAGTAGACACGATAGACCTGTATTGTACAACTAGAAGATACTTTCAAAAACGTTGTGGTGGGTCTTTTTATTTAACTGGGTGAGCTTTACATGCAGCTTTTCTCACGATTGCTCACAGTCACATAATGTCTTTCACCCAACGAGTAATCAAGAATTAGCTCAAAACCCTTATACCTAAATAGGTATAAGGGCCTTTAATAAATGTTAAACAAAGGCATATACTTCGAAAAAGGAATAGACCTCCAGTTAGTGATAGTTACAAATTATTTGAGACCCACTTCCCTGGTCTTATAGAGTTTTCTAAATTATTGATTACACATCACCTAAACAATATGAAGTTGATGTAATTTGGATATGTGTCATAATAGTTAGATTATCATAAAAAATGAGGATGTTTTATTTACATAATATAGGTTTTCATATAGACTTTGCATAAGGATGAAACTCTTAATTTTTTCACTCAATATTGCAGTGCACCGTCTGCCAAGCGACAACATTTCGTAAATACTGCAAATTGATTTACGATTTATCTATATTGTACAGTTAAAAACGTTTATTGTTAAGTACGTCTTTGTCTTGCGTCCCGATCTCGGGTCTGTCTCAGTCCTGTGTCGGTCGCCGATGCCCGACATTCGAAAACGGATGCGCAAGCGCATAAATCATTAAAAGGTCACTCGTGTCATTCCATATAAATAAATTGTTCCGGTTTTATATGGAGCGGCGCAGACCCAATTGTTCTTACAAAATATCTTACGACGTACACTCATGTATTTCAGTATTGAAATAAGGTTATTATCTCATACAGGGCTCCCCTTAAGTGAATTTATTTGTCCATTCAATAATAAAGTAACCAAGTTTTTTTCTTTTCGAGAGCTAAAATATTGAGCGCAGTTTTGTAAGTGTAGCGACACGGATGTTAAGGTACTGGATGGTTTGAAAAATTCGCATGGGTGTACAGACTGTACACTCTGTACAGTTATGGCGCTCTAGGCGATAATGATAGCCACTTATTAAAAATAACATGACTTTACTATCACAATTTTACAGAAATATACATATACAGAAACATACACGTTTGACTCGTTCGGTCACAACGGGAGAGAAACAAGGTTGACGTGAAACTGAACTACTAAGCACCGCGGACACTGATTTTGGACTAACCACCTCCGCGGGCGTCGATTCCTGACTCCGGACTCATTGTATCTTAAAGTCGCGGGGATAACAGAAAGCACACGTGCTGCTCATTGCCAAAAAATTCCTTATTGAGAACCTCATTTTTTAATTCGATTAAAATATCATTAAAATATAAATACAAAATAAAATAAAATTGAAATTCTTTTATTCATATTGCCGTAACTGCAACAATTGCACGTCACTTTTTTATTCTACCATCGTTCCGGAAAGATATTTTATCGCAGAGGAGAAGAGTTCCCTATTTTTTATATATTTATATAAAGAAAATTATTCCTTTTATATATGTACATATAACTTATCTTTCTTTTTTATAAATTAACTTTGAGCCGTATCTAGTATATTAGTGTCCGTGGTGCTTACCATGGCAGCTCTCCTCCCAACACGGCGGAACGTATCGCGATCATATTTACGAGGGAGATGCGTAACAAACTCTCCTCTTCGAATATCCGCTTTCGAATGTCTCACTGATATACTAATGGTCTGATTTTTCGGGGAAATTGTCCCCGCAAGGCCAGTATTTCGAATATTGGCGTCTATTCATTTACGGATAAATTAAATTCAATGTTATATGGTTTGAACTCATTAACGACCAATGACTGAGCACGGGTCCTCTTGAGAAAGCTTAGAGCATACTCCACCATACTGCTCTAATGCATATTCTTAGCATCCTACTTAGACTACATCCCCGCTTATCATCATTAGGATAGCATCATCAAAAAGATAATTTGATAATATCAAATCAATCGTCTAAAAATTGCAATTTGCAATATTATTGATAAGTTTATCAATTTTTCAATAATATTGCAAATTGTAATACATGATGTAATAAACTAAATTCTTAGTTATAAATGTATGTAAAAAAATAATTTGTGATTAATGTCACGGCTGAATAATATAACTAACGAGTACATGACATAATATTCTATTCAGAAAAAATCGATGTTAAGACGCGAATGATTCAATAAGAGATTGGACTAGATTGATACAGAATCTCAAAAATCATAATTAGGTATATTTATATCTATAAATAAACTCGCTCAGTAGCTAAAGTCATTAAACGATGTGTTCGAATTAATCACGGTTACAAAACTGAGATCTTTATTAATGGCCGACAAAAGAAAGATTAACACGCATCTCTTTTAATATGACATTGAAATATCTGACTAACCCGATCGCAATACGTTTCAAAATATTAAGGTTAATATCGCTTACAGCTTGAGATGTTAAGGAGATTTGCTACTAAATATGTTATGCAGTTTTTTATTTTAATCAAGCCGGCAAAGGAGCATATGTTACTTAAAGCTAAATGGTCACATCTATTATTGATGTCCGAAACATGAAATATATGGAGACGTTTTCAGCCAAGAACGAACGAAGGATCTGTTTAAGGTTTTTTACTAAGCTGCCATCATTTAAAATCACCTAGTTTATCCGTTGTAAATACACACTATTTAAAGGAAACGACACTCATTCTGTATTTTTAATATAACGAACATTTATTTTGATTGAATTGTTCCATTTTGCATCTTAATTTATGACTGTAAAAATTGGATTAAAATTTTTGCTCGCTTTGAAAGAAATTAAACATTCATCTCTAAATACTTTCGCCTATTTAATATATCATTATACAATACTAAACACACGCTTTTACAGTGTCAATTTAGTAAAGCAAAAATTGAGACTGTACTGAATGGAGCCAGACCGGAGAATAGAATAAGGTATTGCTTATCAAAAAATGCATTGTCATCAGAACTAATCTAGCAACTGCTTGATCGTTATTCCTTTATGAGGAAATAGGTCTAATTAATCTTGCTAGATTTGACCCACGCAAACAGGATAACCCAAATAAAATGTATGATACTAATAAATACATGTACTGTACGTATACAAGAACATGCGCACAATAAATCTCACTTAGAAAATTCTTCAAACATAGGGAGCAATTTACCGCATGCCGCCTCATTATATTAAGGAAGGTGACCATTTAACTCGATCCTGGAAATGCATAAAATCCACAATTCACTGGCAACAATGCAAGTAAGCAGACCGTAAATTGTATCGCATTTGTTTGAACACTTCTTCATTAACGACTGGAAAATGTCATCTGACTTACGCTTATGCTTACATACATACCCACGCAAACTTATGAGTAGGTAGTGGTTGGAGCCTAAAAGTGCTGAACACCAAAAAATGTTATTTTGTTATTACTCACCATCCTGTCCGTTTCCCAATCTTGTAGTTCTCTAGTTGAAGTATCTCAGCCGTCATCTCCACATTTACTCCCTCACCTTTCATAATAGTTATATCATCTTTCACACAATCCATCCATCTTTTCCTTGGTCATCCTCGTCGCCTTCGTCTGTACTGGAAGACAGGAATGAATCATTATTTTTTTGTATTATGAATGATCTGTTGCACTACCAGAAAGACAGGTATTTGAATTACTTGAATAATTAAGGTCACTTTTTTATCGTACAAAAAATTAAAGGTTCTGACAATTACTGGTTCCTATTATGCATCATTGATTACGAAACTTTGCGAAGCACTTTTTGATCATGATAACGAGTTATCTATTTATAATCATAGTGACGACCATAATTAACAGGAAACATAATATTATCTATACAGAACTTCATAATTATCCCTATCTCGGCTATCTCCCCAACAGTCACTTTGGGCAATATTTACCTAACCAAAATAAAACAGAAGTATTTCATTTCTGGTTCATAATTAATAAAGTTTCAATCATTTTAATATCCTAAAGGATCGATCATTTTATACAACGAACTGATAATACGCGAAAATATTGAAATGTAACATTAACGAAAGGTTACTCGCATAAATGATCAATATAATCGACTAGCCCTTTATCGATTAATGACGATCGGCTAAGATTTATCGAGATTGAAATGTCACATTGAAACCTCTTTTTAAATTCAGATACTTATCTAAGGATGTCATAACGTATATATTATAACTTAATAAGTATTGTATGTACCTGCTTTATAATCACCGCACCTGTATGTAATGTATATGCCATGAAAATAATTGTTTATGCCAATGCGCAGGTTATGCAATAAATTACATGAGGTTTAAAAATTAGAAACGGAGTGAACCTGTATTGTTTATGTATTTAAAAAGCAATCTTGAAATAGAGTATTAAAAAAATTACATTGTTCTAATCTTTGAATGATCAAAGGTCCTACCTTATCAAGGCCTTTAAGGCTAGTAAGAGTGCTTTTTTTCGTATGAACTTAATGAACTTATGAGGAAGAGTGTTTTGTAATTTGGTTTAGAGTTTAGACGATTTCATGAAGAATAGTTTTCCTTATTTCAAAACTTATCAAGAGACGTAAGTCGATAACTAGCAGATATCACTATGTACCTACGTAAGTGACCCTACGTAACGTACTATAAGGCGAGGGGCATAATTATAACAGCACAGAAGTTAACCAAGTGATGAAATCGCTAAATCGTTGTTGTTTTTTTTTTTTAATTTCAATGTATTCCGATCTTATTTTTTTTGTAAAATGACTGTAATCACTAATCAGACAGAAAAAAATTGATTGTGTCAATTCTTCCTTTTCTTTAAACTTGAGACGCATCGTTTTCTCGTTTTCTACTCACATTCCATAATAAACGCAAATACTCTCGTTTCCCGAAAACATTCATTACTGTTAAAAGTATGATGATTCCAAAAACCGTTTTGGGCCGATTTCTCTTACGAGATAGTCCTCATGAATTGCCTGTTTAATGCGAGCCCATCAATTTTAACGAGACCCAGGTCTGGTGGCCAGTGGGTACTACACCGTGGCCAGCTCGAGATAAATAGCTCGATTGTCTTGGAAAACATCGAGACATTTAGGATTAAGGAACAATGTTAATGACTCGTGCCCACCCAAATTTGAAAGTAAGGTGATTGAAAAATTAATTTCAATGGTCGTATTATACTTAAAGTTGTAATATTAATAATGATAAAGGAGAGTTTATAATGCTTACAAACTCGACAGTAGAATTTTCTTCATAACTGGTGATGCAAGATCGAAGGTTAGTAACGAAATGAAATGTAATGGAATCCAGGTCCCTTTGTATATACATTACATTGAGTATTATAATATATGTATGTCGGAGATCATAAAATGGAACGACAAGCCGAGCCAGGCTTACGTGTATTCGGATTGTGAAGATGGCAACACTACGCGAATTAACTACTGTCATCGTTGAAGTAAGATTGTAAGAGTGAAACGTCATTGTCACTCTGGCTGAACGTCAAACGAGCAGTCATCTTGTGGCAACCATCAACTGGACATGAGGAGAGCCGAGGAAAGCTTATTGACTTGCCAGCGACGAACGAATATTCTGGACGCCTAGACAAGAACGTAGTTACTTGAAGACGGAACGCGACGTGTGAATTGTATTGTGATATCAGATTGACGAGTAACAGGATCAGACGATTATGCGAGGCATTGGGGTGGCTGTAAGGGGTGATGGGAGGCCACTGGGCCGTCGTGCCCTATTATTTGTTGGCTGTTACTCGGATAATTGAAGACAATCAGTTCTAATGGCGTGTTTAATTATAACCAGTGTAAAAATGAGTTTCTGACTAAAGTGATGTAAACGCCCACTGTTGTTATTATTTCCCGAACCACCACCCAACACCAGCCAATTGTTTCCGTTATCAGAAGTGGCACGTAGCTCAAGCCCCAAGAAAAGGCTATCTGACAATACCTACTGCAATACCTACGGACCGGCAAACGAGACCCTGACGTTGGTTTGCAAAACGTTACGAAAAGTTTTACGAAGAAGTACATCAGCGAGTGTAACATCGATAAGTGAGTTTTATTATTGAAAACACGACGAAACAATTCGAGAAAACTAATGTAGGTATTTGAGAATGGAGACGAACGAAACTTGACGAGAATAATTTTACGATGGAATACCTACAGTAGCCCCAGTAAGAAAGAACTCCAAATAGTTCTGTGACCAAGTAATTCACGAGTTCTCAAGGCTCGTAAGTCGTAAGGCATCTGAATATCTGCTGTGTAAGTGTAGTAAGTGTACACAAGTGTTGTAATAAGTTCATACAAGCTTGCATTATTGTACCCGGGAAGCTGATATAAGTCCACTGAGGGACTTGACGAAGACTAACTGTGCTACTGCTACTGAAAATCAGGTGAACTGTATTGTTTTATGTTGGATTAATGTCTTGAAATATTAAGGACACAATTAATAGCTTGTGTATCTAAACGTTTTGGTTACTTACAATATGATTTGGATAAAGTCTGAAGTAGGTATAGTACTACTTCGTAAATATAAGATTGACGAATACAATAATAAAAGCTAAGATAAAACATTGGACAAAATTAGGTAGCTGTGTACCTACTGTTAATTTGAAAAGTCAATATTGATTATTTAATTAGTTATTATCCTGAAAAGTTTTTATAGATAGCTGACAGGCTATGCTATTTTATGTTACCCTAAGTGGGGTTATGGTGCCAGGATAACTAAAGGAAACTTGTAGTAACAAGAACAGTAGTCTTGTGATATAGTTACAGTTCTGTGGTTTTAAAATCTTTCCAAAGAAACAGTACAGAATGGAAATATAGACTAACTAGCTTAACTACTTGCTATCTGCATAGTTAATAGTCATGACTATTACAAGCGATTATGCTGGGCAATACATTATGATGTTATGAGCTATTTTATAAAGTAAAAATTAAGTGCTTCATTTGTGAAACCAATGAGGCAGGTACCTTTTTGTGATGAAGATGGTATACTTGGTATTACAGTGTGTTCTTTTGTGTTTCTTTTGCGTACTTGGTTTATTGTCACACTAATGTGACTAGGGTAAAAGCACTCATTTGTTACCTGTAGGGTAAGACAGTAACTTGCTACCTGTAGGGTAAAGACACTTGTTTACGACCAGTAGGGTAAAAGCACCAAATTGCAATCATTGAATAAAATGAATTTAATTATTTTGTTTTCTTTAGACAAATGATAAACAATGCAGCATAGTTCTGATTTCATAAAGAATCTAACGTTTTGAGAGATTTAATGAATTTTAGTAAACTTACCGAACTAAGGTTAATAAGAACCAGTATGAGTGTATTGTTTTTTTTTGGACACTGGAAACGTTTTATAAATCAAGAACATTAAATCATTTTGTTGTTCTTTGCTTTGCTGTTTACTCTCGGTGCAGAAAAGTGAAGTTAAGGAATGGCGTGTTTGTTGTCGTTTGTTTTGTGTTTCAGTGGCAATAACGGCTGACGGTGGTTCGGATGATATTTGAAATGAATTGGTTGCAATGAGAAACGTAACGACAGTAAACGCGAGTAAATGAGAACCGTGGAATTTTACAAAGAAAATATGTGAACCTACCCCCAGATACTCGCCTCACGCAAGATGGAGATATTAGTCGAGAAGCAATTATGATGGAAGTGAATAGTGGTACAGAGTATGTTACTACGAGTATTTGAACACAGAACACGAGGACGTGTTCATTTTGTCAAAGATGGCCGAGGGAGTAATAGCATCCAAGACACCAAACTATATCAACAAACCAAAGAAACCAAAAAAAAAAAAATTTTCATAAGACGTGTCTTTGAGGGAAAAGTACTATCTTTTCATTCGGATTGCAAGAATCCGCATTTCAGGTTTTTCAGATATGATGTTACAAACGGTGGACGGCAAGCATGTAAAATAAGGATTCTTTTCGAATAAAGGACCGGAAAAATGTCATTAAGGTTTGAGGTTATAAGACAGCGATTTGGTATGGCATATTTTTTCATTATTCTTAACAAGATTGCATAATCCGATAGTGTTTTAGTGTAATATCTTGTGTAAATGGTGCCGTCATCTTGAACTGTCAAAAACCACCTGACAGAATGTTCAAAGTTAAGATTTCATGAATTTGTGTTTAAGTAATTGTGCTTCGAGTAAGTTCAAGGATTTCCTTAAAATAAGATTGACTAGAAAGAACTGATTAGAATGGTGGTTTGCGTAAACTACAAATCGTTTCGCTTTATTTGTGCTTGAAGTCATTGTACAGTATCTTTCAACGTAATTATGATTAACAAAGTTATTCAAAGTCAGTGCAAGTATATTGTTTTGTGACACTAGAAGCGTTCTGTAAATAATATCAAGAATTTTCAATTTTCAAACATCTCGATATTCTTTAATTATCGTCTACCCTCAGTTCAGAAAAATAACAATTAGACATTTCGTGTTTCTGTCTTTTGTTTTTTTTGTGTGTGTTTCAGATAAAATA
Organism: Thymelicus lineola; assembly: GCA_963932265.1. Lineage (NCBI taxonomy): Eukaryota > Metazoa > Arthropoda > Insecta > Lepidoptera > Hesperiidae > Thymelicus > Thymelicus lineola. Next base: position 13,826,791 of record OZ010694.1, read on the forward strand.
AGTGACGATGACAGTTGTATGGACATGTAACCTGTGAATATCTAAACGGTGACGAGAAATTACATCAATGCGAGATAACGAAGTCTGATGTCAACTACCTGCATTTGATTTTGTTGATAGTGACGGGAGCGCATCGCGGCTCCTTGTACCGTGGCTTACGATGAGCATCGTCGGTGATTGTATGGCGACATGATATAACAGGTGATCTGTATTGATACTTTTGTAGCTAATTTTGATTACTGCTCACTGACAGTAATTGTTCCTTGTTGAGTTTGTGCTGATATTACGTAATGTCAACATATGACATTTGATGGTTACTTGAGTTTGTGTACTTGACGATTTTTGGTAATGAAGGCCACAGAGAGAATTTGGTGAGCGAAGTGAGCGAAAAATAACCTTTTTGTTATTTAAAAGTGACATGCAAAGATAATAATTCCTTTACTGATTTGTTGAACTGTTTTTGAGAATCTTTAAGACAGACGGGATAACACACTAAGAATTTCGTAAAATGTTCAGAGCAAGTGAATCGATTGTTGATTGCTTTTGATGAGTAGTAAGTGGTATGCAAGTCGCTCAGATAGCATGCAACTCCAGTCATTCGTGGCGTGCGTTTGGCTTGGAGCTGTAAGCAGTCGCTGTTGGTGCTTCCGATGGGAAGCAGTGAGTTGTTGTTGTTGTTGTTGTGATGTGGAACTGGGTACAGGAGGTAGCCCGGTTGCCTCATGATGATGATGGTGTTGATGATGATGATGATGATGATGATGATGATCAGAGTATTGCATACAAACTGCTGACTTATCTTTGAGTGCTATGAAGCCTTTTAGTTGTAAAGTTAGATCGTGTTATTAGATTGTAGTTCTTGGTATTATCCCGTTCTGGCTGCTACATGTGTTTTCATTGTGAAGCCTTGAGGCTTGGAGGTCAGGGAGGCCGAGTGGGAAACTTTTACTTTGCGAAGGTTATGTCTTTTCCAGGTGGTCCCCTGCTGCCTCACCGAGGACGGTGAGATTGTCACGATGGCCGTGTCGGAGATCATAAAATGGAACGACAAGCCGAGCCAGGCTTACGTGTATTCGGATTGTGAAGATGGCAACACTACGCGAATTAACTACTGTCATCGTTGAAGTAAGATTGTAAGAGTGAAACGTCATTGTCACTCTGGCTGAACGTCAAACGAGCAGTCATCTTGTGGCAACCATCAACTGGACATGAGGAGAGCCGAGGAAAGCTTATTGACTTGCCAGCGACGAACGAATATTCTGGACGCCTAGACAAGAACGTAGTTACTTGAAGACGGAACGCGACGTGTGAATTGTATTGTGATATCAGATTGACGAGTAACAGGATCAGACGATTATGCGAGGCATTGGGGTGGCTGTAAGGGGTGATGGGAGGCCACTGGGCCGTCGTGCCCTATTATTTGTTGGCTGTTACTCGGATAATTGAAGACAATCAGTTCTAATGGCGTGTTTAATTATAACCAGTGTAAAAATGAGTTTCTGACTAAAGTGATGTAAACGCCCACTGTTGTTATTATTTCCCGAACCACCACCCAACACCAGCCAATTGTTTCCGTTATGTACATATATACTTATAATAAACTCAATCAGTATCGGTGGTGTTAGCTATTTGCTATGTTTTATTTTTGTTTAGATTTCAATGTTACAATCTGCCATGAAATGTCACTTGCTATGAAACTAGTTCAACAGTTCTAATATAACTATCCTTGAAAAACGCACGAGCGCTTTACTTTATATTTATGTTCGAAGAGTTAATGAACTTTACTTATACATCTTAAACTACTGAGAAAGACTCACAAGAAAAGTATACGAAAAATGACCATTGAACAAACCATTACCAGGGCTTTGTACGTCTCATTCCAAAACATCATTAGCTGCTATCAACTAGCTCTGGTATTTTTATGATAAATCAGCCATCTCTTTTTTACCGTACCACAAACCATTTCGTAGACAGAGATGCAAAACTAAAGATTTAGATCAGAACGACCACCTGTGGTGCAAAGCAGGGTGTTGGTTACAACAATTTTTTAATTAGCAACTAGTTTAGTTAACCGTTTTGTTCAAGCGCTGGTTACGTTTGAATTCTATTCTAAAAGTCTTGGATTCATGCCATTCATTCGCCCGTATATAGGAAGTTCGTGGAAACTGACCATACTCGAGATTTTTCTTAGACAGCTTGTCGAACAAATAAAGCAAATCATTTACTTTACATCTTTACACACGTGTTTTTATAAGTTGCTTAACTGGTCTGCCCACATTAACAGCCAGATTTATACTGGAGACGTTATTTCATTCATTTTAAAATCATTCATGTGTACATTCTTAACATTTATGTGTGATGTATGATGACTATGATGAGGTATAGGTATATCATGCTTGATATACCTAATCACTATCTTGCTAATCACTATTAGCAAGGAACCATTAATTTAATGAATACGTAGGATAAGCTTGCAAATGCAATAAATCAGCGAATACTTTAAGAATTATTGTCCGCCTGTTGTTCTTATACATTAGTATGTACAATAAAGTCTAAATAAATAAACTTAATGTAGTAAACCTCTGATTGTACGAGGGTTACTTAAGACATGACGGACAAGTACAAAAAGTAGGATTAAGGCCCGACAACCAGCCATTCTGTGATCAGAGTTACAGCTACAACATCTATGCAATTGTAAACAGCATCAAAATTCTAATTCATGTGAGAGCCGATGTTATCCCGTGTAGATAGCGATCGGGGACCGACGCCACCTGTTTTGCCAATCATTTGACGTCTAGTCGTCGTGCGCCTCGAAAACAGAATATGTCAAAGTGACTGAATAGATCTAGCTTGTATGGCTTGTGGCCAACAAATTATGGATATCTGATAGCAAGATGACTTAATGAGAACAATATGTTGAAAGTTCGCCGCTGAGTTTTGGGTTGTTGGGCAAATTATGGTTATGAGATTGTGAGGTGACTTAATGAGAACAATTAAATACATTTGAAATTGTAGCGAATTCTTTCAACTGTTACGGTAGTTTTGAAGTGATATAATCTAAGATATGTTTGGGTGTATTTGGACCTTTTTTATTTCGGGTTTCCTCTAAGAAAGATAATAGTTTTGGGCCAAGAACAGGGTTTAGGACTGTCGGTGACACAATGACGCGGAATTAAATTAAATGGGAATTTTGTGCATAATATGATTAAGTCAGAATAATAATTAAGTATGTGTGAGTGTGTGTACAGAATCATAAAAATTCACTCGGTTTCTAGAGTTTAGTTACCTAATTTGTTAAATTGATTAATGGTGTTATTTTAAAGTTATTCCGTGTCAGAATGTAGCGAAACAAACCCTTTTTTCTGAAGCGGTACCTAGTTGTCGTCCCTATTCACAAGTGAACCAGAAACCTGGACGGTATACCAGCGACAACAGTCGAACACCATGCGTGGTAGCTATGGGGTACAGGCCAGAATCGATTCTCACGGTCGCCTTGTCAAAGGTAATGTTGTTTATGGCACATTGCATCTAGGGTTGCTGACAAGAGACAAAAGAGCGTAATTCTATTATTTACTAGGCTATTTCTTACTATCCTATCCTACTAATCCTACTTCCATTGCTACTACTATCTTACTTCCTACTAATAGTATAAATGCGAAAGTTTGTGAAGATGTTTGGAATCACGAGCAAACCATTGTATGGATTAAGAACCTTGGCACAGAAAGGCACACAGACAGACCAAGGACTTAAAAATCAGTGTAGATTTTATTTCAGTTATACGTTCCCCTAGGACGACTTGGATGTTTGATAGTGGAAGATTGGTGAGCAGGACCACTATTTGGCTATAATATCAATAGTTAACATTTTAAACCTTATCTATACTAGTTATAATAAAACTCAAAGTGTCTGTTTGTCTGACCGGGCATCACATAAAAACCCTTGAACGGATTTCGATGAAAATTGGTGAAGTTGTTACTGATATCCTGGGTCATATTTTAGACAACTTTTCATCCCGGAAAATTAAGGTTTCCCGGGAAAACAGGATAAAAGTTTGAATAAGTTAAAGCATAACTACTTTCCGTATGCAAAGCTGCGGGCAACAGCCAGTACATAAGTACTTATAGATAAGAAAACATAGATTTAATTAGGCTTAAGATTAAATAAATATCGTAAAACTTGTGTGCAAAATAAATAAATAAAATAAAACTCGACAGCCCTACAACAAATCGATTTGTACGTTCAAATGCGTCAACTATTCGATTGCGGCTTCCATTATGGAAATTCCGGAGTCCCATCGTTTCCGACATTGACAGTTTGAGGCTTGAGGTGAATTGAAGTGTGCTAGGAATTCGTCAATGGAGACATCCAACGGTTTGTGATAATGGAAACTCCTAAACTGATTGAATGCTGGTAAAATACTACTTTCATATAGGCATACATTCAAACATAAACGAATTTGTAAACCAAATACTATAAAAATAGGCTTCGAAGAACAAGCCTTCAAAATAAATCTAAATCGCTATAGTTACATATATTTGTTCTTATATGGATCCCATCATCATAAAAATATGGAAAACATAAAAAAATACAATCGAAATGAGAACCTCCTCCTTTTTGGCAGAATATTGTGTCTTCAAATTTTTTTTTTTCTCAAAACCTATCGAGTGGGTTTTCGTTGAATAGGTATTCAAAAATTATTTTTATGTTCCTTTACTGGGCATAGTCTGGGCAGTCCGGTTTTTTTAATTATTTTTTTTAACGGTTTCATTTAGCTTGCCCTGTTTATGTTTGGGTCAAATCTTGCCTAATTAGACCTGCTTCCACTTATCGCAAGGAGTTGAAACTTTTCATATTGCTGTAGTTGTGATGACAATGTATTTTTGTGACAAGCTTGGCCTGATACTACACCCAGGTTTGGCTCCAGCCGAGGTCCTCCTTAATGGTTAACAGCACATTCCCAATATATTTTCTTTAGTATCTACATTAACACCATAAACCGTGTATTTAGATTTTTGAACTACTAACTTGTTTGGAATCGATTAAAAGTTAATTATTACTTGAAGGTGAAGGAAAATATCAACACGACACCAGCAGCTGCAAGCCTAAAAATTTTTGTCAAAGGTGGGAAACTAGATTTTTGCCTCTTACATTCTTATATGACATAATTATGACCATGACTAATATTAAACCCTTGTTATGACGTGGTAAATATTGATCAAACTTTAAAAAAAATTGAATAAAACTTACCTTATAATGGGTATAAGCGACTTAATCAATTATAATTAACTTCACATTTCAGCACATACTCGTAAACTCTGAAATCCTTATACTCTAAAGTTACATCACTTCTCAATAAAGTCGTGCAGTAAACCGAAATTTTACGGCTATAGTAAATTAATTTATCCAATGTATCAATTACTTATCTTAATTGACATTAATGATCTCATTACATGGTTCAACAAAATTATAACACTAAACTTCATTAGGTTTTAAAGTCAAAAGTCGTGATATGAGAGATTGTAAACAATTTATTGAAGACAGCAATGGTATAGTGTTTTGAACATTGGTTTCAGCTCGAGAGGCATTTGGGTTCAAATTGCAGAAAATCTTGTTTCTTATAGTCACGTTTTACTTGCAATAGTATTATGTGTGATGATGATATTTTTCTTTTGTAGAATTTATCGATCCACTAATGCGAACCACATACAATGTCAAGTCAACATCGATATTTTCTTTTCTTTTTATGACAGAAGCCGGTAAATGAGGTGAAGATCCACCTGGTGGTAAGTGGACATCTTCAACACCAAAGGCATCACTGATGCGTTGCTGGCCAAGAAAGAGAGAAGAGAAAGAAAGAAAGATCTGGCTTTCAAGCCCAATTATTTTCAATTTTGTTTTAGTTGTGTGAATAATAGTCACGGATAAACTTAGATTAGTTCCGATTGGCGTACCATACATACTTATTTCAAGTACTGTATTAGCAAACCAAGGAAGGTTTATTGTGTGTTGAATGACCTCAAAGCTTCACAGACATTTGAAATATACCTTTATTTCCAGTTGGCCGCACACGGGTGACGCTACGAGTTATGTGTTTGACCCGAGACTGCTTTTATGTAAATATTATGTGAAATATTTAACCCGCGACTTTATAACTTATTAGATAAACAAACTGTTATTTTGACGTGATAACGTCTATTAAAACGGAACACCGGGTGCACGCACGAAAAATCATGACTTATCTGTCGCGTTCCGCAAGCGAGATAGCAATGGAGAAAGCGCCACCTGTGAACAAAACTATATACACAATTAAGCAGAAAGGAACTCGCTACAAAAATAGTTTAGTTCAGTAGTTCTAGATGGCGTTGTAGTCTAAAGATAAAAGTTTCTAAGTTAATTTCCAAAGATAATATTATATTCGAGCACTACTTCATCAATGTTTTGTCATGACGTTATCACGTTAAACTACCGTCCGCAAACCGACTTTAAGACAACCGTTTTTTTTTTGATGCAATGATAGGTAATCATAATAACTATCGTTTTATGTAATCGATTTTCGACGCGTAAACAGCAGAATAATATTTTTAACAGCTGAACGGGCTCAACTCTGCTCAGATGTACGTATTAACTATATTATTTCTACTGGGAAGACCCTTATTGTTTAAGTAAATGAGCGGGCATGTAACGCGGGTGCAGTTGTTATTGCAAAATAGTACTAATTATATATTAACTAGATAAAGTATTACCAAGTAGCTTAACAACAGAATACAATATAATTGAAATTTGCATTCGTCACCATGGGAATTGATGTTATGACTTGACACTTAAAAATCTAGTTTAAAACTCATCTTTTTATTTGGAATACAATTACATTTGTAGGTAACGGATTTCCAGAACAGAATCAATTATTGAGAAATTACATCATCTTGAGATAAAAGTGTCGACCGGTGTCCGATATTTTCAGAACCAGAACACCGCGACTGTTAGTCCTATAAAAGTTTATCTACTGAGTTTTTCACACCTAATGTGTGCAAGTTTTTGAAGTGAAACTTCTTTAGAATCGTTGTTATTTCAAACCGGATGCAACGGAAAAAACGACAGGTAAGAGACACAAATACAAAAATGTGTAGGAAAGAATGAGACAGAAATATACTCGGCAAGCATGCGTATAATATAACTGCTAATTTCGTTGTTGAATCTAACTTCTCCGTAGCTCAATGGTCAGGACGTAGATACACAATACCTGATGCGCAGGTTCGCGTCTCTCAGTATTTCTTTTTTTTAGTTTTATTTTTATACTGTTTTTAAATACTTTCAAATGCTCTTTTAAATATTTTCAAAGAATTTATCAACAAAAAAGAAGAATTTCATTTTCGTTGTTTAATATCTGTCGATCGACCGACCGATTATACAGACAGTAAAAATGCTAAGTTGTATTCATAGATGGAGCGAGGAATAAGATAGAAGATTCGATTTATTGCTTTTTCATCTCATTACCTTGAAACCAAAATTTTGGAAAGTTTCACTTCTACCACGTGTGAATTGCACACATTTTCTTTTTTTTTTATGTATCTAGCCGTCAAACGAGCTGACGAGCCTTCTATTGCTGAGTGGTTACTGACGGATGATGGATGGAGCGACCTAACAGCAAATGCGTTGCCGATATGGTTTCTTACTAGTATAGTAGAGTGATTTATGCGATGTAGCACAGAGTTCTCGGCCGAGTTAGAGACATCAAGCGTGGTCTCACCCGAGTCAGCCAGCATGGAAGTCAAGGAAGGACTGAATTAAGCGATATCAGACCTCGATAGAGTACTTTGTGTTGGGATGGATTACTATTTGTATGAAAAATTCCCTTCAAACTCAGTCCTCAGTTGACTCATAAATCAACCCGCCAAAACTACTCAATAATTTACAAACTATTATTATTATGACTTAACCGTGTATGTCAATGTTACGAACCTCTTTCTTTGGGACTTCAGTCCGTTAAAAATAAATTAATAAAATGATTTGTATCTTCACTTACCTTTGATGTGACGCGATAAGTCAGCGGCGACCTGTGAAAACGTTTAAGCCTTGATTGTTACCGCAATCAACCACTATTTTAAAAAGGTTCTGTATATATTTTCTTGTATCACTAACTTCTTGTATTACTTTATTTTAATGTTAGAACAGAGCCAATAGGTGCAACAAAATGTAACAACTTATGTAACAAAATGTAACAACAAAATGTAAGGTACTATGTGTCTGGCTGGTAATAATTTTAACTTATAGTAAAGCAAACTAGGCAGCAAATGAAAACCGCTGTCTAGCAAAAGTCTGTCTTTTAAACCTCTCTGTTGTAGATTTCTACTCTTAGTCTGGGTGTGTGTGTGTTCTTGTTTGTATGTGTTGTCCATTGCACTCATGACACAAGGAATCCTAGGGTGGGGCTGTGAGTGTGCAGCGTTCAGATTAAAGAAATAAAAGGGTGCAGCGTTATTTTTTTATCATACATTTTTATTGTGTGACCAACACTTAAATTTTACTACACTTTGATCTTAGCCAAAAGGCCGAGAAGCGACTTTGCTATACAGAACCCTATCGAGTGTCCAAAAAGCAGCCATCCTGTTAATATTCTTCAGTAACGGTTATTGCTCCCGAAAACGAAACGAGCTGGTAAAATATCGACTGTGCACCGCATGATGTATGGACCGCATTAAGATCAGCAGCCATGTCCGTGCACCGATTTCGGCCGGCATTCCCCGTAAATGTTAAAGATATTAACGACGCTTTATGGCCCTTGTTTTTAATAGTAGGACCCGCGGGTAACAGATTGACTCGAGTGAGATCGCCTTTTTAATTGTTGATGTTCTGGTGAAACTCGTTCGCTAAAATGATTGGAATTTAGAAGAAGAGAATCGAAGAAATGCGATTCTTAAACGGTTGTTTAATGTTTGACGTCATCATCAGAAGCGATAACTTACATACTTACCTTATATCACATCTAACTGAGCAGGTTTCTCTTATACATCTCGATCGGTTTCTTGTCTCTTACACCACACCTTCAAACTAGGGACTACTATTGATAAGCAGATTTCAAGGTGATGTTTTCCTACACTATAATCTAAAATTTTAACAAAAAAAAAATAACCGACTTCAAATGAAGTACATCCAAAAAAAAAGAATCATCAAAATCGGTTCACCCAGTCAAAAGTTCTGAGGTAACAAACATAAAAAATACAGTTGAATTAAGAACCTCCTCCTTTTTTAAAGTCGGTTAAAAATGAGAGGAGATATTTTAGTTTAATATGCATCAAATTTTGAAAAAAAAGAAAATGTGTGCAATTCACACGTGGTAGAAGTGAAACTTTCCAAAATTTTGGTTTCAAGATAATGAGATGAAAAAGCAATAAATCGAATCTTCTACCTTGTTCCTCGCGCCATCTATGAATACAACTTAGCACTTTTTAAAAATCTATCTAGCAATAAAACGAATCTTCTATCTTATTCCTCGCGCCATCTATAAATACAACTTAGCATTTTTACTGTCTGTATAATCGGTCGGTCGATCGACAGATATTAAACAACGAAAATGAAATTCTTATTTTTTGTTGATAAATTCTTTGAAAATATTTAAAAGAGCATTTGAAAATATTTAAAAACAGTATAAAAATAAAACTAAAAAAAAACAAATACTGAGAAACGCGAACCTGCGCTTCAGGTATTGTGTATCTACGTCCTGACCATTAAGCTACGGAGAAGTTAGATTCAACCACGAAATTAGCGGTTATATTATCTTACCTGTCGTTTTTTCCGTTGCATCCGGTTTGAAATCACAACGATTCTAAAGAAGTTTCACTTCAAAAATGTTAAGAGATTCCTAATTGGTATCCAACTACTATTATCGAGACTACTAGGGTACTATTATTGAGATAAAAGTAATATCAAATTGAACATGAGTTTGTTACATGTTAATATTAAATAGTAAGGACGTGTATTAATGTGAGTAGGAAATAACTCTTTGGGAAATTCTTGCCGTTTCTTCTTCCAAGATCACGGAAAGTAGGAATTTATAGAAGCGGCGTACTTGCGGTTTGATTTTCGAAAAGTACCTACTTATAAAAATAAACTTTGACTTCATTACACATGTCACGTTAGTAATCTAGTTTTGAAATTATATCGAATATTCAAAGTATTGAAACCCAAGCAACGTTACCATACAAAACTTTCCCTTCTTTATCGCACTCATATTTATCACAAAATTGATATTACTCTCACTTTAACATCAGCAAATTCAATCCAATACCAATCTTCTGCTCAAAAGATTTATAGGAAACCTAACTATGTACCTGTACTGAGTGAACTTTACGAGTATTAGGTAATTTCATCTTTGCAGGCCGAATGACATGCATAAATCTAACGTGTGCTCTTCAGGTGAGACATTCAATTATGCAGGTCCCAGTTCAGACTACCACACAATGCGGTTACTGAGCCATTCAGGCTTATAACCGGTAGTATATAGCAATGACCGTTAGAAGTTATGAATTTTAAGGATAGTTTTAATTACTGAATACAAAATAAAAAATTGTGTGTGTCAGCCCCGACGCAGAACTGAAGTTTAACGCCATCTAGTTTCACATCGTCAAACAACAAACAAGATTATAGCCAATCATTAGATGGCGTTGTTAATATTATACTATTATATAATATTATTATCTAAGTTACGACTTATAAAGACGACGACGACGACGATGATGATGTTGATGGTGGTGATGATGATGTTTTACATCATCAGAATAGGATGTAACAAAATTATTATTTTCATCTGTACTGATCAGTAACAATGCCATCTAGACTCTGTGTTAAGAACTACAAATATAACGCATAACGTAAACAAAAAATTTATTTTACTCCTCATAAATTTTTCATATCGCGGGCTTAAATATGAAAATCGATTCCAAAGAAGTTAAACTCCAAAAAGTCAACTATAATATAGGTAATAGTAATACTACTAATAAGACTATAATATATTATTATAATATGTAAATAGCAGTTTTAACTTAGTCCTAAAGAATAATTATAATAAAATGATAATACATTATTGCGATTTTTATATGGGTAATATGTTCATGGATATAGGTAATATGTTCGTTTGAATCGGTTATTATTTTTAGTAAAATTATGTATGTTATTGCCCATTTTCATTATGACGACCAGTGTGGCGCAATGGTTACCATGTCGGATTGCCGCGCAAAGGGTCCTGGGTTCGATTCCCAGAGAGGCAAAAATTTGAATGATGAGTTTGAATTTCTGTTCTCGGTCTGGGTGTGAACGTCCTTGTCTTGTGTGTTGTCCATGGCACCCACGACACAGGGAATCCTAGTGTGGGGCTATGGGTGTGAAGCGTTATTATTATTATTTTTTTGGAAATAGCCGACCATTGCACAGACGAGTCACAGCCCACAGGTGATTACAATCGCCCATGGCCATCAGCAATCAGCATATACGGATAAAATATAAGAATGCAGATATTCTTGCTATCCTAAGCAACAAGTTAACCCGACTATCATGCCCATTTAAGAATTTCACACGCCACAAAGCTATGAGCTCTTCAATGATATCTAAACCATAAAAAATAACAATAACCGTCTATCGAAAGAAGGATAAAGACTCAATCGAGAATTCCTTTGTCAATAAATACAGCGCTGTCACGATTTTTAACTAATTTAATTGGTGCATTGTAAATTCTTTATGTGATCTCAATTCCGAAAATGGACCAACGTTAAATATTGTACCGGGTCAACGATCTCTTGCGGACAATAAGAATTTATTTGGTTTTGTTTTGTTAATTGGTAGAACCTTTGTATGTTGCCTCTAGGGGTTCAACACCTGCTAATTGTGATCTGAAGTTGTGCTTTAACTTGCGAGGCTAACGACTAACAAGTGAAGTTTTTTATCTTAAACAAAAAATAATTTATTTCTGTACTAACTAGTATAAATGAGGTACATACAATATCGTCTTCCATAAAGTAATAATAAAAAATTGAGAAATGTCAAAAGAAGTCTTATGATGGAGGGTATTGATTGGGATATGAGATTATAGCCATAAATATATATTAGTTAATTATCTTTGAAACTGAAAGTAGGAAAATAAATCTTTTTTGGAGTTTTTGCCGCTTCTATCGCAGCGCATCGTATTGCAAAAGTCAACCTATAGTAAAAATATTGTTCATATTTTATCAAATATCTGTTGTGAGGCCTTCCGTAATGCTGCCCCAGACCTCTGGGCCACCTTTCGTCCCAACGAAATCTCAATGGTTTTGTTCATCGGATCAAATTGATCGTTGAATTAAATTATCACAATTGTTTGAATAGACAAAGTAATAGTAACAAACGCTTTCATAGTGTCAATCTAAGGACTAATACAAAAATCTGTTACTGTGCTGTTAACCTTTAAAGGGTTCCCTTGCCTGGAGATTAACATTAGTAGGTATAAGGTTATTTATCACAAAAATGCATTGTCATAAAAACTAAAGCAATACGTATAATTCGAACTTCTTAGGATAAGGAGGAAGTAGGTCTAAATAAATTTACAAGATTTGATCCACTAAACATGGTAAGATAAATAAAACTGTTTAAAAAATAGAAGTGCGTTTAATTGAAGCCACCTCCCCTGAACGTGAGGCCGATTCATAATTCACTAGGCTATAAGCACAAAAACAAATCTCATTACGCTTAATGTACTCATCGTTCCGAAGCACTTATTTAAGTAACTTTTTGTTTAAATAAGTAATTTACGTGTTCGTTCCATTTATCGTTATAATGAAAGAGTTTCATGGTACTATCATCGTTAATATGGTAAACAGGCATTCACACCAAAAGAGGAGTGAAACAATTTTCAAGTAAAGGATTCGTTTGGTTATAATTCTTGTTAAGGCGAAGACTTACTTTATATTTCACCTTTGAGGAGTTGAGATTAATATTATACATAAAAGAAATAATGTATTTACTGTTTCTTGTATATTGTTAATATTGTAATCTATTCACATTCAGAGTACCTAATTAAAGAAGTAACAAGAATAGTTATTTTGTTTTTATTATAAGTAAATTGAGTTTCGGAAAATATGTGTATAGTTACACGACACATTTGTATGTTTTTAGACCTTTAATATTATATTTTGTGCTTTATAATACTACTGGCGTAGACACGTATCTAGAAATTTTAAATTGAAAAAAAATTGTTTTAAAGGTAATCAGATAAAAAAAGATAAACAGATAAAAGTCGTTGATTAACTTGACGACATAGCATAGACACACCATCGTTTCAATTTTGTAATGTTTTTCTTTCTTGGTAAAATATCTATTTTTCGAAATTTTCCAACAATAACATACTTAACAGTCGCTTTAATTACAGCCTCGTAACCGCCCTATTTCTGACACCCGCGACTCTACTTAAGGCAGTCACAGTATAATTACTAGGAAAAACTGCGCACTTATTAGTCTAAAGGCAATTTCTCACCTCCGCACACGACCCAACATTTTAAAACGTTGGCATTTTGAGGCAAAAAATATACTGGGATCTACTAACTGTAATGGAGAGCAAGAATGGATGCGGTAGTTTTGTTTGGCGTCGAAGGTATGAGGTTCAACCCATTTACGGCCCGCTATTGAGCACAGATCTTTCCACTTGAGGAGGTCTAGAGCATATTCCATCCCGCTGCTCCAGTGCAAATTTGTGGAAGGGTTAGTATCAAGTTTTTGAAGTTTTTGTACCAATTATATGTAGCTTCTGACATAGCTAAACGACTTTTATCTCACGATAACAACCGGGACCGACAGCTTTGCGAGCCCTTCGAAGCATGGAAATGCTCAAGAAATTTATGCCACCCATCCAACTACCGAAAGCCCGCTGTTTCTTAAAAAAATGATTGATTGTTAACTGAATCAAATATGGATTTCCTTGCATTCATATACATAACTTTTTTTGGGATGACTATATTAATATTGACGTATCCATTTTTCTTACAATTTTATCACTCATAGATAGGATGTCGCACCACTACCTGATTTAACACCATCCAAACAACATCAATTCCATAAATTCACATATAATGAGATATTTCCTCTAAATTAAATAAGTTAACGCAATGTGGTTCAGGTAATTATCTTTGAGTGAAACCTTTTAAGTCATTTCAACTCGAATAGAAAACTTTTAATATTTACTTTTACCATAATTATAAAAATATATGTTATATTGATATCAGCAATGAAAAGAGTGAGATTATAAAAATGATTGTTTTCAGATGAAAATTTGTCTTTTGCACGGATGATCATAGTGTTAAACATACCTATCATTAACTGCTTTATGTTTATTAAATACTAGGAAATCGCCCTCACTTCGCTTCGGGAAAAATAGTAAAAAAATATAATATAGCCTATGTCACCCAGCGATAGTGTAGCTTCCCAACAGTGAAAGAATTTTTCAAATCGGTTCGGTAGTTTCGGAGCCTATTCAATGCAAACAATCAAATATTTCCTCTTTATAATATTAGTATAGATTAAATTGATTCATAAAACCATTTTATATTTTTACACCTGTAATACACATGCTAGTTGGTACTTTGGTCGCACACGAGTATTCGCAATGCAATTCTCTCGCTCTTAGACCAAAGACCTAAGTGCGAGTGAGCGCGCAATATGCTTCGCCCTGCTCGCACTTTTACGTCAAAGAGTACAGCGAGATACTGCGAATCTATAACTAGAGTGAGGGCGGAAGGGGAGAACCTCTGAGCCTGTACTTGTGTAGGTATTCGAATAGCACAATGCTAGTTTCTAGCATGTGTCAGACGTCTTAGTATAGCTATCGCATCGCCAGCACACAAAACAGTCCCAACCATAACGCGAGCCATCTGTATTTCGCACAGATTAAAAAGTATCATTTAATTGGTCGTTATGAAGCGAGAGGTGTCGATGGAATGTGACGTAGATGGCAATATAGAACTTTTTGTTACCGCGACTTACAAGGAGACAATGATGGAGATCACACCTATTGAGGGTCGTTATCATGCGGAGGCTGTAGCGCGTATTTGTAGGAGATACCGGACGGTTATTAGCGCGGAATCTTGAACTAGGTGTACAAAATATGGAGTTATGCTTCACTTATTCGATGGAAAATTCTAAATATTATTAAGATGCAGTCCTGTGAAGGGTACCTACCTATGCATTTAACGATATAGACTCCTAAGGTGCCTCCTCAGACTTTTGGTTCGATTCCCAGTGAGGCGGAAATTTGAATGATGAGTTTGAATTTCTGTTTTCGGTCTGGGGCCTGGGCTTGTGTGTTCGTGTCTTTAATTATGTTGTCCATGGAGTCCGCGACACAGGGAATTTTAGTGTGGAGCTATGTTTAGCGTTATAAAAATAAAAAATAATTTATTTTAGTCTGCGTTAACCTAACTCCTACAATAATAATCATAGAATAGCAATGGACTGTCAGAAATTATCAGAAAGTAGTAGACTTTATTTCAGTAGCTAATTTTTTCCGTAGATTACCAGAGTTTTGTTACGAGCCATTATATAAGTGTGTGTACCGATTTGTTTTTCGGTCGTCATAACAATTAAATGATATGGCAATAAAAAACGTGGCAATAACAATTTGCTTGACTGCTATAAAAAATTAAGAATACATTGCTCATGAAAAATGACATCCATACACAAAATCATTGAATCAATTAATGTAAAGCCCTTTACATTTTACCTCCATTTATTTATGTGTTTTAATCAAAAACAGATGAAATATAGTGAAAGTGATATTTATGAAACAATAATTCGACGTTATACAATCGATTCGTTTTTGGTATCAAGTTGATTCGTTTCGGTTCGATTTATGGCAGAATTCGATTGATTAAAAACCAATGGTCAATTGTAAATTGCAATTAACATATTTAGGTCAATATAGTTTATTGCAATATTGCAATTGTAAGTCTTCCTTCAAGTGTACCGCATACTTATGTCAACGACGTGATAATATTTTAATATGTAATGAATAGTATAGTTTTGTCTTAGGGAGAAATGAGATCTTAATTTTATAGTAAAAGGTGTTTTTCTTCTTTCATAGGGTCAGAACAACACAATGACGTCACGTTTGTAAAAACATTGTAATTCTGACTATATATTTGCGTGCTAATAGGTTAAAGTATGATTCACGTAAGTCTTCCATTCGGTGTCATACTAATAGTATGGTAGCAAGATTTCTATAGTTTCATTAGCGTAAACTTCTTATCTTTTATACTACGTACTTTTACTTTCAAGCTTGACAAAAATAACTCACAAATATTTAACGCAATCCAATAATGTGCTGGTACGAAAGTACATACATTTATTAACACTAAGATCCTCATAATAATATACTTACTTAATATATTTAAATAAATAAATTTACAACCTTTTGAAGGTTATAAGGCGATGCTTTTACGACTATTGCACAGCCTTCATTAACTGTTATACGAGCTTCATAATGTAAGAAAATTAATTATTAAACAATCCTAACCGAAATTTCTCGAAAAACATCATGTTATTCGATATTCGTGAACGTTTTCAGCGCAGCTCCTTAGATAAAAATCAAAAATTGATCCGATAAACTCGAATTAAGCAATAACAATTAATTTTACGAGAATGGTCAATTCGATCGCCATGCGTAGTACACATAAAATTTTATATTTTTCAGTGATACAATATAAAATGTAAGCGACAGCGGAATTGAAATTTCGTTGTAAAGGGAAGGAA
Source organism: Thymelicus lineola (assembly GCA_963932265.1). Classification (NCBI taxonomy): domain Eukaryota; kingdom Metazoa; phylum Arthropoda; class Insecta; order Lepidoptera; family Hesperiidae; genus Thymelicus; species Thymelicus lineola. The sequence goes on from OZ010694.1 coordinate 13,843,555, forward strand.
ATAATAATAATAATAAAATTGTATTGTATAATAAGATGTACTTTATAGTATCATCGTTTGCATGCAAGGATAAACTACCGTAGCTTAATTTAGACACATAAATAACGATTAATTTATTTTCTATACCCTCAAAATCAGAATGCTCAGAATATGCATGTAATGATACGAGTGAAATCGTTGCAAATATTAAATTAAATCCAGAAAAATATTTCTAAATATAACATTTATATTATAACACAAAAAGCTGCAAAGTTATTATTAAAACATATTACGTATACTAATGTATTTGGAAATAAAGTTATTATTAATTCCATTATTAAAACTTCTGCTGTACAAAACGCTTCCGCTACTCCATCCTCTCATAACTTGCACGGGCTAATGCTTGTAATGCTCGCGTCGTTACTTGCTCTTATTATTACGCTACCGATGAATCGTGTAATACTCAACCAAATTAAGTGTCATAAAATGTTAACGCAGCTCATAACGTTTAACGTAAGTATTACAACATGGTCAAATAACCATCCACGGCTGATAAAGGCTTCGGTGAGCGGAAGTTTTTGAGCGTTGCAGGGATAGGAGAAAAGTGGTGATTTTCTCAAATCCCTGCTATGTGTATGATAGCAGAACCTCTATATGGTTCGCCTGGTGTACCACCACCTCACCTATATCTGCCGTTTGATAATTGTTTTTATTAAACCCCGATGCGAAAAGAGGGATATTATTAGTTTAACGTGTCTGCTTATCTGTCTGTGGCATCGTAGCTCCTGAATGAATGGACTGAATATAATGCAGTTTTTTTGATTGAAAGCTGATGTGATCGAGATAAACATCACAATCACAGCTTACATCTTGGTTAATTTTTGTAGATTTTAATTCATATTTATAGTATTTTAATTTGTATAAGCAATTTTGTTCCCGTTGGAAGAGTGCAGGTTGTCGGTTGCACTTATACAAAAAAGATGCGACCATTTAATTTTGTTCTCACCCCTAAGAACAGCAACGCTTCTGTGATCAACCTCAAATGGAACAAATACTTATTAATTGATTACTAACTGAACATTAACATATATTTAGTGGCTGTATTAGCCGTACCGTAACCGTACTCAGGTTTTGCTCAGACTTAAAATTATCCGAACACCTTCCTATATCAACCATAACATTAGCCGTTCTATACGAATTTTCAATTTTTAGTATCTACGAAATATTCAAATAAAATTAATGGTCTAAAATCATGTTAGCCATTGACTTGACTTTTTAATTATTTTCGAGGAAACCTCTAAAGAACATTTTACGGAAATCATCTTTTACTTAATGTTTTGAGAATAATAACATTATATTAATTAGACTATTTTTCTCTACTGAGCTATTTATAAAAGATGTAATCATAAACACTTTTCCAATGATTGTTTTCTAGAATCTTGGCATAATCACGGATTATACAATTTCTCTGCAACAAGTTACTGGCCAGTGACTCACGTATGTCCAATTTTAAACCTTGTTTACTTACGTACAAGGGCTCGAATAGTGTGTTCCTGATGTAACATTTGACTAAATCATACAGACTAATTGTTCATTATAAATCGAGATTTTTATGTTTCAACGAAATGTAGCAGTCGGTTAAGGAAATTGAGAATCTGTGAACTCGTTTCTAAAGGGTACAAGCAAATAATGTCACAGCTCCAAATACGGCCCACCGGAATGATAATAGCGCAGTAACTTTTATGCTTTAAGAAGGTCTGAGAGCATCTTAATAGGAAATACTAGGATACGTATTCCTTATTGGCAATAAACATTGAGTAAATAATTGCATTGAGGATTTTATGTGGATCATAAATGAGGAGTTAATGAGATCTGCTGGAATTCCTGAATCACACAAGTGAAATTGTTCCCATAACAGCAGTATTTTTAAACGATTTTATTTAGCTTACTCTGTTTTTGTGGTGCAAGCTTAATAAGATTGCTTCCTCTTATCCTTAGGGAGTTGTAATTTTATATATTATTTTAATTAAGCAAAGTTACGTCTGAGTTTGCGTTATAAGTAGATCTTACTCTAATGCCCCAACTCAGAGTCAATAACGGTTCCCTAAATCGCTCCTAAGTACAGAAATTGTATGGAGATTATTTACTAAGGAGCGATTAAAGTAACCGTTAGTGATTCTGAGTTGGGGCGAAAGTTTCACACAATAGTTCTTAGATGCAAAACAGACAAAGATGCATCAATTGTCGACAAACCATCATAATATCCGCAAAGTGAGTGCTCACTGCTCAATACACCGATAGTATGGAAAATAATAAACTTGTAGCCGATAAGATAAACTGGAACAATCCGATGCCGATAACGAGCCAGTGAAACGTGCAACAACCGTGGCGAGTCGTGAGATAGATTGGACAGGTTGCTCCGCGTCCAAATTGTAGCGATTATACATGTATCTATTTACCCGACTACTAAGAAGGGTTACCTTAGGTTTTTCGCGCGTATCTCGTATGTATGTTTGCATATATGTATGTATGCATGCATGTAATATTTTTATTACCTCATATGTTTCAAACCGCTGAACGGATTTATATAGTTAAGATATCCTTGGATTCGTCTTGATAACTATGAATATGGTGGCTGTGAGATACCACAGTTTGAAGTATCAAAAAATAAAAATAAATGGAACGATGAAATATGGGTATCAAATTAAAGAGCTCATCATAAGTTTTTTTTTAAATATAAATTAAGTTTTTTTTTAATTTTAAATTTTTAAGTTCACCATCCTTGATCTCCTGATCAGCACATTTCTGGAGAAATCTAGGCCTGGATGAACATAAAAAATGAGAAATCTAGGCCTACATGAAATATATTACTCGTAGTTTTTTCGAATAAAGGTTCTGTTTAAATTATAGGGAAATAATTTTTAACTCTGGCAATCTTGAAATGACCATGACTAAAAAATTTAGCCCTTCAAAAGTCTCGAGATTAAGTTAAATAGTTATTAGGTATCCTAAATTTTTGTGTATTTAGCTGTATTAGGTGCTAATTAATAATAACCGTAATTTTATATAGTCTTAACTGCCTACAAATTGAAAGGTCCCGGGTTTGATTCCCAGCCGGGAATATAATTTTGTTTATTGCTTTTTATTTTCATGCTATAAAAAATTAAGGTTCATTATTGTGATTTTTTTATTAGCTTTCCGTAATGTTTAATTACGTATAAAGGAGTCACAGGAGCCATTTGCGAAATTTTAGACTTTTACAAAGTCAAAGTCAAAGTCAAAATATTTTATTCATATAGGTATCACTGATACACTTATGCACGTCATTTTTTACAAACTCGTTGTTTTTTAAAAAAAACTCATATGAGTCCACTAATATTTCCTTTGTCGTAGATGCCATGAAAAACACAAAAAGATATAACACTCTCAGATCTAGAAGAGGTTAAACTCATCATTGAAATTTCCGTCTCGCTGGGAATCAAACCCTTGGAACAGCGATCCGGAATGATAAAGACACGGGTCATCATTGTTCGCCCGCTGTTTGATCGTTGTTTTGGCCGCAGCTTTTCAAATGGCGAATAAATCAGCGGCCGGTGGATCGGTCGATCACAAGCGACTATCGATTGGCGTGACGCCTCCTAAACTGGACCGGACGACCCGTCGACCCGCTAGTCTTTCCCACGGACAGGAAAAGGCAAAGGGTGACGTTTGAACCTATTCTGTTTTATTTCTTTATAAAAATCTCAGATACATAAAAAAGTAGATCACCGCCTTGAATTTGAGCGTACCTAACACAGACATGTATTTCTTGATATATGTCTGTGGTACCTAACTACAAAATGTACGCCACTTTCGTGTATTTTACACGCAATTTCATGCACACAGATACGCTGGTTTTTGCCAGTACCTCCCGGATTGTCTTGCTGTAATTTACACGAAAAAATACCGTCTTGTGGAGATAAGTTATGCAAAAAATATAATACAACATCGAGTAATAAGTCTAAAACTAAACAAAATATTTTTCGATTCTTGGAATTGAATCCTTCACCAATCTCCACTGGAGCAGCGTGATTCTCTCAACTTTTTTTAGTGTTATAGTAAGTAATAAGTTGGGATCGGTTTGAAGGGTTAAGAAGCCGTTGGTTTAGCTTCTAGGCTGACAACGCTTCTGTGAAAGCCCTGAGCAGCCGTAGCAGATAGAGAAATAATTATCGCACATTCTGTGTTGAGGGAACTTATAAATAAATCAATATATTAATAAACATCATCACAATTATCCCTACAAGCTGTTATTTAAAGTGACATGAGCGTGGTAAATCAATTTCACTAACTATAGTTCTGCTTCGCGTTTTGTCGTGACCGCCTTAAATGGTAGCTCGTACCTTCGAAACATTGGAGACTACAACTCAATATTAACATAGAGAAAACTGTGCCTTTCATTATCCTATGGCCTCAACCGTTTAACATCCTACTGCTGCACGGATCTCTCCTCTTGGGGAGGCCTAGAGCATACTCCACCACGCTTTTCCTCCCTGGATTGGTGCACAGGTTAGTAGCCAAGCCAAATGTCTGAAGTATTTTTTTCATGCCAAAGGCCTTCAACATCACTTAATGACTGTTATGTGTAAATAAGGACAAGTACCGTGGACTTTTCGTGCTGTCCGAAGCACAATAAATTTTTCCTACTAGCGGTCATCCATCCAACTAAAGGACAAGTACCGTGGACTTTTCGTGCTGTCCGAAGCACAATAAATTTTTCCTACTAGCGGTCATCCATCCAACTAAAGGACAAGTACCGTGGACTTTTCGTGCTGTCCGAAGCACAATAAATTTTTCCTACTAGCGGTCATCCATCCAACTACCGACCGAATTCTTGCTCTATGAACGAGTAGAAAGAACACAAAGCTACCAGCCGTAAATAAAGTTCAAGAATTACACCTTGGTCTTATCTAAAGACTCTTATCAATCATATTTCAGATACACTGGCACGTCAACAACCACAACACGAAAACACAGAAACAAGATTACTTACAACAAACAAAGTAAACACTGAATCAACAGTGTCCCTGCTTTCACTCATGTAAAGACTTGTTGACTTGTACAACGCTCGCCTTACTCTTATTAGACACTCCATTGCCTAACACTACAGTCAGTATGGTCACTGCATAATCAATGAGCACAGAAAAACCTGCCCAACCCCTAATCGGCAACCGTGATACTGCCAACACTGTTGAGAGTGCCAAGTTAATATTGATCGCGTCAACATAATAAACCGTCGATAAATCTCCGCCGCTAGGTGCGAAGTTATTTGAATGCCTGCGTTATAACTTACACAAACGCGTTAAACCCTTTTAAAGCTTGATTTATGCACAACGGCCTTTCTTAGGATTAGTTACTGTTTTTATGAAGATTTAATTTGAATTAGGTATCAGTAGCTTGCTGATTTACTTAAGAAGGGATCATACGCTTAGTTTGATGGTCATTCGTGAGTGATCGACAGAGTTCGATATGTGAACGCGGTTGGAAGATTGGGTGTTAAATACATAGTTGCAGATGCTAAATTTTCTAAGAGTTTCCGTGCATTGATCTCGGGATGTCCCGGGGGTTCTTTGGATAACAGTAATTACCGTTTGTCCTATTCCAGATCATGGTGTGCATCGTGCATCATGGTGTGCTAAATGAAAATTACTTCAGTAGTTTTTGTGTGAAAGCGTAACAAACATATAAATATATACTTGCAAAATTTCACATTTATAATGTATGGTTGAAAGAACTTACTTGTAAGTGAATTTCAACCGGGATTATACGAGATGTTGCATCAGAAGAGTTTAGACTATGCAGTGTCTCGAAGGACAACTACATGATTATCTAAATCTTGAGGATGCAACATCGAAGTATAATGGTGCTTTTCCACCAGAGATGTGCTAGGCAGCTATGCTGCGAAGATATGAAATCCAATAAATATAATTGGTTCAATAAATTGTTTGATTTCCACCAATGAATATGATTGGTGGATAACATAGCACATCTCTGGTAGAAAAGCACCCTTATATGTATAGGATGATGCTGTCTGCGTAGCATTTGTTATGGCTTGTCGGAGAACTTCAGGAGTCGGCAATCTGGCACTTTAGTTGGCCACTGGCACCTTCGTACCGCCAGTGCCTTCACCCATTTGTATCGAAGTCGGAACTAGTTAAAATTTGTTGGTGGCATAATTATCCGTACTAGAGACTAATGATACTAATTTACTATGTGGTAATTATTTATAAATTTTAATATTACCAGAAATAAAGCATTAAGTAACAAGTGAACTGAAGTGATTGGTTTGTGATTGAAATTATTAACGGTAGCAATGGTACGTTGGACTGTCAGAGAAAAAATATTGGCCGTGTTCACAATGTGCTACGGATACGATGTGTCTTTTTCGTTAAATGTGCAAGGATTCGCTCTTTGGCATAACGTTAGTATTACCAGTGCACTGATTTCAAAATAAAATGAACCAACTTTTATAAGTTGAAAAGTGTTTATTTTTATCAGTAATTTTCGAAATTTCTTCACCGTCTTTTGTTACTAACTTACTCGTATTTCCTCTAAAAAAAGAAAATAATAACCTAATTTTGAGCTCATAATAAACTATTAGAAGTCAATGGGAAAATTAACTAAAAATATTTTCAAAGCGAAGTATCCAATCACATAACTTCCAAAGTACACCAATGAGAACAATCCCCCAAAACAGTCATAATTACTTTCATTCCATAATCATTTATCATCAAATCGGGGGTTCGTTCATTCATCAATCACTAAATGGAGCGTTACGGAAGCCGCTGATACAAATTTCGTTCCGTAATCCATCATAGTGGACTTTAATTGAATTTAAAGTAATTTTCTCTTAATGTTATGCACGTTCGTATGAGTTCACTTTTTATGTTCTCGAAATTTCATAATGAAAGTAAGTGGGAAATAAGTTCACACATTTTAACGCTGTACTGTATTAAAGGAAAAGGTAATTTTGCGATAAATTCGAACGTGAAAGAGCTGTTATCATTATTAAACGTTAGATATTACAATACTCAATTTATTTTCTTTATGTTGGCCATACGCGACTAAGTATACTTATCAAGTTTGCAGCTGACTTGACGAGGCATCCAGTAAACTTGTGTATGACCACGGTATGGCTATCTAGCCGTATAGCTATGTATCTCATGCAAACTGGATGCCCCATCAAGTCAAACTGCAAACTTGATTGTCTATGGCCAGCTTTAGGTAATAGCTGACAAACGAGTGAATAAGTCACCTGATCTGGTCACCGTCATACGTCAGTATTAACAAAGATATCACCGATGTCTCCGATAGCGCTCTGCATAACTATCATTGCATAATTATCATGATCTATCTGTGTAAAATTCCTTATAAATTTTCACATTTATAATACTAACAGGAACTACAAAGTAGGATCTAGCCAGGAGGGTAGGTATGTAAAATTTTATATATTTTGCAATAAATCCAAATGTATTTCCTCACTGAAGATTACGCGCTTGTTTAATTTTTCCATTCAGTCCTCCAATGACTTGAATAGAAAAGTAATCAGTCCCGTATCGCACATCCATGGACACTGATCAAGAAATAAGCGAGATTTATAGCACTTTGAACGGAAGGCATTAGCCGGCAAGCACGCTATTAAATTATTAACAGTTACATTCTTAGATGGAGAGAAGAGATCGTATTCCGGTAACACGCTGATCGCTGGATATCATAAACAAGACGAGTGGGTTATGATACGCTGTTCTTGTAGGGAATAAACCAGAGCGCTTTATGGTATAACACCTGGCCTGGTGTTTAGAAACTAGGTCTGGAGGGCAAGTGAGGTTTATACGATTTGATGTGAGTACGAATAAGATTAGTTATTTCATTATTTGCACTGTTATTAACTATTACTATAATATTATTGACGAACCGTGTAGCGTAGGTTGCCATGCCGGATCACCGCGCCGTGTCAAGGGTCTTGTTTTCGATTCCCAGTGATTTGAATGGTTGTTTGAGATCGAATTTCTGTTCTTGGTTTACGAAGAATAACACGTGTAAACCCCGATGAGTCCCATGACCCAAGTACAAATTATTTATCTTTCACATAAATATCTGCCCCGTGAACCGAATCCAGGACCTTTCACACTGGATCTATAGAGGCTACAGGATCATCATACAGCATTCCTAGTATTTTTATACTATCAATAAACCAGCACTAACCTACAAGTTCAATAACTCACAACAGTCACAACCTGCAATCACATCATGTGTTGCTTTTAAGGAAGTTACCCCATCAATTAAGCGTACATGCATAAATCGCTTGAGGATACGATATAATGCGTCGTAATCGAAACTTTCATCGATACATTTAAATCGATTTTCGCTCAAAACTTGATATTAACCTTAATGAGGCTTGATGACCGAGGGAAGACACGTTTTACGTTACTTATAGGAACAATTATTTTTTTGTCATTGACTCAATATTTACTGTAAAACTTCATTGTTGGTTAAACCAAAATGATAAACTTATTTGGTGGAGTAATTTGTGACCAAAAAAATTTAATTGATCTTGTTCGAGAAATCCTGTGTGTGATAGAAATTATAGGATGTTAGGGGCTCCATCCATCTTAAAGCCCAAGCTAGCCTCGTCTATTTATGGTGCATTCAGTTGATCCACCAACGAGGCTATGGTGAATAGTCCGTCCTGCTAAAGGTCATTGGATCTTGCACCATCCATTTTGTACCACGTTACTCGTGTATGGTGCTAGGAATTAATGCGAGCCTCAGGCTTCCTTTTAGGTTGGCTGCGCATCGGTGACGCCTATTATGTAAGCAATCGATGTCTATAGGCTACGATGATACTTATCTCTACCATCAGGTGGCGACTTATCTAATGATTCAACGATTGAAACAAATAAAACAAAATCACGGTAATTTATAGTAAGAGGATGGTCGCACCCGTGCATGGTTAAAAAGCTTACTTTAATCTCTCTTACGAGAGAAGATAAATATGTTTTTGCTTATGAAAAATAACTGACAGGGAATCAAAAATCCATGAAAACTTTGTTCTAATGCTCCTTAAAGTTCTGACCCCTCAAACCTTCATTGACTTGAGTTTCTATAAAGTAATAAAAATATGAAAGTAACGCAAATATTTTTGTGGCGACACAACCACATTGTTGCGTGTCCAACGTACTCTATACCCTTCCATTACATTATGTATTAAATTGAACACCAACATCGTAATACCGGAGCAGATTTCGGCGGCGAACTCAAACTATGCTGTTATTTAATATGAGCTATTAGGTCCCGATATAATTCAGCGGGAACATAAATTCAGTGTCTGACAGCTGTCATTAATTCACCGCCATTACGTACCTCTGGACGAATTTCACTTAACTTCTTTATAATTTTGATGCGAATCCGGAACGTGACTTCGACACCTACCGTGTACGTGGATGGGAACTCGAATTAAGTGTAACGATTTTTGATAACTCGAAAGTTGAGCTGAACTGTTTAGGTACTGGAATAGCTTAGAACTGAAGCGAACTTGACTCATCGGTCATTGACCAGGGTGAGTTGGACTTTACTTACTTGAGCTTGAAAAAGGCTAAATTAGAAAATATTAATATGCATGGAGTGACGTGAGTATAGTCGATTGGTCAAATAGTCACTGTACTTCGATGGTAACTCGTTAATTCGATAATAGTTATGTGTAGTCCGAAATGGATACTGAAATTATTGGTTAACAAATCAATTAATCACTTATGTCACGTTTTAATGTTATAGAAAATAATGTACCACCTACGCTTCACAGTGGTTTGAAACAATTTGATGTAAGAATTGTAATGAAGAAAACAAAGTGTAATCTTGTTGTTCTGATATGGAAGGAAAAAGCAGGACATTGTATTTATTTAAACCCTCTATCAATAAATAAAAACTAGCTGTTGTCCGCAGCTTCGCATATGGAAATTATTTTTTAACTTATTTGTATTTATTGCTGATTTTTTTTAAAACGGTGAATTTATATTGAAGTACTTTTTATGAATTTATATACTGAAACCCTCGACACAATCACACAGGGTTTCTCCAGGAGCGGGTTTTGAAAAATAAACAATATTCAAATTAATTTGCATTTCTTTTCTTTTTCACACAAAATTTTGAAAAACTGGTGATATGTTCCATCAATTAAGACAAAGAACATTTGTTGCAAGGCAGCAAATCGATTGATGTTTAAAAAAAATTCCATATGAACTTTCATCGTGTTTTCCAGGGAAACCTTTTAATTTTCGCGGATTAATAGTTTTCTAAAACTGGAGTATAAATAACAACTCACCTATTTTGCGTTAAGTTTTAATATGTTAAGATAAGTTGATTAAGATTTATTTCATGTCTTAGGTTAATAACTTATGGGTTTGTTGTTTGATTGCATGAAAGGTACAAGCAAAGCTACGCGAACCCGGGATCGCCCTGAAAACCAGCGGTCGTAGTTTTACTGCGGCCATTGCTGAGTGCGGCCCCTTTTCATACAGTTTGACTGCAACACAATACTATCATAGTTGTTTAAGTTTTTTTTATTATTATTTTTCTTTTCCTTGTTGTTGCAGCATCTTATGAAATAAAAATATTCTATTCTATTCTATTATATTCTATTCTATTCTATTTACGTCGAAATCCGTTCAAGGTTTTTCATGTGATACCCGGACAGACAAACAGACAATAATTCTAAAAACAATATCTTTGTGCTCTATTACGTTATTGAAGTGCCCCCTAGTCGAAATTTTGTAAAAATATTTAATTAATTACAGAAAAAATTCTCTTTGAGTTTTATTACAGTATAGAAGATAGGAAGATCTTTTGCTAAATTGAATAGATTCCTAGACATCAAGAAAATTATGTAAAATTTAAAAATGCTCAATCAATGATTCAAAAAGAAACTCAGAGCAGTTTAACAAGACATATTTATCGTTTCGGTATCGAATCGTATCGATTCATCGAATTCGAACGTGACGGATCGTAATTCGATCGGACGCCGAAAGTCGGGCCGATCGCAGCTGCTGATAGAATCTCGACTGAGCTTAAAGGGACGCAGACGAAATAAGCACATCACTACATCATGAATGATTATTTTACGAGATTAATGATTTTGAACTTACAGTTTAATCACACAGTGTAAAAAAGGAATATATAAATGACATCATTTATACTCATTCTTATTTTTTTGGAAACCTTTCAAGCGCGTTGCAAATTAAAAAATAATGTAGTGTGCAAAGTGTTCATTAGGTATACGAAAATAATGGTATCTATATAGGTACACGGAATACAGAGACAAGAGGTCTATATACGAAAAAATTTGTTCAAATTGTTCTCGAGTCTCTCACATTACAAAATAAATTGCCTTAATTTAGTACTTAGTTAACACGGATTAAGGTGCAAAATCAATAAGGACAAAACATAATACTAATACTTTAAAAAGTATTTTTGATGCAAACGACATTCCAGTTCACTTGTTTTAAGATAATATCTGACGTGCAATTTCAAAATTCGAACAAAAGAAAGCTCCGCGGTACTTTGAGCTTCGAAGGGCCGAAACAAAATTAATTACGGACCCGTAAAACATATTTATGGCCCTTGTTATAAACGAATTAAGATTAATTTCCTTTAAAAATCAATTGCACAGAAGGTTAAATTAAATTTGTGGTCAAATGAAATGAGCGCCTCTGATTGGTCATCCGTGGTGACAGCAATGTTCATTATTAATTTAAATTTCGAGATAAGGGATTTTTTATGAAATTTTTGAAGCTGATTTGTACTGGCTTCGCCCGTAATTATGTTGTTCCTTGTCTTTGGACCGTTATTTTAATTTATTTGCGGCATCGGAGGGTTAATTTTGGAGTGTCGCGACATTTTTTCTTTGATACCTCGTTTTATTAAATTAAAATTGTCTTTAACCCGTTAGCGGTTCATTGTATGGCATGGGTCTGGTCTCATAATTAGTAATAATTACCTAAATAAGTCTAGAGTTTATTCACAATGAGTTAAATCTAGGTACACAAATAGTGAAGGATTTTTTTCATACTGTCTTAAATTTTTTAACTTCTACTTATTCTTATAGATATGGACTGTAAGAAGACGTGTGCTCACAAAACTTTTCCAACGCTTGGACTTGGCTGATCATTTACCTACAATTAGGTAACATAAACGTCACGGAAAAAGGAGCATAGGACGCTTCCCAAACAGATAGGCTGACGACCTGAAGAAGACAGCGGGCATCCGCTGGATTCAGAAGGCTCAGGACCGGTCAGAGTGGCGCAAGTGAAGGGAGACCTATGTCCTGCAGTGGATCTTCGAGGGCTGATGGATGGATGGATGGATGAAGGTAACACAAATTTTCGGTGCCGTCGATTTTATTCACCTCAGCTTCATCGAAACTCATTATGATATAATATGCAAAGATAGCAAATATTTGATACCGATACGGTTTCGCCACACTACGATGCGCTACGTATCCATTACCGCTTATGATACAAAGAACGTATTTAAAACAAACATAACCCTCTGAAAGCTATCTAAGATCCAGATACTATTGGTAGTCTATCAAGCGGATCTCTCCGCCTTGGTCGCCAGCGTGGGATTGACGCACAGTGAGCGGTTCGCGGCGTGCGCAGCGCACATTGCCGTGATTGACGCCACGTGGTAATGGTACTTCTATTGAGTCGCGTTAAAGTTGCGTTAAATAGGCTCGTCGATACGATGTTTACTGTTATGAGGTTTCATTTCATTTCATTTCATTTCATTTCATTTCATTTCATTTCATTTATTTGCCATAAATGTGGTACATTGCAAGTTGGTAGTTATTCATATATTACACGTTTCTCACATTTAGCTTCTTAAAAGCATGCAAATATTATACATAAGTCAAGCACAGATTACATTCGTCACTTATAATTACATAATTGATCGCTAAATTATTTTTTTTATCTCTAATTTATTAATGCCAATTATTATTTTATTGTAATATTTTAATTAAATGTAATTATTCTTGCTGTCATATTTCATGTACCTATTTTATATCAATTATTATCAACTAGATTCAATGTCAATTGTCAATTATATATGATGAATACCTCAATGTCAACGATGTATTTTGGTTGTGGTTTGTTGTTTTGATGATATTTAAAGGAGTTTATGAGAACACACATTTTGAGGATGGAAGGGAAACAAGGAAATATTATAGTATACATTATTTCATTTAGTGGTTCCGTGGTCAAAATGGAACGTTTATAGTTTCGTCATGTAGGTCTATGTGTTAGCGGAATAGCTCGGATACCATTTTTTAACGCTCGTAGCTCCATACTAGGGATTCCATGTGTCATGTTCATGTCCCATGGACAATACAAACACAACGTCACATATTTCATTCGGACTAGAAAGCTGTAATTTGCATTCAAGTATACATAATTTATCACTGTAGACTTTAAAGCGTTGTTTTGATTCTGTAAACTTAAAACTTCTGTAATTTTTAAAAAATAAGGATTCAGAGAATGAGGCTAAGTCATATTTTAATTTTAGCGGGGGTTTAAAAATACTTTGATAAACACATTCATTCAACATCAGTGAAAAAGTGACACAATTGAATCGAAGACCTTAAAAAGCTGAAATAAATTCGGACAAACGTAACGGATCGGGTTGGATACGTTATTCATGCAACTGAAATACGACTTATTTGGCTACCTCTCACAACTTATATCCTACACTTAATAATTATTATTCGCTTTTATTTCCAAGCATTAAGGTTTAAATTCGAACTATTATTAGCTATCCTACCGCAAAACTACTATGCAAAATCTATATTTATAGGCTTTTATTCTGAATCGAGTGCTCAGTAAAACTCAATGAGTGTAAGTTATTTTGTGTCGTGCGAAAAGTATCGTAACTGCTTTTGTTTCATTAGCCGTATACGGCATACTGTGATTTAATATGCCGGCTGGACAGTATGGTTTATGCTGATCGTACGCCATGCGTAACTAATTCCATAATTGAAAATTTACGAAAATGTTTACCTACGAATTTAATGTTGAGCTTATTGGGAAGATCGTATTTTACTAATTACACGGTCACAATGACAGTCATTATATTTACGATTCTGGCGAGTATACGAGTAATATTTATGTGGAAATTTGAAATAACCTCAAAGGTCGGCGGTTTCTTTCAATCTTATGTGATCGGCGAAATACAGCAGCAGGCTTAGTTGGTAGTTGAATGGGTGACCGCTAGTTACAACTTCTTGAGTGCTTGCGTGCTTCAAAGGGCACATAAAGCCATCTGTCTTGGCCAGAAAAACAATCGTTCAGCCATGTCAGGGGCACTTTAGCGACTTGAAAGCTTCCAAATCTTGAGTAATAACCCCTTTACCAATCCGCACTGGAGCAGCGTGGTATAGTACAAAGTCTCACAAAACATTATCAGAAATGACGATGATGAATATGACAAGAAAATAATTCATCAAAGTTTTGAGCGACATATAATACATTAGAATTCCGTGCCGCAGTTGGCATGGAAAACACAAATATGATATTACTATAGTATTATTTGTAGGTACGTATACATACCATATTAATTAGTTTAAGTAATTTGTAATGTTTACTCGGATCGGGAATCGTACACCGAACCCTTCGGTTTACAAACACAATACGGGGTCGTCAATTAGGGACAAATAGATAGTCCCATGGGTCACTAATAGGTATGTACTACCATTATCTCCCATGAGAATTTTCTTTGCTTTCTAACTTTCTGCACCACTTAACACAGCCGACATGGCTACTCAGACCAAACATGGAAATCTCGTCAACCTATGTTGTAACAATTATTTCCACCTGGATAAATAGTCTATTAAGCTATTTATGGTTTAAGTAAACGTGAGATCATTAAGACATTATGTATAATTTATTTAATAGTAACTGTCGTTTTGCTTCGGAAATCTAAGCCTTAGTTGAGAAATTGTATAGATACGCGACGATTTTTGAATTACTTCGTCATATTTGTATGTGTGATGTGAACTGGTTGTAATAAAACAAAAATCCTGTTACTAAATTTTACCTTCATCTTTCTAACAGGCACGTCAATGAAAACTGCCTTCGAATTAATTAAGCCATTTCTGAAATTAGCAGGAGTAACGGTAAGCCAAACATACAAATGGACAATTTTTTTTAAAGTCATTGTTGTATGTGATCTGTTACGCTAATAGTTTTTCTTAAAAATCCTGCATGTACAGAAATCATTACAGTTTTATTAGTCTTTTTTAGTTTTTATTAGATTTATAAGTCACCCGACAAAGAGAATGATAAAGTTAGGGATTATAAAAATTTTAAAGGTCTAAACACAGTAACAATAATAATATGTATTATCATTATATCAATTCTGTACTTAGTCTCACAGATACATACTCTACCTTAGTATTGATTGAATATATAAAACGCTTAACCTTTAAGCCTCAACAATCCTTTTTCGTAACAAAATAAGATAAAACTGTAACAAGGCATGGTAGGTCGAATAATCTCAAGTGGCTCATTTAATCGAACCTTCTACTAATTGTTCTTGGCAATTGCCTTTTCCATCGCTAATGTCCCATTAAACCTCCTACGGTAGTGGCCCCTAGTTGGTAAGCCTAGATGTTCGCGCATCGCTCGGATGGCTCAAAACGTTTAGCGTTGTCTTGGAGGATTGAGTGGGTTCTATGATTGTGTTCAAAGCTTGATTTAAGGTAAGAGCGGGCCTTTTGTGGGGTTGTTTATATTTTTATTGACTTTTTAGCTTGGTGGGTTGTCGATTGTTGATTGTCAGTTGTGTCTCAGGTTTGATTTCAAGGCGCGTTTTATGGGTAGTATTTTGTTAGTGACGTCACAAAATTTTTTTTGTTAGTTTCACTTGCATTGCAATCAATATCTACAGGGTTTTGTAACGGTTTGAGTTTAGCAATGTTTATTGTATTACGGATCACTGATCATATCTAAGTTACTCGAAGCCTCATAAATCATAAATTGATGAGTATTTAAATGACAAGACTGCTTGGACATGAGTTTTTTTATATCAAATATTGCAATAAGTAGTATTAAGTGCTGTCTGTAACTGTGAGTAGGAAAAAAATAATCCCGGGAGTTTCTTGCCGTTTCTTCTCCCGGGACCACTCACGGTAGGGATTTGTTGAAGCGATGGCGTTGAGTGACTTTCGAAAAGTGTTTGTAACAAACCTACTTCGAATAAAAACTTATTTCAATCGTAATTACATTATTTTTATTTTTTGTCAAATGATGAGGTACGTAGAAAAAAATCATGAATTATTTAAAGAAAGTTCCATGCAACAAGTGTTATGCATTCCTTAAAAGTATATATTTCAGAGGAAGGCGAGATGCAGCCGATAACTCCTCACGCGAGGTCGAGAGTGCATAATTTTATCGTTTCGCATCGAAAATCATCGTGCGATCTTGTGATCAACGGTCAAAAGTAACATAAATGGTTATTTTATAGTTGCCTCGGATGAAGCGATCCCTCTAAAATGATGTATCGTGAGGTCTCGTTATTACGTCAAATAAATCATTATTAAATAAGTTACTTATTTTCATATTTATTATAAGTAGAAGTATTTAATTATGGCTCGTAAATGATTAATTTTTCTTTTAATTATTGTAAAATAGTCACTGTTTTTTATAATTTTAGTTTTTTTCTTTTTTATCGCATAATAAATAAACTAGTAATGAACTCTTGCATTAATTCCTTTTAAGTTTAAATATACTTAGTTGAAATATTGTAAGGTAATATCGGAGTGCACCTTCAGAACACAGTGGGAAAATTATAATGCGAATCAAGTACAAGTTGGAACTATTACTACACCAAATTAATTTTACCGAGAAATGTTCGGATCGAAATAATATACTAATCCAAGTAATAATGGTAACGACCGCAAAAATAAAGTTGTTGAAGTGATCGTTTGGATGGAGTTAATTACAAAATCGATTCCGATTAATATGGTTCGCATTGTATTTGATCAGATTTGGAATTTATTATGATTTGAATTCGATCGAATAACTCCATATTGGATGGGATCATGGGAGAATTATGGAAAAACGATCGAATACTTCGTTCATTAATTTTTGTAAGGCAATAATAAGATAAATTTATGAAGATACTTCGGCTAACTATCGAGTTACGAGAGAATTTTTGTAATCAATACTTTTTGTTCTGCCAATTTTTTTTAATTTACCGTGATTAGTCTTAACTAATGAACTGCAGATATTTAGTATTAATTAATAGCAAAAACAAAAACAAGTATAATACATTTATGAACCGGAGGTATAAACTAAACGAGAATAACCAGGTCATCCCAAGGAAAAAATAGTCAAAAAATACAAAAAAACCCGCTGTCACAATTTTAAGTCAATCCAAAACGTCCAATCGTTTTTTTTATTACGTTTTTATCGTCCAACCCTTTTAACGTGTATAGTATACTATAGAGTACTTATATTTTGTAATAGCCCTCCTGTATCACTATTTATACCAGTGATAGCCTAGCAGGGGCCCGAATTGGAATCCTGTTTGCCCCTTACATTTTGAGAGAAATCTCGAGCCCAGAAGTGGAACAGTGGAACAAAGTAGTGATGAAAAATCACCATGTATGTGTAAAAAATCTTGCGTTCCAAAAACAGAACACAAACACTGCAAAAGCATTAACCAAACACACTAAAATAACACTCATCTCTTTAACATCCGAAAAAACACACACTCGTACCACATTCTATCACACACACTAATTAAGGACCTCATTTACCCAACACTTGACCGCCATAACTTGACTCGCCTTCCCACAAATCAATCAGCCAACAATGGCACCCGTTAATCTGGACCGGTCGAACCGATCTCATTAATAAACTCCACAAATCACGGGAGCTCCAATAATTTCACAGGACTTATGACTCCAACCACCAATTATAACGAAGACAATCATACCATTAACTTGGCAGTCCCATAAAATCTTGACCTCAACAATTGGGCCCAGGAAGTAGTTATGAGAGATTTGAATGCGGCAACTCATACTTAATTAAAAATAAAATTATTATTATGACCATGGAGTCAGTATATATTGACCATTTACATTAATAAATAAGAGAATTAAGTTCAGTAAGTTGGAAGAACAGTAAGTTGTTATTCATACGAGTAGGTAAACCACTTGGCGATAGGACAGACGTTGTCCTGCTATGTATTTAAAAAATAATTACAGTATTTTCGAAACACATATTTGAGAAAAACATTGGTTGATGACATCACTGCAGTGAGCGCCACCTATTAAAACCTATTATAAACCCACTTATTATATCATTTTTCATTTTGGGGTAAAAGTCTTTGAAAGAAATGTAAAACCTTATTTACTAGTCCCCTAATTTCAATCAGGAAGTGAGATTCATATAAGTTCGTAGTATCTATAAATTTTCAGGAAAAAATATTATGTTACATATCGATCGACCCAAGAAGTTACAAATATGCCAACACTTTAATATTTTAAGTAGGCAATCAGTTAATTCTCGCGTGATAATTATCATTTAAATGTAAAAAATAATTGGTCTTTGTATCGAATTATCTATTCTGTAGCTTTGACAACAAAACTTACCTATATTAATTTCAAAGCATATATATTGAACGTATATATAGATTCTATTTAAATTTAATTTTATATTTTCTTCATATTGCTTATCCATTTGTTCTTCGCTTCGTATATTGCAATAGACAATTAAGTATTGTGCGTCGCGGCAGATTAAGCCTGATAGCCCTCGATAGTTTCCAGCTAGCCACGTGTTGTATAACCAACAAATAGGCGATGCTTTTTTTTATACATCCAACATGCAATATAATTTTTGCTCACCCAACATTGTACTCCGAAATACCTCAGTTAAGCTATCGTGGTAGTTTTGACGTGATTGCCTCATTATTTAGACTGCTACTTAGTACTTAGGTATATTGATTAGAATGTCTATTGCATAGTCTACTTGGGTAAGTAAAAACTTTGTACTGTATCTTGAGACAGAATCTTAAACAGGTAATTAATTGGGAAGGAGAAAAGATGCACAATTTCGGATATTTATCATAAAGAAAATATGAAGGATCGAACGTTGAAACTTCTGACGTCATCAAACTCAAATATGATTCTTTCGGCAACGCAAGTGATACCTTCGTTGTAACTGATATTCATGTGCGACCACTCAACATCTGGTGGATCTTCAACTCGTTTATACTAGTAGTTACCAATAATATTGTAATCTTTTTTACTTACCTACCATTTACTTGTCTACCTTAATACCTTATTTAAATTAAAACCATGAATTTTTGTTGTTGATATATTATTTTTATGCAAGTAACCGAAAAGGAAACAAAGTATTTGCTAAAAAGTGATCAACGATGGATATCAGCAACATAAAGATGGTGCCTGAAGCGATTTTGGCTAAAAAGGAGAAGAAAGAATTTAGAACTAAATCTCTGCTTTCTGTAGATCGAAAAAAGAAAATGTGTGCAATTCACACGTGGTAGAAGTGAAACTTTCCAAAATTTTGGTTTCAAGATAATGATATGAAAAAGCAATAAATCGAATCTTAAAGCAATAAATCGAAGCGCCATCTATGAATACAACTTAGCACTTTTTAAAAATCTATCTAGCAATAAAACGAATGTTCTATCTTATTCCTCACGCCATCTATGAATACAACTTAGCATTTTTACTGTCTGTATAATCGGCTAGTCGATCGACAGAATGAAAGATTGAAATTCTTATTTTTTGTTGATAAATTCTTTGAAAATATTTAAAAGAGCATTTGAAAGTATTTAAAAACAGTATAAAAATAAAACTAAAAAAAAAATAAAACTAAAAAAAAGAAATATTGTGAGACGCGAACCTGCGCATCAGGTATTGTGTGTCTACGTCCTGACCATTGAGCTACGGAAAAGTTAAATTGAATGACGAAATTAGCGGTTATATTATCTTACCTGTCGTTTCATCCGGTTTCAAATCACTAACGATTCTAAAGAAGTTTCACTTCAAAAAATATGAACATGAGATTAAAGATGTCACAGTCTGTGTATTTTTTGTTCGTTGAGCTTTTAATCGCCAACGTTGAAACAAGTCACTAAGTCGTGCATACAAACATACCAACACGTGCTAGGTCAAATGAAGATCTATTGCTCTCGTTATATGATGAAAGGTTAAGCGTTCGAATGGACCCAATAATATGGTGGTAGGACCAACATAATATTGTAGAAAAATATAATAAAAGGGGAGATATTTATTATGGTTATCAGGGGCATTGACAGGTCATTTGTTCTTAGAAGCTTGAAATATTTTACAGGCGTTTCTTCGAATAGAAACAACAAGAAAGGTTTTCTGAAAATTACCTTTGATATAGTCGCGGGCTTATTAACTATATCTATAAGAATAATTTATACTTGTATCAACGTAGTTCACATAAATGTCGGTTACTAAAGTAGAAAAAATTTCATGCGAAATATCCTTCGTTTTGCATCTCAAATGTATTGGGCAAACCCTTCTCGTATGTATTGTACAAAAGTAAAAAATAATTATTAACAATTTGCAATTACAAAACTGGAGCGAACCTTTTGAATTCCTCGGAATAACTTCCGTCGAATCACAGATTAAAATTATTATAGCGTTCGAATTTCGATTCAGCGCACTGGTTATTATTATTTTTTCAATAATTTCGGCTTACGCTTCGACTTACAGCTGTTTCGCAAAATGTTTCTTTGAACTTATGCCATAACTTATTCTTTCAAAATCAATTTTCTTGTTTATTCTGACCACTAAAAGCGTATATTGACTACCCTTTATTTAGACCAGAAACTTCATTTGTAGGGTTACTACAACTGCCACGTTTTATATTTTTATTAAAATTTTATTAAGTTACTCAGGATGTAAAATAAAAATATTGTTACTTTTAATAATACTTATATTAAGGGGATTTTTAAGTTGTGACCACTATGTAATGGTATGCGACGTATTACATGGTTAATAAAAAATCTCTGCAGACAAACAGCTTTGTGAACATTTTAAAATTGCATTCCCACACTGCGAAACACTTTAAGTATAACAAAAAACAATAGTGAAGCCATTAAGAAATTTAGTTGAATAGAAAAAACAACACTTGGAGTTGTAAAATATTCGTTTCTATTGAAACGAATTGCACATTCTTTCAAAACTGGTAATAAAAATCCAATATAATTGACTTGTCTGAAAGGTTTATGGGTTTGGCCCTACTTAATGGTTTGCAGATGTGACTGAACGAAATTTCTAGATAATAACAAGACGCCCTGCTGCTTTTATGCCGGAACCGATAGAGTCAAGGCATGGGCGTGACCGTACAGAACCATGTTAGCCAATGAATAGTGAAAGAGGCTGACATGTTTAATCTTTAGCCAATGAATAACAAATTTGAGAACGGTTATTGTGGGTCCTTTTTTTAATTGTCCGCAGAGGGCGTGATCTTGGCAGAGAACAAAACTCCGGGGCAACGGACGACGGGACAGTCTGTGGAGAAGCGCTCACGGAGCAGTACTACGATCTCTAGTATAAATCTAGTAATTAAGATCATTGTGTCTGATCTCAGACTTATTGTAGTATTCTAGTGTTTTCTGAAATTGTATTAGTAAAATAGTAGCGAAGTGTTAAATTAAATAAAGTCAGTGCAAGCAAGAGGGAATCATCGCTTCGAGCCTTGGTAATGTACCTAGACTTTCTTAGATTTTAAAACTAAGATAAACCCCACAAATGTACTTTAATAAACAAATTGATCTCGCAGATTAGAGTGCGATTTAAGAATGTACTCGGAAGAATGGTTAGCATCAATAATGGTGCGTCAGCCTTGGTCCATTTTGGACAAGGTTATTCTATGATTATTCCTATTAATTTAGATTAGTTATGATTATATTATACGAGATTTGTCAGAAGTACCATAACCGAAGGAGTAACCGTTTAACGGACGGGAGACCTTCTACAATATTAATGTGTACATATTAACACTTGTGGGATTTATTTGTGTACATAATTATCTTGTTTATTCCTAAACCATTTATAAAGTGCAATGTACTTACTAATTTAGTGTGTTGTCTCTCTATAGTGAGTAAGGCTTTGTGTAAATAAATAACACGAATATGACATCGTAATTAAGCATATCACATGTGTAATTAGACTATAAGCGCCACAAGGGTTTTTGGTATGGGCTTGTACATTTTCCCTTGAATTTAGAATGGCTAGCAATGGGAGCCCGGTTTCTAATAGATTTAATGTAACTATTAGAAATCTAAATAATCTTTGCCTTTGAATTGATTTGAAAATTAAACATTTGATATATATATCATCTTTCATTGTTCATCCATGCTCACCTTCAAAGCGTTAACCGTAGGAGGTTATATTAGGATCATAGAGACATTTAATAGAAGTTCCAATCTTAGTTAAAGTATAATTTGTGGTACATATGACACATATGAATGCACATTCGAATACTAGATTCCTTCTCATATAGCTAATCATACATCACACATTGTACTGATATTAGAGAGTATTTAACATTATTCTTTTCTTACAATTACATTTGATTTCATTTGATTGGAGTAGAGATTAAATTGAAATTTACATAATTAAGTTATCCACTAATAGGTAAAATCATCCTTAGGAACTATCTAGAGGTAGTGAACATTTGAATACAAAGAGACTGACCGTAATATAAAATTTTATAACCAGTAGACCATAAACGGAGTCTTTGTAAAGAAGGGTAAAGGGACTCAAGTCCGCGCCTTTAGAAAAGCAGGTAACTACATTTTATAATAGGTTACCATAAATTTAAATACGTAGAAGGCAGCCGGGTGCAGCTGGCTTCGGGAAGTGACTCAACACTACAGTTACGGAAACAACATAAGTATTTGGATTTAATTAACAAGGGTCCTGTATATTCCATACAATCCTTGAGATATAGATAGGCGAGAGACATTCCAGGCCAGAGGCATTTACCAGTTAACACTCTTGTTGCGATATTTTAATTACTAAAAGCACAATTCCTGCAGAGACTACTGGCGGCAGAAACGGACACTTCCAAACACGTCCTCCCCCGCACAATGACCCTCCGACCTCGATTTGGCCAAATCGAAATATAACAAATTATACAATATATAAATAAAATCCATGGTACCTGGAGCGGGCTTAAATAGCCATAAAAGACCCAAGCTTACGAGCTAGAAGGGCAATAAACTCGCTTCGTAGCGATATAGGAGGGTCTGTGCCGCTCCCATAACACGGTTAAGGGCCAGTCACTGGCGTAGGGTTCTTAAGTTGTCGACTGATTCTGGTCAGTGTGGCGGTTAACTTAGTCCCGCACAAGCTTAGCCTCACCTCCGTTCTATTCCGATTAATAGAGTATGTATATAATATTTGTTACATAGATGCATATAAACGTGTAACTGAGCCTTATTCAATGATTAACTCCTGAGTAAGTTCGAACGTAATTTAATAAATCGGAGAACGGTGTCGGCTTCGCTTCGTTCCCGCAGAAATTGTGCTGGTCGACAGAATGATCGACCAATAACCAAACAAATAAAAGGGGCCTTATCAAAGCACTTGAATGTCTCTCTCTCCATTGTATGACGCAATTGGAGTTAACTAAGCTCAACAAAGAAAAAATTCACTTGTTCATGTCTGAATCAAACTTATAATTGATTAAATTTACGAAATTAAGATTAACTAGACGATCAACCTCATTCGAACCACCACAGAATGGTGCCGCGAGACCAGAATTCAGATACGTATTCGAAATAACGATACGACTGGATATACAAAAAAAAAATACACAACGTAGAAACGCGATTTAGACGAAAGTGAGTTTTAGAAATAAAATAAATCAACACATAGAGAGACAAATACACTGTGCATGTTATAACTATATGTTATATTTATAAATGTATAATTTACAGGAATTCAGGAGTTAGTGTGCATGTCGTTATAATTATAAATATAATAACATTTACAAACTATCATAGGTATAAGGAGGAGCATAACGAGCAGTATGTCTTATAAAAATGTACGGTTTACAGGGTTCGCGAGCAGTCGGCGGTGCTGAAAAAATTCCCTTGCTTGACCTCTAGACTAATTTTAATTTTAACCTAAAATTTAGTATATTCAGATCACATCTGTATTCCGTTAAAGTCAAGTCAAGTAACTTCTTAACAAGATAGGCGAATAGATAGTCAAGTCAAACTTTTGTCAGTATTAACCGAACCCAAAGGGAAAGTGTTAGACAAATATGGCGACGAATAGAGCGAGACGTAATATAAAACAAAGGAATACGGAGGTTACAGCTCTCAGCGAGGTAGGGACGTCGGAGCAGGTAGTAGATGCGAGCGTACGAAATGAGACCGTAACCAATTCAACATTAAAACTAATATTGGAGAAAATTAACGAATTCGATAAAAAATTGCAGAAACTTTCGAATATAGACAATGCAAGCGTAACAAATAACGTAAATAACGATAATATTTCTGATAGGCAAGAATCGATTAGCTTTGCTTCAACCGATCCCAGTACATCGACTTCCGAGGTTAGGAACATATATGTAGTACAGCCGTCCGTAAACAAGCCAAACTTCGATGGTAAGCCGTTAACGAATCCGATAGTATTTCTAAAGAAATTAAAAGGGTATATTAAGGCGGTGAATGGGTCGAACCGTGAGGTAGATATTGCATTAGGATGTATTACAGGTCATGCGCGGAAGATTATGGATTTATATTCTAAAAACTGGGTTACCTTCGCTGATTTTGAAACAGACTTTAGACGCGTATACTGGACAGAACAGATCCAGGAATCGGTTAGGTATAAACTGATTAACGCGGTGTATACAAGTGAATCGGGAATGTCTATGTCTGAACACTTCGCGAATCATGCCGAATCAATGCAATCTTTAACCATTATGTTTAGCGAACGGGATTTGGTAAATTCTATAATGAGACATTTCTCTGTAGATATTCAGCGCTTGTGGTTTACGCGTCAGGGAGAAGTCAACATAATGGAAGGTATAACCTTTCTACGGAGTTTAGAACAAAATATAAATGAAAACCCGAAGGGTAATATGCGAGTTATAGCAGGTAGAGGGTTTAAAGATAGGCAGTACAATAGGTCGCTTTCGACGCGTCCGGTTGTCGCAACAATTTCGGCAAATAGACGAGGGGGTACGTTTAACGCGGGAAGGGGACGAGGAAATCGCCGAGGTCATGTAGGTTACAGAACAAATTACAACAGACCGACGTTAACCAATACCGAAAGATTTAACACCCGACCGACTGTCGCTTTTGTTAAGGAAAGCGAAAGTTCTAACGGATCGAAACATGTGGGGGAGAGTGAACAGGCAAAAAACTAGATTCCCCAACACAAATCCGGTCCGGTATCTTAGCTTTGTGTAACAATGGGGACAATAGGACCACGGAACGCGATACGGTTAGCGTAGCTTATAAAATTCTAACAAATAGTGGCTGGAAACCAGGGGATAGTTTAGGGGCAAAGGTAGGCGGTAACAAACGGCGAATAAGAATTAGTGCGGGCAATGACAGGTCCGACTGTGAGTCGGAAAATAGGAGTATAGGCATTTTATTAGAAGATCAATTCAATAACGTATTGGAATGCAATAATAAGGGCACCACGTGCGAGCGTTGTACGAGGAGGGGATTAGAGCTAAATATTATGTTCCACGAACTCGACGAGCCGATCGATGTGGGGATTGATTATTCTTTACCTAAGTTACCTGAAGTATGCGTGAGATTATACGGTAAGAGTATGAGAGCACTCATTGATACCGGTAGTCAGATTAGTGGGATAACTAGAGAATTGTATGACTCTATTACAAGAGAGAATGGAATCTTACCTGAAATCGCTATTCCTGCAATTCAAATACAAGGAGCATTCGGGTCGCGAAGCGAAAGTACTAATCGTTTAGTATTGATAGAATTTCAATTAGGAAATACTCTAGTGGAAGCACCTGTATTAGTAATGCGGCGTTTACCTAGATCGTTAATATTAGGGTACGATTGGTTAGAACGAGTGAAAGGAATAGTAAACTGTGGTAGTGAACGGACATTAACGATTGAGCATTTAGGAGTTAGATCTTGCATTAGACTGAACTCGGAGTGTGAAGTTGAGAGGCTAGGGGGAGAGACAAACGCTGCCACGATTAACTCAATTTTAAATCAAAATACTATGTCTATAGAGCCTAGTATACAGAGCGGAAAACCAGTCGGTGAAGAAATAAAAGGGTTACGTTTTGACGATCCTAATTTAAATAGCGAGCACAAAGAGTTGTTATTGACTGTACTAAACAAACATTGTAGGGTATTTATAGAGAAATTAGGACTGACAGACAGATACGAACACGTTATTAGGTTGACGGATGAAACCCCCTTTGTAAAACATAGCTATCCGGTACCTTTAGCCTACAGAGAACAAGTTAAGACAGAGTTAAACGAGCTAGAAAATTTAGGTGTAATTAAACAAGAAGCTACACCATATTGTTGTCCACTCACTTTCACTAAGAAAAGAGATGGGTCGATCAGACTTTTGTTAGATGCACGCGAATTGAATAAAAAAATGATAGGAGATGCGGAAACCCCACCGCTCACTTCAGAAATATTGCAGTCTTTTCATGGAGTGAATTATATCAGCTTAATCGATTTGAATAATGCTTATTTTCAAATACCCTTGCATAAGGACTCGAGGAAATATACTGGGTTCTCATTCATGGGACGTACTTACACATATCAAGTTTTGCCCCAAGGATTAAAAACATCTGTAGCGGGATTTTCTAGGGCTATGGACTTTATATTAGAGGGTGTGCGCGAGTTTTGTGTGAATTACCTTGATGACATAGTAATATTTACCACAGGGGACATAAAGTTACATTTAGAACATCTAGATCGAGTATTAAACAAAATAGAAACAGCGGGATTAACCGGTAGATTAGAGAAGTGTAGATTCTTATGTGTCGAAGTGAAACTGTTAGGACACATAGTAAATACAAACGGAGTGCGTATGGACCCTGAGCGAGTGGAAGCTATAATGAACTTCCCCATACCTCGAACAATAAAACAACTGCGAGGATTTTTGGGAGTAATTAATTACTATAGAAGATTTATCTCAAAATATAGCGAAGTAGTTAGGCCTCTCTGTGACCTACTAAAACAAAGTACAAAGTGGTCATGGACAAAGGAGATAAATGATTGTTTTGAGAAGGTCAAAAGGTTATTTCTAGACACTATACTCCTCGCACACCCAAATCCGAAAGAGACATACTATTTACAGACCGATAGCAGCAACCTAGGTGTTTCTGGGTATGTCTTTCAATTGGACGATAAAGGAGAGGAAAGGGTGTTAGGGTTCTGTAGCAAAGCGTTAACGTTAGCAGAACGTAAGTGGACTGTAACAGAGTTAGAGTTATGGGCTATTATATTTAGTTTGTCTAAGTTCGAAACATATTTGAGAGGAGCGCGATTAGTGATCAGAACCGACCATAAGAGCTTAATATTCCTACAAACGTGCAAATTATTGAGCGCACGAATGATACGATGGGTACATTACATAGGACGTTTCGATTACACTGTTGAGCATGTAAAAGGAAAATTAAATACAGTAGCGGATGTGTTATCGCGACACATAACAGGTGCCACCGATGTATTAACTAACAAGGCCGTCGGACCTGAGATGAATCTATTTAAAACTTCACTAGAACGGGTGATATGTGATAGATGGAAGGAAATAGGAAGTTATCAAGAACGTGATAAGGTCGTTAATGAAATTATTAGGCGCATGAAGGTAACGAGTACGTCTGAATCGAAGTTTTATATACTTAAAGAGGGAATCCTGTATAGAACCGATATAAAGAAAGACACTTTGAGGCTGTATGTCCCCGAGGACTTACAGAAGGATTTGATCATTTCCATACATGAAGAAATAGGTCACTTCGGGCGTTATAAAGTTTATAATTTGATGAAAGGTCGTTATTATTTCTCGAACATGTCTCGCGTGATAGGGAAGGTCGTAAGGTCTTGCGAGACATGCCAAAAGACTAAACACACTTTAGAAACACACACAGGGCCGATTAAAATCGGAATAGCCAACGAGATAGGAGAACGGGTTTTTTGCGATATTTATGGTCCATTACCATCGGGTCGATTCGGGTTTAAATACATATTTGTGATGCAAGACTCATATAGTAAATTAATCAGATTATATCCGCTACGGCAAGCGAGTGGTAAGGCCTCGTTAACATGCGTGAAGAAATTTCATAAAGAAATCCAGGTTAAGGTACTATGCTCAGACAGAGGAGCAAATTTTACTTCGAAGGTTTTCGAGTTAGGTATTCGTCATTTGGGCATCGAACTGACGCATACATCAGTCAGAAACCCTCGGCCAAACTCAACGGAGAGGGTAAATAAAGAACTAGGTCGATTATTTAGGACATATTGTCATAAGTCACACCGATCTTGGGTAGATTTACTACCAGACATAGAAGATTGTTACAATCAATTAATACATACCACAACGGGGTATTCACCTAATGAAATAGTATGGGGGAAAAGAACCTTGTTGTCAACGGATTACGATAAAGACATGGTCAATGTAACCTATGTACCGCAAGAGACACTAGAACAGATTCGCCACCAGGCCCGACTGAATATATCAAAGGCATCAAAGAGTAGGGAGCGTTATTATAACAAAAATCATAAGTTAATAGAATTTGAAGTAGGCGACTTAGTAAAACTTAAAACTTTCTCAATTTCAGACGCAGACAAAAAACTAACAAAGAAATTTATGCGGTTGTATGAGGGACCCTACGTAATAGGAGCAATCCCATATAACAATGTATATACCTTGATAGACGTCCATACAGATAAAGTAAAAGGTAATTACAATGCGATTCACCTGTTTCGCTACTATAAGGACGTATGAGAACAATAGTACTAGGATTAGTTATGAGAACAGAATAGGGCTTTGTTTAAGGGACTAACACAAGCAAAGGAGGGCTTACAGAGAATAGACCTGCTATCGCGTCGGGAGTCGAAAAAAAAAGGGGATGTGGATAGGATAGGCCTAGCGTGAGCCTATATGTATATAAAATAGAAATTTTAAAATCACTTGTAGTTACCATGAAGCATAGCAAGATTAAGTGTTTTAAAATTCTATTTGGGGGAGTGTGTAATGGTATGCGACGTATTACATGGTTAATAAAAAATCTCTGCAGACAAACAGCTTTGTGAACATTTTAAAATTGCATTCCCACACTGCGAAACACTTTAAGTATAACAAAAAACAATAGTGAAGCCATTAAGAAATTTAGTTGAATAGAAAAAACAACACTTGGAGTTGTAAAATATTCGTTTCTATTGAAACGAATTGCACATTCTTTCAAAACTGGTAATAAAAATCCAATATAATTGACTTGTCTGAAAGGTTTATGGGTTTGGCCCTACTTAATGGTTTGCAGATGTGACTGAACGAAATTTCTAGATAATAACAAGACGCCCTGCTGCTTTTATGCCGGAACCGATAGAGTCAAGGCATGGGCGTGACCGTACAGAACCATGTTAGCCAATGAATAGTGAAAGAGGCTGACATGTTTAATCTTTAGCCAATGAATAACAAATTTGAGAACGGTTATTGTGGGTCCTTTTTTTAATTGTCCGCAGAGGGCGTGATCTTGGCAGAGAACAAAACTCCGGGGCAACGGACGACGGGACAGTCTGTGGAGAAGCGCTCACGGAGCAGTACTACGATCTCTAGTATAAATCTAGTAATTAAGATCATTGTGTCTGATCTCAGACTTATTGTAGTATTCTAGTGTTTTCTGAAATTGTATTAGTAAAATAGTAGCGAAGTGTTAAATTAAATAAAGTCAGTGCAAGCAAGAGGGAATCATCGCTTCGAGCCTTGGTAATGTACCTAGACTTTCTTAGATTTTAAAACTAAGATAAACCCCACAAATGTACTTTAATAAACAAATTGATCTCGCAGATTAGAGTGCGATTTAAGAATGTACTCGGAAGAATGGTTAGCATCAATAATGGTGCGTCAGCCTTGGTCCATTTTGGACAAGGTTATTCTATGATTATTCCTATTAATTTAGATTAGTTATGATTATATTATACGAGATTTGTCAGAAGTACCATAACCGAAGGAGTAACCGTTTAACGGACGGGAGACCTTCTACAATATTAATGTGTACATATTAACACTTGTGGGATTTATTTGTGTACATAATTATCTTGTTTATTCCTAAACCATTTATAAAGTGCAATGTACTTACTAATTTAGTGTGTTGTCTCTCTATAGTGAGTAAGGCTTTGTGTAAATAAATAACACGAATATGACATCGTAATTAAGCATATCACATGTGTAATTAGACTATAAGCGCCACAAGGGTTTTTGGTATGGGCTTGTACATTTTCCCTTGAATTTAGAATGGCTAGCAATGGGAGCCCGGTTTCTAATAGATTTAATGTAACTATTAGAAATCTAAATAATCTTTGCCTTTGAATTGATTTGAAAATTAAACATTTGATATATATATCATCTTTCATTGTTCATCCATGCTCACCTTCAAAGCGTTAACCGTAGGAGGTTATATTAGGATCATAGAGACATTTAATAGAAGTTCCAATCTTAGTTAAAGTATAATTTGTGGTACATATGACACATATGAATGCACATTCGAATACTAGATTCCTTCTCATATAGCTAATCATACATCACACATTGTACTGATATTAGAGAGTATTTAACATTATTCTTTTCTTACAATTACATTTGATTTCATTTGATTGGAGTAGAGATTAAATTGAAATTTACATAATTAAGTTATCCACTAATAGGTAAAATCATCCTTAGGAACTATCTAGAGGTAGTGAACATTTGAATACAAAGAGACTGACCGTAATATAAAATTTTATAACCAGTAGACCATAAACGGAGTCTTTGTAAAGAAGGGTAAAGGGACTCAAGTCCGCGCCTTTAGAAAAGCAGGTAACTACATTTTATAATAGGTTACCATAAATTTAAATACGTAGAAGGCAGCCGGGTGCAGCTGGCTTCGGGAAGTGACTCAACACTACAGTTACGGAAACAACATAAGTATTTGGATTTAATTAACAAGGGTCCTGTATATTCCATACAATCCTTGAGATATAGATAGGCGAGAGACATTCCAGGCCAGAGGCATTTACCAGTTAACACTCTTGTTGCGATATTTTAATTACTAAAAGCACAATTCCTGCAGAGACTACTGGCGGCAGAAACGGACACTTCCAAACACGTCCTCCCCCGCACAATGACCCTCCGACCTCGATTTGGCCAAATCGAAATATAACAAATTATACAATATATAAATAAAATCCATGGTACCTGGAGCGGGCTTAAATAGCCATAAAAGACCCAAGCTTACGAGCTAGAAGGGCAATAAACTCGCTTCGTAGCGATATAGGAGGGTCTGTGCCGCTCCCATAACACGGTTAAGGGCCAGTCACTGGCGTAGGGTTCTTAAGTTGTCGACTGATTCTGGTCAGTGTGGCGGTTAACTTAGTCCCGCACAAGCTTAGCCTCACCTCCGTTCTATTCCGATTAATAGAGTATGTATATAATATTTGTTACATAGATGCATATAAACGTGTAACTGAGCCTTATTCAATGATTAACTCCTGAGTAAGTTCGAACGTAATTTAATAAATCGGAGAACGGTGTCGGCTTCGCTTCGTTCCCGCAGAAATTGTGCTGGTCGACAGAATGATCGACCAATAACCA
Source organism: Thymelicus lineola (assembly GCA_963932265.1). Lineage (NCBI taxonomy): Eukaryota > Metazoa > Arthropoda > Insecta > Lepidoptera > Hesperiidae > Thymelicus > Thymelicus lineola. The sequence goes on from OZ010694.1 coordinate 13,875,434, forward strand.
AACAAATAAAAGGGGCCTTATCAAAGCACTTGAATGTCTCTCTCTCCATTGTATGACGCAATTGGAGTTAACTAAGCTCAACAAAGAAAAAATTCACTTGTTCATGTCTGAATCAAACTTATAATTGATTAAATTTACGAAATTAAGATTAACTAGACGATCAACCTCATTCGAACCACCACAACTACTTTTGTATTGCTAATTAAAAATGTTAGAGAACAAAACTAAAGTATAACGTCTAGATACCGATGAGGTAAGACCATTAGGCTATTTGGCTGAAATCTTCATGAAAAATATTTCAAAAGCACTAAAAAACAAGCTCTGTGTTATTGGTGATTGTTTAATGTTAAATTTTTGTGTGAGCATTAAGGAAATTTTTATTACATGTAAATAAAAAAATAGTAGTAAGTATTTATATACTTTGGTAACTCAGGTGACAGCGAATTTGGGTAACATTGACTCAAATTGCAACTAAAATAAACAACCTTGTGTTAACCCTATATTCTCGCGAGTTTTTCTACGAAAGTACTTAACGTCTCGATAACCGAATTTTCAATTAAGTGTCATAATCGTACCACGGGAATATTTCGGGAGATTTATTATTTTCGCCTCATAATTTCGTACGTGCAGTCGTTTATTACGCTAAGTGGGGCTGCGAAAGAATTACGATGTTAATAAGGGAGCATGGTGTAATAATAATACGGTAATTGGAGTTGTGAAGTTCAAAAGTCTGGATAATAATCACTTGAAAGTAGATTTTATTTATTGTTAGTTCACTGTACTCGGCCTGACTTTAGGTCTATACAGATTGCGTATTATTATAATACATTTTTACTCATTAGCAAAGCATATAACCTACCAAATCAGGTTTCATCTGTATCTTTGCAACTTGGTTGTCATTGGATAATTGTGCAATTGTAAAATTTCATTAACAGTGTTGTGCTATTCATATTCGTTGGTGGTTAATGTACGTAATGTTAATCTAATCATTGTTAATAATTGTTAATCTCTTGATTAAGATTACTATAAGATGAAACCCGCATCTTGTCATACAAGTCCTGATTACAAGGACAATACGTAATATAATCAGATCAACACAATTCACTTATTTCATTACTTACTTTCCGCCCAAAGAAACTTAATTCATAACAGCAATCTTAAACAGTAATTTAAATAGTTGTCAGAAATGTTGTAAAATCATGTAATTGTATGACAATTCCGTAGGACCAGCTATCGGCAATTAATTCTTGTTAAATTTTAACACCTCTAAGAATTTTAAGGGTCAATTACAGAAGGCGTAGGTTACACCGTATGACATAAAGTTCTGAATAGTTTCTTTTTGTTATTTTAATATAATATATTTTCTAATTTCATCACTGACACGAAATAACCATAAAGACAAGAAAGTATACATAATTTTATATTGAAAATTGAAGAAATTCTATAATTAATTAGATTCAATCATATTGCGATCGCAGCATGACAGGACGAATTCTAGTCCTCCTTAGTTGTATGTAGACTCATTGTTATTAATAGACCTTAGAGTAGTTAAGATATTAAAATCTTAAAGTAAAATACCGAGAACTAAAATATACTATTCTGTTATAATGAAATCAAAACCGATAAACCAAAACACTGACATTTCAAAAAGTTTTGCTGCTCTGTTCACAGAAAATCACTTTCAATATGAAAGAACTCAACGTTACACAACGGTGTGACAGTCACACCGAGAGCTTTGTATAAAAAATGTCCTCCCATCCACACCTTGTTAACGCATCCTCGTCAATTTGCCTATAATTACCGTAGCGGTAAAGTATTTTGATTGAAACTTCGTTTAACTTAAAGTTCGAGTAATTTTTGCAATTTTACCGTATGAATTATTTATTAGGTTAGTAGTTTTCAATTTTTGTCTATATAAAGACATTCTGATGAATCTTATGTCTCTGCAAGGTTTTCTTGTTCGGGGATTTTTTATGACAAAAGGATACGGATGTAACTGTAGGAATAAATTATTAAATACAATGTCTGTTTTGGTGTTCATTAAAAAATAAACTACTGAAGTCCAATTTGGACACGCTAAAAGATACTGAATTGCAAATAATTATACTGGACTGTAAATGTACTGTATTGCAAAATACCCATAGGTACATATTTGACATTTTAAAGTTTGATAGGTCTGTAGAATTTCCTCTAATCTATGCTTAAGGACTGATTTATATGTTTACATTGTTTTTAACGTAACCAACTGACACAAGATGAGCTATATGTTGATAAGTGGTCATCTTCATCCATGGACGACGCACATTAAGTCGGAAATACGTAAAAACAATTGATGGTAAATAATCGCAAGATGGTAGCTGATAAAAATGGAGTACCAACGGTCGTGTAGTCTTAGATACCAGGTCCACAGATAATATTAGAAAGCGAAGACATTAAAATTATTATCATATTGTCTTTTTAGATGCAAAAAGTTATATTACCGATGATATTAGGATTCAATTGTTATCCAATAGATTTCGGTTCGCAAATGAATTCGATTATTTTGGTCAAGTATGCTCATATTATGCCACTTCCAAATCAATAAGAACTCTAAAACAGTTCTCTCAATTCAGTTTAACGTTGAAATGTATAATTAATAGACATATAAACGTGATAAATTTATTGTATAATGTAGATCTGATACAGCAGACGACACTCAAACGCGATCCCAGTTGTCGCTTGTCGTCGACTGGCTGAGGTAATTAAGGGAGCTAGTAATAAATACGGGTAAAACCGGGCGCAATACATATACATACGACGTCGCATGTCGTCACGTACGAACGCGCATATTTATATCAATATCGAATTTCAATTTATGGTGGCTCACGCACTTGACGCTTGCAGGGGTGTCAACTTTTAGTTTTATGTGGGCACGTGTTGTGCAAGAAGCAGATTGGATGTACCTACATTTATCGAACACATTAAAGCAGAATAAAAACATAGTGCGATTGGGAAATCAGGATTTTCGTATAATAAATCAATATTTCTATAATATTGTTATTATTATTATTTTTAATTTGGAACGCTTGGAATTCATCCATGATTTCTGTTTCTTGATATTTTAGCGATATTTACTTACATGATATTTTTTCTTCATACATACTTTAGGCTTAAGGTACTGATTTCTAACATTAAACCTACCTAGAAAATAGATTGCACGTAACAATATAATAGGTTATGATCATTTTAAAAATCATGAGAAAATCTTTTTTCTTCTCTTTGTTACAAAATTGGACTGCATTTGTGGCAACCCTAATACTATCTTTGAGAGTTATTGAGCTAACCCTGCGCCCAGGTTGCTACACTTATAAATAAATTCCCTGACAGATAAGACGTGTGGCACTAATTTCAATTTTCTTTTTAATTTTTCTTACACTCTCTGAGTGGATGCACGATAGTGTTAAAAATTTATTGGGTTGATTGCTCCATGTGAAAAAATAACATAATTTAATGGTAGTTGTTTATTTAACCTGTTATATAAACTTAGTATTATTTATCATCAATAAAATCTTACATGTAGAGTTACATGTACTTCAACTGTCCTATTTATTAAACGCAGAATTAGATTCAGACAAGTAATAAATTGGATCTATCTTTTGACGCTTCTAAGTGAAGCTCATAATATAAGCATAATATTTGTCTATTTCATAATCCAGTTCCGAATGGGTTTAACAAATTCATACACATATCAGTCCTATAAGTCCTATTCCCGACCACTTGTTGTGTTCACTTGACAAACGGTAATGCTCTGTTGGCACGGAAACTTAACCCTCCACTGCTCACGTTGGGAAATAGCATATCTTTATAATATTTTACGAATAAACAACTCTAAGATTTTTTGTTCGATTTAGTATTAAAGAAATGTCAGGCTTAGGGTTTGCATCTTAGGTTTAAGAATTTAAATACAATATGTATTATTATTTGTACTGTCTCAAAATATGCTATAATATTAGCGAGATCGATCCAATTATCCCACGATATGCGATATATATAATTATATGATATTCACGATATTAGCCTACGATATTATTCGATTGAAAACAACCGTGATGAATGACATATTGAGTTAAATGTGTAACAATAATTATGGCGTGTTTTATTAAGCGAGATGTAATTGTAACTGAAGTTGAACTGATGTATTTGGCAACAAGCCATTACATCCACAGGACTTACACGTACGATCACTCACGACTGAAATTCTACAAGGTAAGCAATGCGTTTGTAACGCCGTGTATAATGATGATCACAGAAATGATAGACTTAATGTCATTCAATGAAATGCTAATAAAGTAATCGTGAATAAGCTGACTCAATCAAAAATATCACCAGACTGATATCATTAATTACCTGTAAAATTAAACAAAAATACTCTGGGGCCTCAAAGACCACAAAGCTACAGTGAAGTGTTATGCATTTATGTTCCCACTGAAGCTGAGAATGTGTTCCTACGAAGATGTATCTAGTGAGTTACTTGCGAACTGTCTAGTGAATGGGGAACTAAACTTTACAGTTATAAACACACAAATTTAATGAGACGAGGAAATTCTGCACTGTAAAATAAATGTAAGTAATGAATTTTCATACACTTACACAAAACCTCAGTGCTCATAAAAAGTTGCTTAATTGAATTTAAGAAATGCTTAATAATAAAAAAATGAAATTTTGAACTGGGATGACATAACCGTATCTTTTATAACTTTTGTAAGTATTTTCATGTACACTGTACAGTAGGGTGGAGTGAAAAATTTTATTTTCGAATTTTGAATTCCCTGTATTACCAATCGATGTCTTGACGATACATTGTAACGTACACGAAATACTATCAAATTCTAACATTATCTTGAGGTGGCGCACTTACCCCAAACTTTTGCAAAGAAGTTATTTTTTGTCAGATATTGCATGTAGGCAAAGCACCGCTTGTCATCTAGTTTAACATCAAAAACACTTCGCCCACCCACGTTCCCTCAATACCAAGCGTTGCTATGGATAAATAGATGCTGAAAAACATAAAATTTTATTTTTTACTCGTCATTTTCAGGTGGCGCTGGATACTTGTAATATGGAACAGGACTAACATTTTCAAAATATTTAATTAAGTAAAAGAAATATATTTATCCATTTTACCTTTATTATTTGAATTAAACTACAAATAATTAAAAGATTAAAACACGTTTTGCAGCCTGTGTGTGACAAAGAAACCTTTCAATGCAAATATTTATATTTTCACTCATAACTTTGTCCCATATTATATATTAATTTTTCTATCACTATATTTTGAAATGAATGGTGACTCGAATATTTTTTTTGTTGTCCAGTCTATGAAGTCATAATAGTAGTTTGCTTCAAAGTTCAATTTCAAAACTATTCTCTCACTTTTTTTGTCATTGTAGTGTTTTGCTTTTTAAGTATTCGTCCAAGTGCTAATTCTTTAATAAGTCGCCTTTCATCTTGCAGAAATATTTTCGGAATGCGCAAAGAAAGAGTTCCACTGCATTATTCGAAATGCAATTGTTTTCAGGTCATCTTTCAAATAAGAGCATCTTTTTATCATAACATGCAAGACGCAAGGCAACATATTAAAGAATTAGCACTTACACGAATACTTAAAGCGCGAAAAACTACAAAGGCAAAGAAAGTAAGAGAGTTTTTAGTTCCGAAATTGAATTTTGAAGCAAACTACTATTATGACTTGATAGACTGGACAACAAAAAAAATATTCAAGCTGCCATTTCCTTCATAATATAGTAACAGTGAAATATGGGACAAAATTATGTGTGAAAATATAAATATTTGCATTGAAAGTTTTTCTTGTAACACACAGGCTGTGGAGAGAGCCATAACACTGGTTACTGATGCAAGTTTGGCTGTGTGTGGAACTGCAGCACGAGATGGATACATCCAAGCAATAATAAAATCTAGACAAGAAATGCCAAAATTTAACACAAAATCTCACTTTTTCTCCGAAGTTCAACAAGTTACCCCGCATACAGATGATATGACTGAAGGCTTAAATAATAAAAACGTGTTTTAATCTTTTAATTCTTTGTAATTTAATTCAAATAATAAAGGTAAAACCTATAAATATATTTCTTTTATTTAATTAAATATTTTGAAAATATCAGTCCTGTTCTATATTACAAGTCTTCTGCGCCACCTGAAGATGACGAGTAAAAAAATAAAATTTTATGTTTTACAGCAGCTATTTACCCATAACAATAATTGGTAATACAGGGTTAATGATATGTGAAAAAAAAATTTTTTTGCCCTGTTTCACTCCACCCTACTGTACAGTCAAGATCATAAAAATATATTATCAGCGACACATCTATACAAATTTATTTGCGCTAGAGATGCACACTTTTGTATGCACAGACGTAATAAAAATTTCTGAACCTTGATGCGTGCATGTGGAGACAAAATTAAAAATAATTATCACTATGATATACTTACAAACTTCCAAAATTATTGAGACAACTTCCAAAAGCAAAAAAAGTATACTTACCCTACAACTAAATTAACCATACAGCTACAATTAAATTAATAAAATACAATGTTTATATTGATCGTCAATAGCTACAAAGGCATCAGTGGAAAACGGAGGAGAAATGGAATGTCCTTAATCGTTTTTAATGGATCCAGCATATTTTGCTCAGCTAAATAAGGTCTTAACACACTTAGTACTTCCAAAACCACCAACAGGACCTTCAAATCGTTCAGAACTGGTATCATAATCATGGCATCGTCAAGCCACGGCTGGCCACGAGCTATCCGTATATTGAAATTGATTACACCGATCATTAGCAACAAAAACAGTAGGGTATGCGAGACCACGCGGGCAATGTCGCGGGACCAACCACCATCACAATATATAACGCCGCTGTAATAACAGAAGCTATTTCTTCCGCCATAAATTATAAACCACGTCAGGGTGTTAGGTCTAGAGATTATATTCGCAGAGGTTCTGTTGGGCATTATACCTAACTCCTCAGATTAAGTGCTTCCTTCAAGACAGAAAGAAAATATATTTGTTAAGCACGTCCAGCACATGACAATATTGTAACAGTATTGAAATTATTTGGCATGCAAAACATATTATTTATATTTACATGGATATCCAAAACAAATTTCGAGAAAAGTAAGTATTTAGTGTTGATGATAACTAATTTACAATTACATGACGTAACATATCATACAATAACGATGATAATCCGATTGTTACAGATCAAATAGTTAATTAATAATGAATTTCGGATCTGGCCATTTTATTTAAGTTCTATAGCATTCAATTCTGTTTATTTGATACTTCTGGAAAACGGTAGAGTTATTTTTCTAGAATCAACCGTGATTTTCGTATTTATTTCGGATTAATGAACTAATATAATTCGTTCACTGTTTCGGATACAATGTCCGAGGTATTGCCGTCGACTAGCCTTCATATCTTGTAGCGTTGGTAGGTTTAGTATGGTATCAGGTGATGAACAATTTTTACGTTTAATAAAACTATTATATGGGTCATAATCTGTCATGTTCTCCAAATTATTATCGCCCGTTCTCCAAAACTTTATCATCTTTGCAGTATTCCCGCGCCTAGGTGTACACACAAACTGATCTCACGGGTCCCGGGATTATTGATATCCACATGGGAGGCGCCAATTTATTCGCCTATAATTGGACGCAAATGGCTTCCCAGTGGCCCGCGGTTTTACAGTGCTTCAATTGACCCGCAGATTATTTTAGATTTATGATTGCGATTGGCAGTATTATTGAGAGAATATTTGGCATATTTTCAGCCAGAAAGAAATAAGTGTAATTTAAACTAAAGGAATGAAAACTGCAAATAAAGACATGTACAAAATTTTGTGGGCTGTTCTACCCGGGATTATTGATAATATGATTAATTTGTTTGAAGGTTTTCACTATCGCAAGGGAATCAATATTATATTATTATAACATTATTATCAATAGATATGCATTAAAAGAAGTAATCACTGGCGCACTGAACAAAAACATTGTAAATTTTAATAATAATACAGATTAAAATATTTCACGAACTACTGTAGAAGGAAGGTGATAGTCAACTGCGGACAAGGAATCTTACCGCCATAACTAATAGTAATAATAGACATGAAAATACCTTTTTTTATACAATGGTTATATTTATAAAAATAGAATGGCAACACAAGTCACTTCTTTTATTGTTAGCTGTAAAAATTCTTAGTTCAAGTTTATTTACATGAAAAGGTACTTCCAGTCATTAATATATCTTTATAAGTAACTTTGTCGTTCTTAAAATAGGCACCTTACTTAGTAGAACTTTCTATAGCCTTTTAATGTCCGCTGCTCATCTTTGGTATTTTTAAAAAGAACTGATACACATTCTGATGTTAATTTTATTTACCTCGCTTGTTGTTTACGTAAACAAAAACCGAATTTATAGTCCCGAAGGCACTTAAACCCTGGTATCCTGTTTATTCCGTTTGCGAAAAAAGTTTTACTGTGACTCGATGCAAGTCAAACGCTCGTTAAAAATCTATGCGGGCCACGGTGCCTACAAATCGAACTACAAAGTGCCTCCTGCTGAGTTTTTACGACAAAGAAAACGTTTTCACACCACTTTGTTCTTTGAAACACAACCGTCAACACTACAGTCTAATCTATAATATTGCTTTTCTTGTTACTCGGTCCAAGATACCGGGTAAGAGCGATTACTATAATATTTTATTTTAATAAAAATGAATTTCTACTAAGTTATTAATTTCGATGCAATGTTAATTTAGATTCAATATTAATATTAAAATATTCAAATTCAATTTGAATGTTTTAATATTTTAATAAAAATAAATGAATACCAAGTTCCCCCCACCCTTTCCTCCCTTTTGCCCACAAGCCTTTTTGTAATTATTGTAACTTTTTCTTTCGCATATTGTAACGTTTAACCTATGTGTGTGGCAATAAATAATTTATTATTATTATTATTATTTAAGTTATTAATGTGCGATTTAATGTTGGTATAAATGGTAGTATAATATACAATAGTATAATTCCATTATCCCTACTTACATTGTACACAATTTATTGTACAAATAAAAAAACTATTGAATTATTATATGAAATACATTGAGCACATAACAAAAAAAAATCAAGAAAAAATTAATAAGCACCTACTTTTCATTTCTAACATTATTGAATAACGTAATCTAATTTGAGTATCAACTTTGGTTTATTAGAAAGGTATTTAACTATCAGAATTGATCACAAAAATGTTTGATTATGGCTCTAAATTAATCCGAAGATAAAAGTTTCCCGCTTGCAGCTATAAATTGCACTACTGAGAACATCTCAAAGATGAATGGCATACCGTTGAAGTATGCGTTTTTCTCACATACCTTCGCGTAAAGAACGCGTTCAGTAAAAACCTTGGCAATTAAAAATATATACTGAACCATTACACGATCTAAAGCCTATCGTTGATCGTTTAATTCATATCTCACGTACACCAAGACCATTAGCCCCTGCTAAATTGAATTACATGCTTCCTAAAGATCTTTTGTCCTTATTTTTTGCATCGCTCCGAAAGGGACGGACGATTAAAGAACGTACAACTATTTGTAAGTTACGTTTTATTGGTTCGGGTAGTCGATATCGATGTGCAAATAGTGTAATGTTTTTTTGGTTGTTGATCAAATGAATGAGTCTTGTTTACGATAAAAATTTATAGCAGCATCACGGTGTTTAAGCACTGACAATGAACTATTAAATGGCAACTTCGCTATGTCGTGATCGTTATGTTTTTCCGTGTATTCATTGCAATTTTCAACACTTGCCGTGCAGCAAGAAGCATTTTAGTTATTTGCTGTTATGGCTCTCTACAAGATTCAGTAGTCTTTCCATATTAGATTGTTCTACGATTACGCTTCACAGATATTTTGTATCCATCAATGTTGTATCTTACCGATCCGGTTATCATATTATATTTTAATACGAGTATCTTTGTTTTGTAATCGGATCTTTTCACCCAGTTTTACCATGGCTCGTTTTCTGGTTATGTTTCGATAAATATGAAAAGAAAGGAACTGCTAATTATTATATTCATCATAATGAAAACTTTAAATCATATTGGGAACACGACACCTGAGCCAAATTTATTATATAATATTAAAAATTCTTTAGGATAGTCACCCGTTGTGCCTTAATTATAAGTTACTTACTTTTTGCAAGCGGTGTTTTCATTTTCATCCAAGTAAATTTTGACTATGACAATAAGTGCATCAATCTTATAATAAATAGGTATAAAAACATTTTTTCTTCATGTATTAATACACAGAATATCAACAGGTTTCCCTGAATAGGCAATGAGCATTTTTCACATCTGTGCACATGCTGACAGATTCCCATATCACTAAACATTATTATCTAAGTATTTATTACGATTATTGATAGACCTATATTTTCTTATAATCCGACAAGCAAGCTCAAAATATAGTTGATATAAGTTCTCATGCCGCTTTTTATCCTAGGGCCATATTTTTTCTATTGAAACGCTAATACATCTTATACTCATAAATTATACAACGTACACGCAACTTACTGATATATTACGGGAAGTTATGGACGATATTTTTTTACTATTATTTAATTGGTGTCATTAGTGGCCGATCTATTGATTACAATTTATTACTTTTTGTTTGTATGGGAATAGCCGACAAACAAGCTGAAAATTTACCTGATCACTTCGATACCAGTGACACCAAAGTAATTACTTATAATAAGTATTACTGAAACAGTAAATAATAAAGAGCAATTGTTTTATTACCTAATTTTAAAGGAACATTTAAAAGATTTAAAGATTTGTTTGTGACAAAAACACAAACCTATAACCTATAACCTATTATCACTTGCTTCGGTGAAGGAAAACATCGTGAGGAAACCTGCACACCGGAGAGTTCTCTATAAAGTTCTCAAAGGCGTGTGAAGTCTACCAATCCGCACTTGGCCAGCGTGGTAGACTAGGGCCTGTACCGCTCACATTGTGAGCGGAGACCTCGAGCCCAGCAGTGGGACAGTTATGGGTTGTTGCTTTGCTTTGCTTTGCTTTGTGACAAAATCAGTTTTACAATTTATGATCGTAAACAAGGACAATAGTATAAACTGTGTCGCCACTATTTACGCGCACCTCGGAGAAACAAAGAATACAAACTTAAATAGTACCTTCAGTCTTATTACAATGTTTATTTATTTATTTATTTATTTCTTTATGTACCATACAAAAAGTACAGAAACAAAGGCGGACTTAATGCTCAAAGCATTCTCTGCCAGTCAACCTTCGGACAGTAGCAAAACAACGATGGCGGTATATTTGATAAAGGAAAAAAAAAAATTAAAGAAATTAACAAGTGCAATACATAATATACATAATATATAATATCAACATACATTACATAAAATATATATACTAATAACTATAAATATATTCATACATATGATATATATATATATATATACATAAATATTACAAAAAAATACATATATTATATTATAAAATAGTATAACCAATATATACATACCTAGATGACAAAATTCACTATACCCAGGCTTACCTATTATCTAAACCTACAAAGTGTGCCAGTAGCCTTTTCTTAAAACTATACTTAGTTACTTGTTTTCTGATGTCGTGAGGAATTTCATTCCAAAGTCGAACAGCTTGTACAGTAAAAGATTGGGAACGGAAACCGGAGTGATGAGAAGGAATAGAGAGAGTCAAAGTCTCAGAAGAGCGTAAGTCCCTTTCATGTGTATCCTTCAGAAAAAGAAACTTACGGCTAAGATAGGAGGGCGAGAATGCATCATGTAAAATGGTGAAAAGAGTTAGAAGAATCCTGCTTTGTCTTCGTTTGCGAATAGGAAGCCAGTGAAGCTGACGTCGAAAAGAGGACACATGGTCAAACTTACGAAGACAAAATATAAAGCGGATGCAATTGTTGATGAGGCGGTCGAGTTTATTAAGAAGATCTTCATTGAGATCAGTAGTACACACATCACCATAATCAATTATGGGGAAGATAAGAGTATGCACCAGATTTATCTTCGTCTTGGTCGGAAGGAAATTTCTGAGCCTATTAAGGAAACAGAGCTTCATAGTGACTGATTTACAAATTTCACGGATATGCGTTGCCCAACTGAAATTGCGGTCAAGAAACAAGCCCAGATTTTTGACCGAAGCTGAAAAGGGTATAACTGAATTCTCAAACGTGACCGGCGTAACAAGACTTAAATCCAATTTGGCTAATTGACGGTCACTGCCTACAATTATGCATTGGCAATGTTGTCAACATTATAATAGTATTTTATACTTTTTTTAATAATTAGCTACAATTATAAATGAAATTGAAATTTTTTATTTGTTGAAATATCGTTTCTTACAAAAATGCTCAAATTAAATTTGGTAGAGTAGTTATCTACTACTCAGCTATCGCTGAGGAAACTCCTTATCGCTCTTTTTTCGCCCTTTCTTCTCATCAACGAGTAAGTGCCTTTCGGAAATAGTGGTAAATTAAAAAGAATTTTAGTTCAGTTAAAGTAAGTTAAAGAATGAAAGTTCATAAAAGTATTGAAAAAATACTGATATGAATAAATGATTTTGTTTGAACTTGATTCATATCGTAGAGTTCCCCAAAATATAGTCAAATATGTGAAGTATTTTTATCTGTAGTAGGCCTACGATGATTACTTCATCAATTTTAGTAATCCAAATGGCTTACCCATCTGGAGAAAGAAGTCACTCGTAGAATCCAACTCAGATGGGCTGCGTTCGGGAAACTACGTCATATCTTGTCGTCCAAATAGTTACAGTTGAGATATATTTGAGGCCTAAAGTCGAAGTTGTTCAAGTAGTGTGTGTGGTGCGGGTATCCGCTAGATTCAGAAGGCTCAAAACCGGTCTTAGTGGCGTATATTAGAGGAGGCCTATGCCCAGCAGTGGACCTCCAAAGGCTGATGGATGAATGGATGGGATGGATGTTAGACGTGGATCGAACCCGGCAGTAGAAGTATTTTCGATCAATATATATTACCTATCAATACTTATGTACATAATTATTTTACAACGTCATTAATGAATCTTCGATTCGTAAAAACGAAAATAGTACGAATTGATCACAACTCAAATTTCGATAAAAATATTTATAATTTTTCTGACTTAATGTTAAAATAAATTGAGAAATATTTAACAACATGGAAAATATTTTTTTATTATTCACGATATCAGTATTTAATTTAGTTGAAAATTTTATCCTTGAGTATATGCTAATCTTAAGAATTAAAAGGCAAGTCGGCAGTATGGTCTCTTGCCACGTCAACGTGAAAATAACTAAGAAATATCTCTAACACAACTGAATCGTTCTTACCATCACATTTGTCCGTAAATATATCACTCAATACCTGTAAATAAAGACTGTGGACAGTTAAATTGCTCCTGCTTCCGTACCACGCTGCGTATTTCAAAAATAACTTCTACAACATCATCCATATCATTAAAAACCTTAACATTTACTAGTTTAAAGCGAAAATCAATCAAACTGGATGTTCCATGAAAAAGTAAGGCTCTCATTTCATATTCGATTCTATTTCCAACCACTAAGTCAGAAATCTTACTACCAGCACTCATAGCACCCAAGCCAATGCTACACCACTTACACCTATTTAAACTTTAAGGTCTACATTATAAGGTTTCAATTGGATAAAAAGCGGTGTTTCTACGATTCTGCTACAATTATTTAGTGGCAACGCAAGATAACTAACGAGGTATCAGAGCTCTCTGCGCGGACCCTTGGAAATGTCTACTTCTAAAGCGGTTAAAGGGTGGACCGACAAATTGTCCTATTCAATGGTTGAACCAACCGCAACGTCTAAATGGAGGCAAGCAATTATTGGACCGACTTACTTTGGTATTCGTTTAATGAACATTGTTTTCTGAGTTTCCTTCTGGGTCTGAATGGATCGAGATAGTGCGCACAATGATTTGTTGTTTTTGATCTTTAGGATTTATTATAATGAGATGAATGGTCCACTTTGTCGGTTGGAGAAATTTGCTCACGTACGATCAGTTATCGTGAGAAGCGCCTTTGCATTATACTGGGTGACGTCTTTAATGAGCCTTATTCAGATCGTTTCTCCTAGTTAAAATATTAGTCTAAGTATGGATATAAATATAGAGATTATTAATTCCTTTATAGATGGTATACTATCACTATATGTATATTTATAGATATGCTCTAGGCCTTCTCAAGAGGAGATGCCTTTGCAGTGGGCCACGGGCCATAGAAGTCGTACTAAAGTTATGTATTCTAAAAAGTTTCTCACAAACGTATTTAATTATTAAAGTCAATCTGCCTGATAGACAATCCTTAACACATCTGAAATTGCTCGACTATTTTTAATTTACAATCAACACATTATCCACACACTAAGGCTCAGTGTAATTATAACTTGCATAAAATTAAAACTAAAGAACATTTCCAGACCATTATCAAAAGTTCGTGCCTCTTGCTATAATCGTAATCTTAATATACGTCATGTTAAAACACGTTAATTTGCTAAAGTGTTTAAATTATTGATTGACATGTTCCTTAATTGGATAAACCTAAATAGTCATGTAAAATCATGTGTCAGTAGGGTTGGCAAAAAAGGAATACATTTTTTTTTCAAACATAATCGTAATTTCTGTTATCAGACGTTCACCGAAAAAATGTGTCGTCCAAGCCATACCCGCGACACAGGTAAAAACCTACTGTGGGGGTATGAGTGTGTAAGCATTTGTAAGCGTTTTATATTTCGATTAATTTGTTTTTACCCGACTGCCAAGGAAGGGTTATCTTTTTCGCGCGCATCTTGTATGTATGTATGTTTAGTCTTAAAGTGCATCATTTTAGTTATTAAACAGTAGAACACAACTACATAAGATTATTATTACATTAGTCCTTTAGACGGTTTTTAATATCTCGATAGTATCTCACAATGTCCAAGAATGTCCCAGAGGAAAGAGCTGATGCAATAGCTTTGTGAGTTCTTCATTAGGGTGCATTAGAGTGCACCGTGAGCAAGGATTGGCTTTGACTTAAATTGTCAAGATGCTTGGAGCACTGTAACGGTATTCTACGGTAGACAATCTAAACTTCAGGCTTTCCAATGAACATTTCATGCATCCAGCAACAGGCACATCCAATGAATTAATTTGCTGATCTTACGTATGTCCTTTTTATGTTCATGACAAGTGACATCACCGCTAATAAATACCACCGAAACGAATGTTATCGGATCACTACCAGAAATTTTATGACCACCGTTTACGATGATAGCACAATAACAAACAGATTTACATGTGCGATATCAGTTATTTGTGCAATACTCTACTGTTGTGATCGCTTAAACACTAAGAACATTGTTAGATTGCAAGCGAGATAATAGCAAAGTAATTAAAACGAGGTTTGATTTAAAATATTGGAATTACAAAATACATTTTGATAGGTGGTTTTTGGGTAGAGAAAATAAATTAAATAAACTCTACACATTCATTCCTCCATACTATAATACAAATACGTTACTAACACACATGACCCGTGAAGTAATATTTATCTTTAACATAAATATCTACCCCAGCCGGGAAACAACCTACTTTTTATGACCCGTCTTGAATTTGCCACTAAAATATTAATATACTCACATACTCACAGTATATGGGCGTAGTTTATAAATACAGGAATTACGCAATCCAGGACGTTTTTCTTTCTCAGTCAAATACAAGACGGTATGTTATCTATCTTATTTATTGATCTGTGCATACTGGTAATTTTTTTATAACGAATTTTCTTTATAACGTGTCCTCGTTAGCTATAAGACAGTGGGTTTTTTTCGTGCAATACGGTTTCTTATGGATCGTTTAAACTACCGTTCGGTAACCACGCGATGGTTATCGTACTGGTTTCATGAAGTATTTTTAAGTGTCACATAATAATATATTTAATTCAAATTTTATGATTATTTTTATCATCGATTAGAAAATCGCAAAAAGATTGGGCGTGCGTATACATAATTATACAGTATTAATATGATAACATTATTAGAAACAAAATTATTAACAACATAATAACAAAACGCACATATTCAAACTGAAACTTTCTACCAACACCAACCCTATAAAAGTTACACAGTTACACACAAAGCTTAAGAACTGGTCTAGAAAAAGAAAAGAAAAACAATCAATTGGTATTAATTTTCTCATGCCTACTTCCGTCGCGGACAGGCTCTCGCATGTTGTCAATCCAATATCAGATGCTGATGTGCGCGTGACTAATAAATGCACTATTGAGTGACTATTGAATGCAACCGGTGCCGACCAAGGCTCCATACCAACTTCATATGCATATGAATCGTATGTAGGTTATTATTGAAATAAATTATTTTTTAAACCGTAACTGGCTGTTCAATGGCTAAAGAGTTGGTAAGGTGCCCGCTCATTTGTCCAAAGGATGGAACGCAAATTGTTGCTTGCTGCTAGCATTCAATTTATTGCGGTTCATCGATTTCTATGTATATTTTTTTTTGTTTTAGATTTTTCCTATAGCTCAGTTTCAACATTGGTTCCACATAGAGTCTGAATATAATAAATTTAACTTTGAATTCTGCATCTCAAATTTATAAGCGTTTATTAAGAATTAATTTCACTTGTTTCAGCAAAAGGAAATATTGTGAGGAAGTAAAACCTATGTTAGGTGCACGGTGCAGGATTTCTAAAAAGTATATTTCGGTATGGGTATTCTTTAGAAGTTGGAGATAAGGAAAAGGAGTGATTGTTTAGTTGAATAAACATACAGAACCCTAAAAACATCAACTCCTTCATTAAAATTCATTCGTCCAATTGCTTTGTCAATCTATAATTTTCTTTTCAACCCAACGACTTTTATAGACATCTTTGTATCACTTAAATAAGCATCTTATGAATCAGTAGCGGTAAAAACTGCTCTTAGCCCATCGTAATTTGCCATCACTGTTATGGCGTATATGGTGTATGAATTTCAAAGGCATCGAACGTAGTTTATATACGAAATCAATTAATAACACCATACATGGAGGTTTAGTCCCATATAACTCGGGATCGTATCGCCATGACTTGCTTGAGACGTGTAGATGAACGATAAGAGAGTGAAAAAGATATCTGAAGTGCTAGAGAACTCGCTTGATATTTTTAGGTATTTTTAGGGTATCTACGAAATAAGAGACAACGTAATCTTAAATATAATAAATATTATTTTTAATTACACACTAAATGTGCTCACGCATTCGTATAAAATAAATAAAAACTTAATACAACTGTTTAATTTTTTAACAACCTACAAAATTTTATTAATCTGTAATATGTGTATTAAAAAACTTAACAAGGTCTCTGATTCTCAGTACGACAATAAGAAAAATTACACTACTAAAACAACGTGACTAAAAGATGATATTACTTAGACACAGCTTAGAGAAGCCAACTAACCTAGCGAGTAAATTAATCGCTCTTCATCTATCTTACGAGTACATCTTTATCAATACAACAAGTATCCTAATGATCGCTAGGAATAATTCCTTGTACATCTCATACGCATTGAATCGCCACTTCGCACTGCTTAATTCAAACAGCCTTGAGGTGGTATATCGGCAAAAAAACATGGCTGTCAGTATTTAATTACAGTATTCTTGAAAGCGTAACGTTCGTTTTTGTGATATTGGGATTGGAGTGTATAAGGAAGTTTCCATATTGGAATATGAGCATGTAACTTGCACCTTCATGTTTCATAATTGTATGCGACGTCTTGAATTTTCTTCATATGGATATTTATTTTATTGATGTTTATTTTTAGTTCCATCTATCGGTGAGGCTTTGATGGACCGATAGGGAAGTAAGAGTAAAACTCGGTTTAGGATGAAGTGAACATTCTGTCTTCGGATTAGGTAGCCCGGTGGTCGTAAAGAAATACATATTAGGATTCTTTAGAATTCTGAAGAATTATAAAAAGTATCATAAAAAACTGATGTTCAAAACAACGATGGTGACTAAAATCAAACACATGATAATATAGATTGGTAGACTTCAAATACCTTGGAGAATGTAAACAATACAGCAAACTAACAAGGCAAATTTTCAATGGTTTCCTTTATTTAATATTTTTTTAGATCCACATAATTATTACTTCATAGTTTTATTACATTTTATTCCGACAAAATTAGTTTTTTTTAATTGTATCATCATTGCATTCACACCTCACGATTTTTTCACGACGACACGATGTAATCGTTACATTTAAAATGGAAAGCAATTCCAACGCAAACTACGCACGCATGGATCATTAGTAATATCAAAACTCTAAAGTATTTTTCTTCCGTGCAGGTACAAAATACTTAGATAAAAGCAAATGCAAAGCAGCCCATTAAACTGACAATTAAGGAACTGTTTTAGTTTTAAGCTTTTAAGCTTGCAGAATAAGCTTTTTGTTCACATTTTTAAATGCTTAGTCCTCTCTGGGAATTTCCATTTCCATTTACTATAACATTACGAATAATAAAGAAGCAATAGCGATTGAGAAAAAATAATTTATATTGTAATTTAGGTCCTACCTATAGAATTGTGATTTTATAACCAGCATTTTCAGATTTAAATTATCAGTGGATTGGCGCGCAATTCGAAATTCAAATTTTTTTTTTCGAAAGCCGTGTTAATTGAATTTAAAATTCAGTATTTTTTTAGATAGTGTTTTGTTTTTGTGAAATTGTGGTAGTTTTTGGCATCATAGATAAATTAAAAATTCGTATTATACAATTTTCGAATTAGAGTTCCTACGTGGAAATACCGCTGTGTAAACAACACGAAACATTAACGACATGTACGAGCCTAACACTGCTTTCATAAACACGGTCCATTATTGGTTCAATCGTTTTAAATCTGGAAATTTTGATTTGAAGAATGAGCCTCGCGGTCGACTGGTAACCATTGTCGACAACGATGAATTGAAGGCGATAGTGGAAGCGGATCCAACTTAATTTGCGGGCTTTGGAGATAATGTCAAAACAATATTGAAGCACTTGCATAAAATCAGAAACATAAAAAGCTCGATAAATGGGTCCCACACGAATTAAGCGACCAACAGCCAGACTTGCGGGTCGAAGCTTGCATACCACTATTCGATTCGGCACCGCCTCAAAATTATTTATTTATTGTTATTTTAGGATCTTAATTTATAATAATAATACTAAATGGTTTATTTTATTTTTCGCTTTTCAGTTTTGGTTCGGTTCTTGTGTGTGTGCGTGTGTGTGTGTGTGTGTGTGTGTGTGTTTGTGTGTGTGTGTGTGTGTGTTTATGTATTTGTGTGTGGTTGGTTTATTTTTTTGTTAAAAAGTAATTATTAAGTAGTTATCGGAGCAAAAAATTAACGGAGAAACCACTGGTTAATCCATTGGTTAGTCCTATTTGAGTGTTGGTTACAGATACACAGAAGCAGCTGTGAACTGCAGACTTGTATATTCGTTGATTCAATAAGTACATTACAAAAAGATAATCGAGAATTTTTCACCTCCTGTAGCTTCTTACTTGTACCATATCGATAATACGACTAGATCATGTTGACAAGTAAATTGCTAAATTGTAACCGTCAGCATTGCCCGCTTGATTTATCTCCTTTATATCGACTTTGTATTTTGAACCATATTAACTTCGTGTACAGTCGACTTTGCTGTAACAAAACAAAGTAATTTGAAGGAAATTGTAACAGCACAGTGATGTTGATATATTCCTTCTATTCAATAGCGCGGTATTTGAACTTGGCGCATTTTTTGAAAAGTGCTTCGCATTATGAGTTAATTATTCTTAAGTAGCTTCTCTTCCTGTTGTAATAACTTACTAGTTAATAAGACATTAGGACTGACTTTTCCGATTGGTGGGCGATTTATGAGACATGTGAACCTATGTGGTATGTAACTTATGTTCATAGCGTTTATGTAGACCGAGCCTTAATGTCAGGGATGCTTAGACGGATATGTGCAAAATGTGAGGTATGAAAAATACGCCTTGCGAAGTACACTCTTACTCGTTAGGTCTAAGCGAGAAATTACAGACGTTGTTTTTTTCAAATCGTTAGTGGTCTACGCAGAGTAGTTTCCTCTCCTCGTGATTCTGGTATGTACACTGAAGCAAATACCACGGGACTGCTGTAAAGGAGCTTATTATTATTAGTACAAAACGCAAATTTTATTGAATTCAAAACTAGCTTTTTTTATACAAAAGTGTACAAAGTTGTGTTCTTTTGGGAAAATATAAATTTATTTCTATCACAATTTTGTTCCATTAAGACTTGAATTCATTATTTAGTTAATGTGAAAAATGTAAGTATGTGAAATTAATAAGTAGTATAAATACTAGTGCCTATAAATGCCATTTGCAAAACAGTTTAGTCGTTCAACTTCTACATCATTAATTATATCAACAAAATAATCCATTTAATCAACAGCAATTGTTACATTTGTCTTCATTACTTGCAACATCTACACCCATAAAGTTACATACTTAAATGTACCAATTGAAATTCAACTTTACACCACAGACGTACAGTTGAAATTTACCTGGTAACGCACTGGATACGATTAAAACGCCGAACAGGTGAAAGCGGACGCATCTCAAGATAACCTATGCCTCGATGCATGAGCCATGCCTCTTGAACTGTATAAATACATACTTACATGTTTATGGATAAAGTTGAACACCGTTTAACTTGCGTTACATTTTTAGTTGTAGATTTATTTTTCACGCGGAAATTGTCGTGGTTCCGTCGACATTTAAGATGAAGTGTAGTTTTGTTGCATAATTGAATTATTATCCTCCCTCCCTTGAATTTCATTTTCTTTTCCAAAAATCTATTAAATTTCGTCTTAAAAAATAAAAAAATCATCATGTTTCGACTTTGGCGTATCAATATCTCGAAAACTATTCGAAAATTATTCCAAAACTATTCGAGATATCGAAAGATTTTATTATTACTTTTCGTCATATTTCGTCGATTTCTATCAGGATCCACCTTCAAATCGTGGCGCTGGAATAAGCTTATTTTTAATTTAAACTCGTTCTCAATATTTAAACCATTCCCTATCCGTGTTAATGTTTATTAACAGCCAAATCAAGTATAATCAGTTACACAAGTAACAAGGTGCTTAAACATTAACCTGGCTCGTTGAAGAAGTATCATCGCGTAAAAAAGAAGTATCAAAGGTGTAATTTACTTAAAGGGGTAATTAAAACACTTTTCGGTGTCCTTCGTCCGACATTCCGAACGCTTGTTCGGTCTGTTTCGAGCTTGTAACATGAAGACTGTAATGTTAGCATGCTTTCATTAGCCTTGTTAACGTGGGTTCGTTGTAGAGTGAATTTGTTGAGTCGTGTCATGTTTTTAAACTGCTGTTTGATCATTTTATCGGAATTGAGATTACTACTAGATGGAGATTTATTTCCCTTTTCTAAGCTGAATGTGCGTATTGTGTCTGAAAGTGTAATAAAATAATTAAATCTATTAACCTAAGTTTTACTCCCTTCTACAATTTCATACCATGTTCATTTTAAAAAAAATAGCATAATTGATACAAAAATATTAAATCAATGAAGTCATGTTACTGAGTTTTAAATAAAAGTTTAATAGCTTACTTAGGATATCTCTACATTAATGTAAGTAATAAAAATGTACCTTACCCAAATTCTTAAGAAATGAACAAACGAAATCGCGTAAAATAATACGAATGTAATCATTCTTGAAAAAGACTTCTTTGACTGCAATTAACACTTACTTATCGCCAATCATAATTTCGATTTTAATGAGCTCGTCATTGTCATTGCAATCCTTTAAAGTCGCTAAAAACTGCATACCGAATTAACATCCCAATTCAAAACTGCCCGTGTCCCCTTTAGGAAATCATTTAAAAATATATACCGCACGACGCTCCGAGAAATTAAGATTCGTGTGGCGATAAAAAAGAGAAAACATTATCTATTACTGCTCAGGGTACACTTCAGGGTACACCTCAGAGCGGGCGAAACGGTTAATTAACAAAATTCGCTTTGTCCGAGACACATAAAATTTTACGAGGATCAAGATCTTGGCACAGTGGCTCGTACCGCCCGCGCGAAGACGTGTCATAGTGTTCAATGGAATTGTCAACGAAGGAATCATCCTTCAATATTATTTCCTTTTTTTTAAAATAGTTGTGTTCACGTTGCCTGATGAAAATGTTAACTATAGTAATCATTGAAAAATCACACCTAATCAATAAATCTCTTCCGGGTTTTACTTTATTTTCATGAAACCGATACGAAATATTATTTCAAATTATACAATCTAGTCTATGCCATGCTCCTTACTATATTATTATGATAGGTTTCAACAAGTATATATAATATTAATTCCAAAAATTATCATTCACACCAAGGGTCCACCGATGCCTTGCAAACAGAAGTAGAGGACCCACAAATAAAATAATTCACGTTCCTTCTAAGAAGGAGAGTAGTAAGACAGGCCGGTTAAACATCACCAGCATAACAGTACCTTCAGGATCAAACTGACTAGCATGGAACTGAGCGACCTTTGATAGGAGAGACCTGGCACTATGGACTCCTTCGCTGTTCAACAGGGTTCACTGCGATTTTGGTTCGAACTGATGTCCTTGATTCAAGAATGGATGAACCTCTAAAGCCTAAGCCCTAAATTGTAAACATTGTTAGCCAATCACCCAAGATTCACAACGATGTAAAATTGACTATTCCAGCCCTTCTCTAGATCCGTGTGAGAACAAAACAAACCGGGCAGGAAAAAATTGGAGCAGGGCAAGTATGGAAAATACCCATAAAATTTAATAGGTTTTCCTTCAAAAAGTACTTACGTGAACCGCTTTCTGATAGGGCCATCGTGTTTTTGCGGCATGTTAATAACCCCGGTGTAAAATGGCGGATTCGTACAGGAGCTCGCCGGGCTCACTAAATCATTGCTGTTCCGGTTTTTGGGGCAATTTGGTTTTTGCGACGGGTTGATGTGCGCTTAAGATTCTCTGGGTATGTCGTTAATTGAATACATTGAACGGATTAGGTGTTTTGAGTATTGGTTTCAAATTGGCTTATGTTTTTTGGGATTTCTTGTTAAAATGTCAGATTAAAGAAAAGGGGAATATTTTGGATCGATATGTATCAAAAATTACTTGATACAAAGGGATAGGATACAAGACTGACTAAAGGACTGAAAATCATTTCAGGTTTTTAGGTTTATAGATTTTCGTCAATCTATCAATATTGACGGAAATCTATAAACCTACTGTACCTATGAAGATAAAATTAGGACAGACGTCAAATAAGAACAAGTTGTTGGAAATTCATCCCTTAAGGGGTAAATAAACAGGGTGGGTAAAATCATTTTCATTCCAAAATGTTGCCATTAATGTACTCTTTTATGGATAGGTACCTACCTCGGATTCAACTGCTTCACTTTACCTCTGAAGAACGTAGCAGTCAAAACTTTAACGTTATTTATTATTGTTAATCATTTACGATTGCCAGAAACTGGTTTCTGCATCTATTCTATCCATCATTATAGATAATGCTTCATGCCTATATATGACAACAATTTGAATCGTTGATATCCCGACAGCTTGTGTCAATCGTAAGAGAACGGAGTGGGTATGGTTCGGATATGAGTCAGGTAAGTTTTTTAGAACTTGAGCAATATCTGAAATTTCGCTCCTAAGGATAAGAGGAAGTAGGTCTTTGAGATTTGACCCACAAAAACTAGGTAAGCTAAATAAAAGCATTTATAAATTAAAATACTAAATCGTTTATACAGATAAATTAGTAAAGCAAAATAAAACCGTTTAATACGAAGTACAAAAGGCGCAACTATGTATTATAGCATACGTGTCCCTCAATTAGTACTTTCGAGCGCATGCCGATACCAGCGCGGGGCTTCTTCTGTGCCATATTTGGAACAGCGGCGCAGGCGCACACCGCACCGGAGACTCATTTATCTTGAGATAACTGTTATGAAAAAGAAAGAAAAAGATAGGTTTAAGGGTTCCGCAGTGGAGCAATAAACTTAAACATCTGTTTGTGGGCTGGTGTCTAATAATAGAGCGGAAAAAGAGACGTTATAATACTTGTTAGCGTAGTTGTAGTACTTGAGCTAATTGTAAGTTTTGAATTAGGAAAAGTTTTTTTTAAGTTTTGAAGTTTACATTACAACTAGTTACTTTAGTTAACATTACTACTAGTTACTTAAGTAATCAATGATAAAATGGGTTTGGATATTTTTGACGCATGTCACTCAGTGGACTCAACTCCAAGCCAACCTTCCATTCCAAATTGCCTACACAATCAAAGGGATTGTGGTTCAAGGTACCTCTTGTTCAAAGGTATCACTTAGTTGAATATCTACGGTACTTACAACGTGTTAGGCTATTTCAATCGTGGCTTGGCTCCCAACCAGTTGCCGTCACAATATCGGATAGCCAGTAATAGTAGCCAGTGACCTTGAACCAGTGATGTTTTGGTCTAGTATGGCATGTGGCTTATCAACTGGCTCGTCTGCTTAATCGACTAATTAAAACCTGCCTTACATTGAAAACTCGTTTCGTACAATGAAGAATAAATAAACGGATGATTTCAATATTAAGCATAGGTTAATATATTCATCTCAAGATTTGTCTCGAGACCTGAAAAGCGGGCCACGTATTGAGAAGCGGTGCTCGATAAATCAATAGTGGGAGCGGTCCCTTTGCGTTCATTGATGGTGCAACCTGAGAAAGTTCCGTACAATCTGTGACACGCCTTCATCATATTTTCAAAGTTTTCTACCGCTGCCTGCGTACTGTCAAATAAATAATTTTTATCATTTAGTTTTTTTTAACCGACTTCAAAAATAGGAGGAGGTTCTCAATTCGACTGTATTTTTTTTTATGTTTGTTACCTCAGAACTTTGGACTGGGTGAACCGATTTGGATGATTTTTGTTTTAATTGAAAGCTGGTACTTGTCGTGTGGTCTCATATAAATTTGAACGAGATCTGACAATGTCATTGATGTGAAAATCATATAAGTCTTAAATTTGCATTAAGTATGTGCGCGATAAATGGACGAATAACTCAATATCGCGCCAACCGATTTCGATGATTTTGTTAAAATGTTAGATTATTTTATTTAAATCTACGTAGGTATGTTCTCCTACGCTGTGGACGGTGGTGCACAATAATTATTTATATTACACAAATATTAACATTTAATATTTAAAAAGAGGGGTGTAACTATTATAAGTTTGACATATCTGTGGATTTGTGTATTTGTATATCAGTCAGTGGCATCGTAGCAGCTCCCAAACGGACTGTCGGGGGTTTTTAAATTTGAATTACTTAAGCATATTATAAACTTTTATATGAAATTATAATTTTCTATATACCATACAAAAGAGTTCAAATGTATCATAATACAAACGGGTACTCACAAGTTTTGCAGTTCATACCAATATTTAAGATGAGTCCCATTAGCCACAACTCATGTCACGGAGTCAAAATATAGACATAAACAAAAATATTACATTATAAATAAATAAATAACGCTACACATAAATTAGAGGTATATAGTTCCAAGTTTCTCATGACTTTAAACTTAACTCAACTTGGACAGAACTCATTGTTATAATACATCGTATTCAATTTAGTAATCGTTGGTACCCATATCATAGTGAAAATAAATTTTGTTCAGTCCAAGTCGAGTTAAGTTTAAAATCATGTGAAAGAAGAACTGCTCCAAAATCTCTTCGCACCTCGACGGTTATTTATCACGAGTACTTGAGACATTTTAAGGGCATTATTTACACTTGATTATCAGCTGCGCGTCTGCGACACCGAAATGTTTATTGCGGCGATAACTTTGTCGTATCGTTTTGAGATCATGCCAAAACTGCCGTCTTAAGAGGATGGATAGGTAAGATATTGCAAGAATTCTGTTCAGTTAAGGATTCCAGGATTAGATGTACGGAATTCCTTGTTAAGGAACTCTAAGGAATACTAAACACTAGTAAAAAAGTGTATTGTAAAAAAATGTTATTTGATAATAATAATAAAATATTGTATTTTTGATATGAAGAAAATGAAAACCTGGAGAAACACAATGACGACCATAGGGAATTGAACCCAACACTCCACCCCGGCAGGGAAGTGACTGGGATACTAGGTCGTCTATATCTAATACTATGCTTATCAAATTGATTCACTGAATAAAATTGTTTTTGATATTAATGTTGAGAAAAGTTGTAATAAAGCTTCAATATTAAAAATTAAATCCAAAGAATTTAGAATCGGCTACATCCAAGAAATTATTTTGCTGAAAGCAGAAATTGAATCAAAACAATTAATTTTCCAATCTAAATCCTTATCAATAAGATAGTACGCTCCTTTAATCCTAACCACACCTTAAACGCAAGCATTTAAGATTAAACCATACCAGGCTTGTCCTTAACGAATCAAATTATAATCTTCGTTGCACTTTATTGCAGTTAACGTGTTCAAATAAAGCGCTAACATTAAGATAACGTGAAGTTAAAAGCTCTTTAGCCGGTGGAGTTTTTTTGCGAGACCGAAAATTTGCAATGCAAATTGTACTGTTAACACTATCAGCGCCAGTTATCGTTGATCGAGCTCGCTAATAGGAGTGTGGTTCACGAACTGAACTATCGTAAACAAAGGCTTGCAGGAAGCTAACAGAAACTGTATCAATAGTTTAAACTATCTTGTTAGACTTTGTAGTCAGTGAGCCAAGCGAAGGATCACATGCTTGAACTTTAATGAACACCCCATAGACTTAAATTTTATAGACGGGCTGTTCCGAACAAAATCCGTGTCACAGTCGCACCAGCCACAGAGTACTTTATCACTACATGCCGGCATAGAATAGGCAGGGCGACGCGACGCTTACGTTCTGTCAAGTTTGGTTCAAGATGGCGGCATTAAATAATTTGCACTAAATAATTTGTAAAAATGTAAGTAAAAATATAGTTACTTACCAACTTTAATAAAATAAACTCAAATAAAGTTCAAACGTAAATAGTGAAAACGTTTTAACTCTGCACAATAAACAATAACACGTTATTATTGTGTTCTTGAACCGTCGCAGTGTTTCAAAGTGACGGTTTGACGTGCCAAGAGCCTTAGGTTCGATTCCCAGCGAAGCCAAAATTTAAATGATGTGTCAGAATTTTAGTGTTTGAAGTATTTACTAGAATAAACATTTACATTTTTAAACCCACTTCCATTGCTTCTGGTAATTGTGTTACCAAAAGACAGCAAGATAATAATACACGGAAGGTGGCGCTGTCGATGTAAACCTAAAATAAGATTCGTTTAAAAAGTACTAGAGTAAAATTTTCAAATATTTTAAGGTCAAGTTACACATTAAATTAAAGAAAAATACTTATCTATACCTCTACATATTGAAATATTTGAATGTGGCTACGAATAACTATATAGCTCAGCGCAAAGTCGGCTATCCGCTGTATCTTCGTCGGCATGCACCCTATTAATTAGTCTTAGAATTACAGTGATAGATATATTGTGTTACAATATTAAATTAAGTAGCAAACTTGTTACGGAAACTAAAAATAATCCACCAAATAAGGATATTTAATGACACTCGCATGCTCAAATATATGCATTAGAAATGGACGTTGGACATTATACATAATCTAACATTTTAACAAAAAAATAACCGACTTCAAATGAAGTACATTGTACTTTTGACATGGATACTATTGTCGCTCAAATTTATGTGGGACTACATGACAAGCACCAGCTTTCAATTAAAAAAAGAATCATCGAAATCGGTTGGCGCGATATTGAGTTATTCGTCCATTTATCGCGCACATACTTAATGCAAATTTAAGACTTATATGATTTTGACATGGATGCCATTGTCAGATTTCATTGAAATTTTTGTGGGACCACACGAACAGCACCAGCTTTCTATTAAAAAAAGAATCATCCAAATCGGTTCCCCCAGTCCAAAGTTCTGAGGTAACAAACATAAAAAAAATGCAGTCGAATTGAGAACCTCTTCCTTTTTTTGAAGTCGGTTAAAAACACGAGACGAATTATCTACTTGATACTGGATCAAACATTAATATGTCAAATAAATGCCTGCCCCGGCTGAGAGTCGAACCTGGTTCATCGTTGTTAATATGTGAACGGTTATGCAGTGTGATACGAAATATCTTTCAGATTTTAGGAATATTTTGACCTATCCGAAGAACAAAGTCACATCTGCAAAAAGTCGACTTTTCAGCAGAGCAGTTTAAAGTTTGGAATAACTAAATTTTAATCCAACTTTTTTGTTTGAAATCTTAGAGCACTCAAATTTTAAATGACATGTTTATTAAAAATATGCTACACACTAGTATTTTTACATTTCATTTAAGTCTTTTTTTTACGGAAATAAGGGGTCCCATGTTTACATATAACGTTGTTTATCGGAAGTCCCAAATAGATTTGAGGTCCCATATGCACATGCAGCTTTGTTCTAAGGAATCCCATCCAGAAAACTGTGGTACATATGCACATATTACACTATTTGAGGAAAAATCTATAAAAAAAGTGTAACATGTGACATCAACACTTTACATAAATTAAAATTTTATAGTTTACTAGCTATATCCCGCAATTTCACCCACATCCTGAAGGAACTACTTCCCGTGCCTTGATAAAAACTATCATAATTATGTCCTTTCTCGAGTTTCAATCCATATCCATACCAAATTTAATCTCAATCGGTTCAACCGTTTTCCCGTGAAAGCGTAATAGATAGACAAAGTTACTTTCACAGTTATAATATTAATAGGAATATAATGAAAAACTAACAAAAAAAGTGTTTTTAATTTATTTAAAATAGGTTTTATTTTATCTATAGTTTACATTTTCTCTTTAAATTTATAAAACTTAATGTTAGCACTTAACTGTAGTTAGTCTCATTTGTTTCAGTCTTAAATAAAATTCGATTCTCGGATATACAAATTATTAGTTAGTTACCCTGTTTGTTCAATCTTAAGAATTATTACCAATAACTACTTTGGACTTGTAGTATTATAATATATACGTATACGTATATGTATATACTTATAGTATTATAATCACAATATTAAAATAGGAACAAAAACTGTATTCAGAATCTTAATTAATTATCCCTAAATAAAAATGAGTTTCCAAAATCAGCCATAGGATCTACAATACTATACAGGGTGTCCCAGCGCGAAGTGACCGCCCGACGTCTATTGATTATGTGGACAAAACTATCGACAAAAACCATTAAAGTAAAGGTCTTATCGGTTTGGTTTATTTTTTATTAGCTTTTTAATTTTTTTTGTTAAAAAACCTGACTTGTTGCACTATTTTCAAAATATTTTTTTTGTTTTTACATTTATTTTCATTCTGTTTTTTTTATTTACTAGCTGTTTTCATAGTTTATCTATTCGAGGTCTAAAATCTACCTAAAATTGAATAGGACATTTTTTACAAAGAAATTAAGTGAAAATTTTTTGAAAAAAATTACCCTTTTTTATTGAATTTCGCAAAAAAGTTGGAAAAATGCCCTATGAATATTATTATTTTATTATTTATTATTAAATAACATAATATTACCTACAAAATCTCATAAAAATGTTTGTAGTTATCTCAGTCATTTACCGAACTACAAACTCTTGAAGTATGCACCCTATCTTCGATAATAAGAAGAGGAGACTTTTAAAACCAGGCTAGTGAATCATTTATGTATCTTACAATCAAAAATACTTTTGCCCTTTGATAGAATAATTTTAAAGATAAGGAAACAATAAAAAGAAATGGAAATTTAAATCATTAATTTAAAAAAAAACAGTAATTCATTCATAACGTTTTCGAAACGACCGCCATTGGCATTAATACAGGCTAAGGCTCAAAATGACATCCTTTGAGTGATTCTTTGCACTTCCAAGAGGTTCGCTCCTATTTTTGTGGCATCAGCATCAATGCTTTGTTTCAATTGAGACCTTGGAGGACCATGCTACTGGACCACCTCTCTCTCTTGGTCTCCTGATTTAACGCCTCTTAATTATTATTTTTGGGGCCACATTAAACTAAAAGTGTATGCTGTGCCAATAGCTACGAGAGAACAATTGAAACAGAGGATTGATGCTGCTGCTATAAAAATAGGAGCGAACCTTTTGGAAGTGCAAAAAACCACTCAAAGTATGTAATTTTGAGCCTTAGCCTATATTAATGCCAATGGCGGTCATTTCGAAAACGTTATGAATGAATTCCTGTTTTTTTTTAAATAAATGATTTAAATTTCCATTTGTTTTTATTGTTTCCTGACCTATAAAATTACTCTATCAAAGGGCAAAAGGTATTTTTGATTGTAAGACACTTAAATGATCCACTAGCCTGGTTTTAAAAGTCTACTCTTCTTATTATCGAAGATAGGGTGCATACTTCAAGAGTTTGTAGTTCGGTAAATGACGGAGATAACTACAAACATTTTTATGAGATTTTGTAGGTAATATTATGTTATTTAATAGTAAATAATAAAATAATAATATTCATAGGGCATTTTTCCAACTTTTTTGCGAAATTCAATAAAAAAGGGTAATTTTTTTCAAAAAAAATTCACTTAATTTCTTTGTAAAAAATGTCCTATTCAATTTTAGGTAGATTTTAGACCTCGAATAGATAAAATATGAAAACAGCTAGTAAACAAAAAAACAGAATGAAAATAAATGTAAAAACAAAAAAAATATTTTGAAAATAGTGCAACAAGTCAGGTTTTTTAACAAAAAAATTAAAAAGCTAATAAAAAATAAACCAAACCGATAAGACCTTTACTTTAATGGTTTTTGTCGATAGTTTTGTCCACATAATCAATAGACGTCGGGCGGTCACTTCGCGCTGGGACACCCTGTATAATGCAGTATCTACGCTACTAGGACAAATAATAAACAATGTAAATTAAAGCAATTGTTTTAAAGTAATAAGTTTGTACTTAATTTCTGTAAAAGACTAATAATATTTAAATAAAAACTCTAAAAACAATAGTAAGTATAAAAAATTATCAAAAATATAGATTGTTATCAATCATGCGTTAGTTATTGGTCTTTACTGTCAAAACAATTTTTTTTTCAATTTGTCTCTGAACTGGCAAAGTCTTAAAATAATCAGAATATTGTGCACTGATGACGCCTGATGTACACATGCTAATCAGGTCTCGTTTTTTATCTTTCGATAAACCAATGGGGGCTATATAAGTTATTTTAAGATTAAGTAAATTAGTATTTGTTCTACGCGTATTGCTACGAACAACCACTGTGCCGTAATTAACGTCATTCAAATCATATTTGTATAAAAGTTGCTTCGGATTCGATTTATTAACCAACACCTCCCGTATATTATTCCATGCCACCTTATGACTTTCAATGTTCTTACTCCAGGTTTTATCGACAACATGACTTTTGAAATCATAGAAAAAAAATATGTAAATATGTGTATGTTTATATTATAATTTTTAGTATGTTAAAAACAATGTGCACGCTAATCAAGTTCTACATCACCTCTCCATTCCTAGGTCTGCTGGAAGAGATTTCTGTAAGAAATAATCAGTACCTTTGTACAAAATTTCTATTATTAAGTCTCACATACTGTATTTGTGTACCAAAATTGTTAAATAAATAAATAAGTTTTCTTGAGTCATGTTTCGCACTACATAAAGTTCACCCAAGCTTTTAGCCCAGCGAACGAGCAGACACCACTCATCTGGAGTATATATGATTTTTTTTTCAGCCTTTCTATGAGGGCATGGACACTGTCACCCTCGTTTTGGATGTGTCCCTTTTTAAGAAATCTGTGGCTTATAGTAACATTATATTTTAAAGCTGCATAAATTTATAAAAAGAAGATAAAGCGATTTAAACATCACCAAAATAAATTTTGGCCAGCACAATTATCCGACCAAAACCTGAATTCGTCCACACCTTTTTTACATTTGCCTATAAATAGTCCAACAAGCAACTACTGACTTCGTTAGCGCCCCTTCTTGCCACCGTCTCCGTAGGACGCCGGGCACATTTTTTTGTATTTTTTCTGGTAACTCTGGGAGAACACTCTGATGGAGATTGGGCCCAATGAATATTATTATCATGCAAGGCACAAAAAGCATCTTTACATTTGTTGAAATGATTGTTCAGTGGAGAAGCCATAGGAGTTATAGCATCAACCTCAAAAATCGCTGTTGAAACAGATAAAGGTGCTGTTGAAACAGAAAGTGGTGGCAAATCCCCGAAACTAATACAAGGTGAGTTTTCAAAACTCTCAGGCATATCAAGCAAAAAAGCAGATAGTTGGGTTGAAAAGCTAGGTGAAGATACGAGTGACTGTGCGACATCCGGTTCTACGAAGCTGTCTTTCCACACGTCGGCCATATTTTCGTCGATGTTTTCAGCTTTCATGGGAACCGGTGATGGTGCTGTCGACGATAGAGCCCGATGTTCAGAAATAATGACATCTGAAATCAAATACTAAAAATTAGAAAAACCAATAATTAAAACGGTAAAAAACAATATGGTCCGTTTTTATAAGTATTAAAAGAAGTGTTTAAAATTAGTTAATATAAATAAAATAATAATGTGTGTTTAATTTCTTAATTTGTATATTCTATTTTGTTTTAATCCGTTAAGTACATAGTTTCATCTAGTACGTGTGTATGAACATGTTAATGTTAAGTACGGCATTGTAAATCACCGCATGTTGATGCCAATTGACCGAACTACACGACAGAAACAGGGCACACTGAAAACCAGCGGTTGGGGCACTCTGCCTCAACTAATGCTGAGTGTGTTCCTTTTTCGTCGTGTTTCGCAACAAACTTTAGCTCATCATATTTTGTTTTTTAATAGCATGCATTTTTTTGTTATTTTGGTTTGATTTGTTGTGTAAACTGGCGAATTAAAGTTATTATATTCTATTCTATTCTAAAATAAAATAAAATTGTCTATTTTAGTTGGTACATAGACACATTGTATTTTTACTTCAAAGAACAATGTCTTATATGCACTTTCCTCTCCAAAATAAAACAAAAAATCCCACGAACAACGTTCTATGTAAGAATGGCACTGTGTTTTAGAAGACAATTTTCAACGAACATCGAACCATCGTCACATATTCAGCGATTTATTAATCGTATCTTTTATTAGGTCTAAATATTTTTGAATTTAATTTTTAAATTAAATAATTCAACTCCAACATTTTGGTAAAAATTCCAAATAAATATACTATTTTTCCACGAACAACTTCCCATGTGCACAAAGGACGCTCTTACTTTACAATTCAATATTTTCACATAAATTTTAAATAAAATAGGTTTTTGAATGCATAATTAGAACTAATTGAAATACTCTAAATAATGTAAATACTAATAATACTTCTGTACTTACCTGGATTAATATAAGCATCATTTTCTTCCTCCGCAATCTTCACGGTTGTTTCATTTGGCAGGGAATTATCCACTTTTTTAGGACTCAGTGCTAAGTTTACAAGTCGTCTCCATATGGTATTGTTCATTTTATATAAATTCGGGAATTAAGAATAAATAACACATCAGGCGCAAAAAAATGAAAATCGCATAGTAAGCGTCTGTTTTCCAATGAACAGTGGCGTGACTGACGATACGGCGTGGCACTCACGCGCTATAGGTACAGACAGACGTGCTCAAAAAAAAGCATGCTTATAAGCATGCTCAAAAGTAGCATGCTCTGCATCTGTTCACATTTGCTAACAATAAGTATGCTTATTTTAAGCATACTCATAAATAAGCATGCTCAAAGCAAACGTACGGACAGACGTGCTATTTGGCACACCAGGCTCTCAGCCAAAATGGATGTACAAATATATAGTGAGAGTGCTAATCGTACAGAACTCAATAAAATTATCATATTTCTTGCAACGGAATTGTGTCAGAACATTTTGTTGAAAAAGAAAAAAAGAAAATTTTTTTCTTCCACCCATGGCGACATGGTTTATTTCATAAAATTGATGCAATTCAGCAACTGTCGTCTGTCGCGGATCGTGATCGAATAGATAATAGCATGCTCATAAGCAAACCTGTTCAGACGTGCTCCGAGCACGCCCCCTTCTACCCGCGCCACAGGTAGCATGCTCGAAAATCAAACGTTGGTTGATTTTTGAGCACACTCTAAATAAGCATTGCTCATTACTAGCAATGTTGTACACACGTGCTACTAATGAGCACTTGCTCAATAAAAGCATGCTTTCGTGCTAGTAATAAGCACGTCTGTCCGTAGCTTATCACAAGATGGCCAGCGGCGGATATAACGACGTAACCTTGTTCTGGGGAACATATTACGCATGATTCGTTGTTTTAACTGAAATTTTCAGAAATAGCGTATAAAAAAAAATAAAAAAAATATTGCATATAGAAAACACTAAAATAAGATAGAAAATGGAATAAAACCTTTTTCGTCATATAGTTACATGTAACTTTGTTCTTCGGGCAGGTCGATTTAGTTTTTATATAGTAATTATATTAATTTTAGTCTACATTATTATCGTAGTTATTATTATTTAGACCAGTGCCGATAATTTTTGAAAACAAAAAAAATTATAATAGGATGAAATCTATTGCAAAAGGAAGAGAATATAACAAAAAATAAAGGAAAAATAATTTACGGGCGATCTGAGGTCGGGAAGTGGGGGGGAGGGGGGTTTAAGGGTAAAAAACGGTTTATCTCAATTTCCAGCAAAACTATAAGTCCTATCGAAAAAAGTCAAATGGAAAAGTTGTAGATAATAAAAAGATCTAAAACTTTTGTATTTACACTTTTTTCACATAATCTCAAAATTTATGTGAAAAATTCAAAAAACCAAGTTTTTGGTTTTTTATTTTTATCTTTTACAAAAATTTTTTTTTTTTAACGAAATTTTGTGAAAACTTACCTTTTTATGTCCCAAATACGCTGTAATTTATTTAATTAAAAATATTTATTTTTTCACCTTATTTTGAATTAATATCGAAAAAACACCCTAATTTTCAATCGAAAATTCACCCATCAAAATATTCGATTTTTTTAAAAAGTCGGTGGGCTTTTTATTTGTTGAAATCTCTACTTTCTGATGGTATATAAAAAAATATACACTGCCATGTTAAATTTTCTCAGAAAATGCAATGAAACGACAACTATTTTCACAAAAATTATTCGAGTTCGAGTTTTTAAATATATATTTTTAATATTTATGTACAATTTTGAGCCATTTATTAAAATTTACACTTTAATTAATCGAAAAACGTCAAAATCCATGTTAAATTAATAAGCAAAAAAATTACAAATCCATAAAGATTGCAAGAAACATGCAAAAATAGTTGTCGTTTCATTGCATTTTCTGAGAAGATTTACCATAGTAACATATATTTTTTTTTCACCATCGGAAAGTAGAGATTCCAACGAACAGAAACCACACCAACTTTTTGAAAAAAGCTGATATTTTGACGGGTGAATTTTCGATTGAAAATTAGGGTGTTTTTTCGATATTAATTCAAAATAAGGTGAAAAAATAAATATTTTTAATTAAATAAATTACAGCGTATTTGGGACATAAAAAGGTAAGTTTTCACAAAATTTCGTTAAAAAAAAAAATTTTTGTAAAAGATAAAAATAAAAAACCATAAACTTGGTTTTTTGAATTTTTCACATAAATTTTGAGGTTATGTGAAAAAAGTGTAAGTACAAAAGTTTTAGATCTTTTTATTATCTACAACTTTTCCATTTGACTTTTTTCGATAGGACTTATAGTTTTGCTGGAAATTGAGATAAACCGTTTTTTACCCTTAAACCCCCCCTCCCCCCCACTTCCCGACCTCAGATCGCCCGTAAATTATTTTTCCTTTATTTTTTGTTATATTCTCTTCCTTTTGCAATAGGTTTCATCCTATTATAATTTTTTTCATTTTTTTACCGTTTTCAGAGGTATCGGCACTGGCCTAATTAGTTAGTTTGCCAGGGCTAGAGCAGAATTTTAATTGATAAGTATATAATTTAATGTATGGTTGAAAGAACTTACCTGTAAGTGCATTTCAATCGGGATAACTAATGTAATAAACTAATTAATATTATTAATTATTACTATTTATTAATTCAATTAAATTCATGGTTATCTAAATCTTGAGAATGCAACATCGAAGTATAAAAACTCATTTATGTGGCCAGTAGACAGATTTGTATGAATAAGAACCAAATTTTAACATAAAATATGCAGTATTCCACATGATTATATTACTCTAATTAAAATTTAAATAGATACGGAACCCTGACATAACAAAGCTCATGTATAGTTTCATTTTATGTTTGCTTACCATCGTGCTCGTCAAATATTTAGTTTGAAAGCGAAACGGCAAACATTATGTTTGCGGAGACCAAATGAGGTCGTGAAAGTCTGTGGTAGGCGCGTATGCACTTGTTTACTGTTTATTAATTTAAATAATAAATAATACCTGTACCTACATCTCATAAGAAACTGAAGCTTTTTTATTATTTGGAGAAAAAGAAAA
Organism: Thymelicus lineola; assembly: GCA_963932265.1. Lineage (NCBI taxonomy): Eukaryota > Metazoa > Arthropoda > Insecta > Lepidoptera > Hesperiidae > Thymelicus > Thymelicus lineola. Next base: position 13,912,154 of record OZ010694.1, read on the forward strand.
AAATACTGTTTTCTAGTCACTACCTAGTTATTGCATTTATTAAATCAAATTTAAAAAACCCTGACTGTTTATTTACACTAAACACTCTCGATTAGGTCTCCTTTCGAACAAAAAAACTCATTATGTAACATCAAAATCGGTTCATACGTTTGGGAGCTATGACGCCACAGACAGACATACAGTTCCACAGATACAGATAGACGTAAAACCCTTCTGTTTGCGTCGGGGCTTAAAAAGAGATTAGACAAAATGATTATTTGATATTGTAATAAGTTTAGTGTTTACATGGTGCATATTTATATCAATGTACCTATGTATGTACATGAATTCTTACACCACACAATCAGGATCTCTAAGGCATTAATCTAGAGTGCGACAAGTATCGCGTTAATTAACAACAAAATAAAATCACTAGCTCCACGCAACTAAATTCCTGTGTTAGTTGCATTGAATACTCCGGTCAGCTCTCCGGCCGATAAGGGTCTAGCTATCCACAATAAATCGCCAGAGAATTTTATCAGACCGTAACATGAGACTCGAGGACACCCGAACCATAAAATTCCAATTGGAATCCCATAAAAATATCGGGCGCGAAATCTTTGGGCACTGCGTCGTTGACCGCAGAACAAATACCAAGATTTATCATATCGAAAGAGCAATTTTTTTGGACATTCGACTGCAGTTTTTATTTTAATGCTGGATGTAATGGTGGATAGCGAATGTTATATTGAAGACCCATGTGGCACAATAGTTACCATGCCGGATGGCCGTGTCAAGATTCGTGGGTTCGATCCTCAGCCAGGAGGAAATCTGAATTATGAAATTGAATTTCTGTTCTTGGTCTGGGTGTGTGTGTGTGATCATGTATCTGTATATTGTTCATGACACCTAAGACACAGGGATTCCTAGAGGGCTATTAGTGAGTAGCGTTTATTATTTGTTGTTATTATACAAGAGTACACAATGACATATATTTTTTAGGATGGATCTAAAAATCAATATTATTATATTTACTTAGTATGCACTAAAGATGACTACAATCTCATTTACCGGTTTCAGTGATAAAAATCTGGAATCATGTCGAAAATTTTGCGAAGATTATAAATCTTTTCACGTTGACAAAGAGGAGAAGCTTCGCAGCGCCATGATTAATTTTAATCGGAACATGTACTGCTATCGTTAACTTGTCAATGAAATGGATTTTTTACGAAAAATGAGTTCGAAGAAGACGTAGGATGATAAATGATTGTTCGAACGAAAGTTTTCGCGTATTAATTGATTTCGGGTTCGATGGACGAGGGCGGGGCGTTGTGGTGCAAGGTTGGTCAAATGTTTGTTCAAACATTTTTACAGGAGATTGTAGAGGGATAGAAATTTAATAATTAATTACAATACTGTGGCTAATGGGTGTACCTACTAGAAAAATGTTTAAATTAATTGGTGCAAGGTTGGTCAAATGTTTGATGACATATTTTGACAAGAGTTTGTTGCGAGGGCCAGAAATTTGTAATAATACTTTATACATTTTTACATTAATTGGTGTAAAGTTGGTGAAATGCGTCTTAACTTAATATTGTTACTGATAAGTACTTGATTAAAATTTTCATATTTAAAAATGAAGTTTTTATGATGATATTCGCTAACTTGCTAGCTTGGCCAGCGTGGTAGACTATGGCCTGTACCCCCTCACATTGTGAGAGGAGACCCCGAGCCCAGCAGTGGGACAATTATGGGTTGTTGCTTTGCTTTTGCTTTTTTTTTTATTCGCTAACTTGGCAAGCGTTATTCTACAAAAAAATTCTGGATTGGGACACCCTAGTCACCTAGCGATATGAAAAAGACTTTACGAGCTATTCTCATAACTACCAAAATATATAAGTTCACGAGAAATTTTATAAAAATCAGTCATTGAAGTATAATGACATAGAACAGACATCTCGAACAAAATGTGTGTCCCGAAACCGCGATGACAGTTTTTCAGTTTGTTACTAAACAATTTTGGCATGCGGCCGCAATGAACGCAGGTGAGTGACAAGCAAGTGAGTGAATGAAGTGAGCCACCCTGGCCACAATGAATGCACCCGACTCAATGTTCGGGGTGTCTGTTCTATACGAAGTAATAGTACTTCAATGAAATCAGTGAAGTCGTTTCGGAGGAATGAGACCACTAACACTGTGACACGAGATTTTTATTATTAGATTCAACATTCGGATTCGTCAGATCATTTTGACACAATATTTCATAAACTTAATGACCTTGAGTTAGATTTTTTTATGGATTTTATATTTTAATAAAAAATTATATTTATACATAATATACTCATGATTTACTCATTCATTAATTCACTCATATTAAACATATAATTTTATACGATGTATGCTTTATAAAATATTTTTGTAAGAGGAAATAAAGCGATATTATTATTATTATTATTCGCTAGTATATGTACTATATCAAAATCTGCAGCTTCTTTAAAATTTGTTAGAGATCGCAAGAGTATCAATGATATTATTTTGTTTCTTCTACCCTACAAAGAACTGTCACGAATGTTTTCCTTATAACTAACCTCCATTTGATACTGAGTCACATCACTAACCATTGGCACAACACACAAACCTATAAGACACCATCATGCTAAGAATGGCAGCAGACTTGTCGTCATAAACATTCTATATGACTTCATACGTTCTCTTATCTTTCCTTACAATCTGACGTATTGTCTTCTTCGCCTTGTATGACGCCATCTTAGCATGAAAGCATAAAGGGATGTCTGTGACACAAATTACGTATTCGTATCAGGGAAAACCCTTTTTTGTAGTTTTAGGAAGTAACTTTTTTTCAATAAAATAATTTTATTTATTTTCTGCAAATGCTTGCTATTTTACTCATCCTTTTTTGTAGTATTTATAAAATATAACTATATTAACAAATAATAAATATATTAACTTTCGTGGACATCAAAAATAATCTCAGTCAATGGCCCTATTTAAAGTCAAGTAAAAAAGCATTTCAGAGTGAGTACACTAATTAGAGTTAATTAATCAAAGTTAATTAAGAATTAGTTGCACCTTAACTGGTCTTTAAAAAGGAGCGAAACCAGTTACAATTAAAATGCTTCCATTATTTAATTATATTGTTCTGCATCTGTTATCTGGATTGAAATCTGGTGATATGCAATAAATTAAATCAAGATTTTGAAGTTATACTTCTTTTGGCGCGATGGAGAAAAATGATGAGAGTGAATTTTTACGATGCGCGCGCACACCGACACCTAAATTCTGCATCGTGAAGTTAGCTACGGCTGCCAGCAATGGCCAACTAAGGAAATTATAGGTTATGATTATGTCATACTCGTGTCACAGTGCTATTTAATAATGTATGTTATACTTACTATAAAACGCCTACGAATAATCATTACAAACGTAATAAAAATGAAAGTTTCTCAAAAATACTAACACTTAAACTACGAGTTTAATGGTTAAAACTAAGTTGGCGGGTGTCTATTATACTATCTACTACTTCAATGGTTTTCACCCAAAATGAATGTCATAAAAAGGTTGTATAATAAAAGCTATTGCATATTTCAAGAGATTTTATTAGTTATCATTATAATATATTAATATTTCGTCTAGTTGTGCAGGAGGCGCTATATTTCGTTGGTACCTTGCCCAATCAAGATATCATAATATACTCATTGTAAGTATGGCCACAGCAACCTACTGATCTTCTAAAGATGTATAGGGTACGTTATCCAGTGTTCAGGACTTATTCTGAACCTTTGTCAGTCACGAAACAGGCGATTAAGGAGTCCATATTCATATAGTATTGGTTTTCCAGAAATTGTAGTGAAACTGCGAAAACACATTCACCAAACACAAGTACGAAAGCGAATACAATAGAAAATTAAAATAACTATGTGCGTGTCGATGAGTTTCAATAGTACCTAAATAGGACTCCAAATACGCTAAAAATATTTAATAGTAAAAATACACAAGAACACGCGTAGAAAGATGAATGATGATCGATGACTATACAGTGGTGTTATTTATAAATACTATGGTTACCAAAATGACATTATTAGGGATTACATCATCTTTGTTGTCAATCGATTAATCGATGTCAAAATATTCGAAATGCCATTTAATAAAATTTGCGTAACGATTGAATGGTAATTATAAATATATTACATAGTTTTGATTTATATGGAATACGAAAACATGTAAAAAATAAATCATTATTATAATTATAATCAATAAATAAAACATAAAACATATTATTATGTTCCATCAATCGATCATTATCAATTGATTCAATTTATTATAAAATCGTTTGTCAAAAAATTCGAAGAAAAGTCGCTGGACATGTAGCTGCGCATCAAATTAGTAAAACAGCAGTGCCTATCACGAGAAGATCTTCGACTATTTCTCTAAATAATAGTAAAACGATTAATGTTAAACGTTCGCATTTACCTTTAGTTTGTGCCTGTGCAACAACTATTCATAAGTCGCAAGGGAGTACATACCCTAAAATTGTCTATGAATATGATAAAAAACATCCCTTATCATTAGTTTATGTCGCTTTATCACGTGTTACAAGTGTCGATGGGTTATACATCACTACAAGAGACAATGATAAAACATTTTTTCATGGACGAAGACCTTCCACTGCAGTCGCTAATCTACGAACTGAATTTCAAAGACTCTCGAATAATCGTTTGATTACTATCAATAACGATATCTTAAATTTCATTAGCCAAAAAAAAAGGATTGACAGTGTATACTTTCAACTGTCAAAGTTTACGCGCTCACTCCATTGACTTAAATGATTCAGTTTTACAAAAATCACAGATTTTGATGTTAAATGAAACTTGGCTGGATGACAATGAATCAGTTAGTATACGACATTTTAATTGCATAGTTCAATATAAACGACCAAATCGTCGAGCTGGAGGAGTTGCTATTTATCACAATGCAAACGATACTACAAATATTATTACTCCTTGCATTAATATGACAGTCAGCCAGTCCGAGTTTGTAAGTTCATCAAAGTCATCAGTAGGTGAATTTTGTGTAGCGGAGTGTATAATGGAAGATGGTCACAAAATTGTTTTAATTGCAATTTATATTTCTCCAAATCAAAAAATTGAAGACATTATTTATTTAAAAAAAAAAACATTATTTCCATACACAACAACTGGAGCATCATATATGGGTAAAAATGAGGATAAGTGCCCATGATTTTAAGTGCAGACTTTAATATAAACTTTAGTTCAGAGACTTCTGAGCCACTGATTAAATTTTTTAATGACGATTTAAATCTATTAATTAATAATGACTCTTCAGAGTCTTCAGTTTCAACAACACGGCATGGCACCACTATTGATGGTGTATTTACAAAATACTTATCTACAGTTTCAACGAGACCATTTATATCATATTTCAGCTACCACAAACCACTTGTTACTCACGTGCCTATTCAGTCACTACTCGAAGAATCTACGAATGTAATTTTCGTCGTGAAAATCTCAAGTATAGTTTATCTAATTAAGTATAAATAAATAAAAAAGCGCTCATAGCCCTGCGGCTTGCGTCGATCCCAAGTGATCGACAAAGTTAAGCAACAGCGAGCGCGGTCGGTAGTTGGATGGGTGACCGCTAGTGGCAATAAATTCTTGAGCGTTTCCGTGCTTCGGAGGGCACGTAAAGCCGTCGGTCCCGATTGTTATCATATAATAACAGTCGTTAAGCCATGTCGGAGGCCTTCGGGTGGTTTTAAAACTTCCGACACTCGGGTTGGCCACTAACCCCTCCACCAATCTGCACTGGAGCAGCGTGGTGGAGTATGCTCTAGGCCTCCTCAAGAGGAGAGACCCGTGCCCAGTAGTGGGCCATTAATAGGTTGAAGCCAAATAAAAAAAAGGAACGTGAATCAATCAATAGATGTTCCTTATAAGAGAAGATTTACGAGTATTCCTTTTAAGGGTGTTTTGTTCCCAAAATTGATTTATTTTTACTTAAAAACAATATATTATACTGCCAAGATCATATTGGAAAAACAGTCGACTGAGGAGATTGATGAGTTGTCCAGATCATTTAAGGTTTATGACGAGCTAAAGTCGATTAAACAGAGATAAATGAGACAATTATGCGTATTATCTTCCGCGATACACAAGAAGTATCTCGTTTATGTTTCACCTATGAATGTTTATCAAACCTGTCATTTAACGTGCGAACGGTATGCTACCGACGTGCCATCGGAGAATTACGATCATTTCGACCAAGAACACCGCCCAATTTGCCTAAATTTGTCTTTAATACCAAGGATACGCTTATTGAATACCCCTTAAAAACAAGTAACGGACGCAAATATGCGCATTTTGATGAGGCGAAATGTTTAATGAGTTTTAATTTAAATTTACAATATTGCAGGCAAAAAGTGGAAGTATCCTCTCCGAAATAGCATTCGACAGGCAAGGATCGGGAAATGTTTTTTCGATCGATTTCTTAAAGGGCGTGCGTAAGTGATAACTGTATGATCTGATGTCAAGTGATGCGTTGTGACGTGATTAGTTTTTTCTGACGTAAAATGACGTCTCTCAAGGTTTCAAATAAAGTTAGAATTGAGGTGGATCAACACTTATTCTAAATACTTGATACCCAGAAGATTAATGATGATTTAGTGATTCATAGACCGTACATATTTTATTTACCTATTTTAAAATTTAAATATTTTAATATAAAATATCTTTACTCATGGATAACTATTAGATAGCTATTAATTTATTACTTTCAATTTAACTTTGTGTTTTCGGTAATTTTATTTTGTATTGTTCATCATCATCCCTCTTCTCTGCTACAGCTGATTATAATAAAAATAAGTCACCCAGTAAAAAGAATTTAAGTCAACAGTAAATCAAGCATTATTTTTCGAAAAGTTTTTCTATGTAAATAATAATAAAATTCACAACCATAAGCGGCTCTGTTCTAATTTAAAGCAAGCAAAGCAAAGCAAGCAACAACCCATAATTGTCCCACTGCTGGGCTCGGGGTCTCCTCTCACAATGTGAGGGGAACAGGCCATAGTCTACCACGCTGGCCAAGTGCGGGTTGGTAGACTTCACACACCTTTGAGAACATTATGGAGAACTCTGAGGTGTGCAGGTATCCTCACAATGTTTTCCTCCACCGAAGCAAGTGATAATTAACTTGTAATACGCACATAATATTTGAAAATTAGAGGTGCGTGCCAGGATTTGAACCCGTGCCCCCGCGTTCGGGATACCAACGTTCTAACCACTAGAAGAGAGAAGTAGGAAAACTCGGAACCATCATTGTATATTGTATTCAAACACGAGTAACGCGGATATGTCTCCCATCATGCCATAAAGAGGATGGACCACACCATAAGGCGCTCTTAATTAGGATTACTGTAGAATGAACTTTGTAATAACAGTGTGGCTACTAAACAGAAGGATTCCTGAAGGCTTTGAATTTTAATGTGAATACGTTTTTTGCTACCATACTGGGAGGCAATCAAAAAACAAATATATAACATATATAACACATAAATCTGTTTATTTATTATTTATAACCTGATATAAGAATTTAATATCATACCAAATTATTCATTATTGTGCAAAGTTAAGAACATTTAATTTGATAATAAGTTTGCCGTTTAAAACGCTTATTTTATAGCTCCAAATATTGTGGTATTTATTCAAATCACGAACTCTTTACATCGTCTAACCATAAGTAATAATTAATTAGCTAAATTAATTATTTTTTAACCATATTTGTCTAAAAGGTGGGCGTTTTTAATGATTTGTATTACGTTTCTTAACTAGAAAGCTCCATATAGGATTACTGAACTTAGTGTTGGCGTAAACGCAAATTAATTTCTGTTTTTTACTTTTAAGCAGGTCATTTGAAGATCTGTGTTGATTCGAATATTATGTTAGTTAGTAGTAGTAGTTAAATAGTTACACTTTTTCTTACGAGGAATCTTATTGCGGAGATGTGCGTTTTATGTATACTATATCGGGCTCGATATAATTATGACACAATGTCATAATATTTCAATGAATTAAAAAAGAAGGGTATTTTTAGGTAACACTTATTTCACTTTGCATATTGAGGAAATAAATTATACATAGGTTGTATTGAAGGAGGTACGAAGGAGGTAACAATAATACAGAAAAAAAGATAAGTAAAAAAATAAACACAGCATTGTTGAATTTTTATATCTATACAACATTTATCACTACTATACAACATCTCAAAATAATTTGCTTTCCATTGCAAAGTAGCTTAAAACAACCCCAACACTGTCTCTAAATCAATTTAATAGTTTCCGAATAAAATTACATATCTACTTGGCACTGGATAATAATCAATCAAAGATATTACAAAAAAATCCAAGTTAATAAAATCATGTCAACTGTCAGCAATAAAAGGGTTAAAAGAAATCATAGGCACCGCGCACATAGCGGGCAGACACACCGCGCACATAGCGGGCAGACAGACCGCGCACGGCAGCCGGCGGGACACATAAAGATCAGTGCGTGCGCTGAATGTCCATCCGGTGCGTTTTTTACGGACGCGCGCGTTTAATTTGTCTCCCATTTGCCGCTGACTCCTCTGTCGCATGCGCCCGCGCCGCGTTCTAGGCTATATCGGATCGTTTATTTTTTGTATTTTACACTAGCCGCTTTGCCCCGGTTTTGTACGGACATTTTTTTTGACGAAAGTTTTTAATATTGTGAATGGTACGATAGTGGTCGTATTTGATCAAAATTTGATTGTCAAAATAAGTTTTGTTTTGTAATAATTGAAAAGTAAAATTCTATTATTAAATTTGTATTTTTTTTATCTTAGTTTGAAGTTATATCGTAGCCAATGTAGAGTATTATTAAAAGTAATATACAAATGTGTCAAGTCATTGATAAGTGCAAACAAAAAATGCACAGTAATATTCTATAGACCTAAATAAAAAATACGATACTGTTTTGTACAGTTTGAAGAAGAGCATGATAGAAAATGAAAAGAATAAAAAATTAGACAAAAATTGATAGTATATTATAGTTGAATTCCCAGACAATAATCCATCCAACATCCTAATATCCTATTAATATTATAAATGTGACTTTATGAAGATGTTTGGATGTTTGTTCCTCAATAATGCCATAGCTATTTAACCGATTTGACTGAAATTTGGTATGGAGATAGCCTAGACCTTAGATTGACACATACTTTTTATTACAGCTGGTAGATTAAAAAAAATGACGTGCATAAGAATATCAGTGATACCTACATGAATAAAGATTATTTCATTCATTCATTCATTTCATTCATCCCGGATAAGTTCTGGGTTCCCGCGGGATTTGTACAAAATCAATGTAATAAGTAACATTAAATTATATTAATGATATGAATACAAGTATTAAATAAATAAATATCCATGCCACGAAGCCACGGGCATATAAATCTAAATTAATTAATAAAAAAATTTCGTTTCGAAACCACTCTACCGCAGGCAAAGTCGCAGACAAAACCTCGTAATATATACGTATATAAAGAGGACTTTTTGCATCGGTTTTCATTTGATCGGGCGGCGTCGTCTGCGAGGTCATTAATTAGGAAAATGTCCATGTGTCTGTCCATGCCTGGAATGGATTGTTTCCAATAAAAAAATTGTTGCAACTAGTTCCTTAAGGCAATTTCCCGCGTACCGTCTGTTATTTTTAATTAATCATTGCTATCCTTACTCTTAATTGGCGGTTAGATTGTTATTGCGTGACAGCCATCTTATTAGTGCTCATTTATAGATCAAAGGAAGTAGTTTGATACTGTTTTTGCTTGGTTTTAAGGAGGATTGCGGGTTTTGATATGAATAAGTCTTTTTGTAAAGTTAGAGGAGGCCTATATCCAGCAGTGTACCTCTAAGGGTTGATGAAGTCTTTTTGATATCTGATCAAAAAGGTTCTCATCTAGATTCTCATGGAATGTTAAGGAATAACAAATAATAAAGTGATGTTACTGGTAAAATGGCGTTATATGATAATATATCATAATGATATTGTATAAATATACATACAAACCTCACGTACCTACTTGTATTTTTAAACGGTTTTATTTAGCTTGCCCTGTTGGGTCAATCAAGGTGGTGAGCACATTAACTTAGTAAAAGCCTATTCACTAAGACATTCAAGTTGTAGGTGGGCGAGAACGCAGACGCAGGCAAGCTATTGAAATCCTTCGCAGTGCGCATAATGAATGACGATGCAAACCACGTCGTCCATACCGGTGGGATGTTCACGACGAAAAGGGGAATTAATTCAAATATTTCCTGCGCACACTCTCCAAAATGTGCCCTATATAAAACCTAGAAACTGGTTACTTTGCGCCTGTGCTCACTACTTTGCGACTTTGCAGATTAGTCTCAGCCATACCTACTTATTCTTAGGAGTTGAAATTTTACACATTGCTTTATAATAGTTCTGATGACAATGCATTTTTGTGACAAGCTTGATCTGATACTACTCCCAGGTTTGGCTCCAGCCGAAGGATCTTCTTAATGGTTAACAGCACTGTCCCAATTTTTTCCTTCAGTATCTACATTGATAATTTAAAACCGTGTATTTAGTTTTTTAAACTATTACTTGTTAAATTTCTACTTCTGCGTATATCTTTCTTACAAATTAAGGACTCGTTTAAAACATGGCACTATGCACTAATTATACTTGAATTATACGAATAGAGAATAATATTTTTTATGATGATTATGATGAATATTTTAAATGTATAAATTGGTATGATGATTTTGTATGACGTATGATTAATACTATTTTATATGAGCAGTAGACATGAAAAAGATATAATGTGTTGAATGTTATAGAACTTCGAGTATTTGTACCAATAAAAAATATTAGGTACAAAACCCTCCATCTTTATTTTTACTCGACTATCAATGTGAATCACTCATTAACGTCATTAGCAGCTGAAATAGTACTTTTTTATGGACAAGTAATTTGTATGTTGAAAGGAGTGTAGTTGACATTTTAAAGGTTGTAGTATCTGTGTGGTCTTTTGACCACTACCTGGGCGAAGCGACAGTCTTACTTAGCCACCAACAAGCAAGAGTGCAAGGTTTAGTGACACTTAGAAATGCAGCGACCCTGCTTAATTGCTAAATTTATTTATTTTAACGCCACTGTAATGCACAATTTGGTATTGTTTGTTACAAATGAGAAGTTAAATATTAAATGTGTTTAGTGGAAAACTGTAATAATACCTACAATATTTTTTTTTTATGGATATAGCCGGCAAACGAGCTGACGATCCACCTGATGGTAAGTGGCTATTGCCGCCCATGAACATCAGCAACATCAAAGGCATCACTGATGCGTTGCCGGCCAAGAAAGAAAGAAGAAAAAGAAAGAAAGAAAGAACCAATACCAAATTTGAATTTTGACCAAATACTGCATTTTTAAGAACTTTATGAAGTGCTTTTAAAGGTCGGGAGTAAGTACGTATATAACATATATTGAACACTTTAACATTAATTAATTAATGATAACTTATATGCTAAACTGAAATCAAAAGAATGTGAATCATAGTTTCAAAACATACTTATTTATAGCCTACTGAGTAATTTTTACTGAAGTTTTGAGTCCTCAGTAAGTCGAACTTGGGTGCTGATATTGATAATACGAGCAAGGATTTCTGAATGAAGACTATAATAATAAATGAATAAACCACCGTCTGTGGAATAAACTGATCTTAAAATATCTGTAATCTCAAGATTCAGTTTGAGATCTTATAAATGTTATTTTTATACATATAAATGAATAAATGAATGAATGAATTTTATTTGTAATAGTATAAGTATATTGTAAAATACGTCTTAGGTTAAATTGGTAAAACTACTATACTATGTGGTTATCCTACTTTACTAAAATTATTACATTTATAACTGTTATTGCACTCAATAGACGATTTTTACATTGACATATTTCAGCTCCTTAAACCGAATCTTGAGATCGCAGAGATCTTAAAAACCTTACAGTCTTCATTCAGAACCCTTTGCATAGTATCAACCACAGTATCAACACCCAACTGCGACTTACTGTGGACCCAAAAAATTCAATAATAACTATTCATGTCAACTGACCGAGCTTCCTCAGAAGTTCCACGTTAACTTGAACATTAAACAAACAAACATTGTCAACTAAGAATTTTATTCGTGTTGACCATCGCCTGTGAGGTTTTTTTGTCACAGACCACACACGATGTGTCGATTACTCGCGTATAGGCTGATGACATACAGGGCAGCGTTAGGCTTGCTGCAGACGTGGAAACATTTTGTTGATTATAGGATGTTGCAAAGTTTTGTTGATTTAGTTGGTGAAGTTATTTGTTACGAAGAGTTTTTATTACATAAGCATGTATGCAAGTTTAAAATGCAGTTTTATTCTCAAAGTAAACAGTTTTTTAAAGTGTTTTACAAACTAATACATCGTGAGGAAATCAGAGATTGAGTGCGGAAAAATGAGAACGTGACTCTTGCCATTATCATCTCATTTTTATACATTTTGAAGGCAGCGTTTACAGAAAAGAAAACTCTCTAGAGGCTCAAAACAGATACGCTAATTATAAGCAAAAGATAATTAATTTTTATAACTATCTTATTTTCGTTTAATTTTATTTTGTTTCTTACTATCTAATTTTATGTTCATTCGCGTACATTGACATACATTTTACTAAGTGACATTTTATCATACCATGTTACTTTTTTTAAATTTATTTATCATTTAACAAAAGTTACATAAAATAGTAGCATTTCATAGCATTATAAAAACCACTGAGGTTTATGCGTTAATGCTATATGTTTACATCAATTTTTAACTTACAAAGTATGTCATCTTAAAGTACCTACTTAATTACTTATCTCGTGCATACTCTTAACAGTGCATCAAACGATAATATAGGTACGTATTAACGAATTTCACATCTAGCAAATACGAGTATATTGACAAATACCAAGCATATTATTATAAAGTCTGACCCATACGTTTGTGTGCAGTCATCCTATTCCCCCTAATGATTCCGGACAATCTCATCCCATGATAAAAAGATGGTCATTTTGTTGTTACATTTCCTCGGTATTTTTGCCTTTTAGATCAAGTCTTAGCTTTAATTTTCTTCTTATAAGGTGGCATTCCGGTGCGCCTTTAATAGAAATAACCGTTTTTAATATGAGGATAGGGTAAGGTATGTTGATAGAGTTATTTGTTTGTACCGAGAATGGAGATATATAGTGGTAGGATAGGCAAATTGGTGTTATATATAGTTATTAAAATGTCTTAAATGGTCAATCAATACAATCTTCATTCTGGCCTTCATTCAGTCCTGTTTTCATAGATATGAAGCAGTGCACTCTCATCAGATAAAATATTTTTTTCATATTAAAATAAATTGGTCCAGAGTAGGAGGTATACAGGTAAAAACTTTTCTCTGTTTCTATGAAATTTCCTGTAGTTCTAAATCGATTGAATTTAAATTAAATCAAATCAGATAATAGTATAGACGTTACAAATTAGCAAATTGACTGTTATGTACTGTCTTAATGGCCACTCTGGCCGGTCCTGAGCCTTCTGAATCCAGCGGATGCCCGCTGTCTTCTTCAGGTCGTCAGTCCACCTGGTCGGGGGACGTCCTATGCTCCTTTTTCCGAGACGTGGGCGCCATTCGAGGACCTTTCTTCCCCAACGGTTATAGGTCCTTCGCACTATGTGGCCAGCCCATTGCCACTTCAGCCGGCTAATAAAGCCGGCTAATAAATTAAATAAGTAATTATTAATTATCCTTTCGTCATCTTCCCAAAGGTTATCTGGAAGAAATCGCTATTTAGCGATAAGATCGCCATTTGTGAACAAATAATATTAATATTGTAAAGCTATTATAATTTTGTTTTGATGTGCAATAAAGTGTAATAAATAAAAATAAATAACTTTTCCAAGTAGGCGAAGTAGTATTGTTACCAAAGCTTTCTGAAAGTCACTTTAGGCCATCGCTTCAACAAATTCCTTTCGTGAGTGGTCCTGGGAGAAGAAGCGGCAAAAAACTACCGAGGTTATTTTTACCTACTCACAGTTACAGACAACAATTATTAATACTTATCTTATGGCAATATTTAATATAAAAAACGCATGTCCAAGCAGTTTCGTCATTTAAATACTCATCAAGTTTATAATAGGCTTTCTTTATGAGAACACCTTTGACATGAGTTTTCAGCTCAAATCAAAATACACATATTGAGGTATATACATAGGTACTAATTTTTTTTTTTGACTATTTGGTAAACAATCTTACCGCCTTTGGCCGTGATTTATAATCTATACTAATATTATAAAGCTGAAGAGTTTGTTTAGTTGAACGCATTAATCTCAGAAACTACTGATTCGAATTGAAAAATTCTTTTTGTGTTTGATAGTCCATTTATTGAGGAAGGCTATAGCCTATACAGTGTGTCCGGTCACGACCTAGCGATAATTTAAGGTTACAAAATATACCTAATTTCATCGACAAAAACACCCATATATGGGGGTCTACCCCCCTCCTGTCGGAATGGCCGCCATTTAAATTTTTTTTTATTCTTGTAGATACCTCTGCCGAAAAATGCCGATTTCTCTGGACATAAAGGTCCTACAGATGTAAAAAAAATGTTATTTAAAAGGTAGAAATAGCATCTATCAAATAAAAATAAACATTATGGAAAATTTTCCCTACAAAATATCTTAAAACATTTACAATGCTAATTTAAGTGAAAAAATTGACTGTTCTTTTTTATTTTTCTTAACATATTTCAAAAACTAGCACATTGATACTAATTTTTTTATTACTTTCCTAATACTTAAGGATATTACTTACAAATTGACGTTAAAATTATTGTTCTTAATTGCATAACTCGAGAGTTAGGGCTGTTTGAATATGACCCTTTTGCGAGGATCATGAATGTAGAGCGCTATTAATATTCGATAATGGATTAAATAAAAATACACAATATCTTAAAAAAAACTTTTAATGGCATTACATATTATTATTAATTTAAAAATTGTTCAAAATGTCCACCTCTATTTTGTAGACAGGTCACTGACCTTTATTACAGCCATTTGTTGTGTGGCCCTTGATATTAAGGCTGTGTCGGGTCTTATGTCATCCGCAATCGTCATTATTTTGCCGAGCAGTTCTTGTCTACTATTTGGGACTGTAGCATTAACCCTCTGCTTCATCCATCCCCATAAAAAAAACATGAGAGGTGTCAAGGGACACCCGGATGGAACGAAGTTCCTTTCGATTTAAGTATTGCTTTGTTGTACAGCGCCATCTCTGTAAAACTCACTGAATCACTTCAAAAAAAGTGTCGTAATTTTCCGTCTAGTACCCTTTCACAACGCGCGATAAGGAACTTCGTTCCTATAATCTAAAGGTGTTAGGTCAGTGTTGTAAGGTCAGTGACCTGTCTACAAAATAGAGGTGGACATTTTAATTAATTTTTAAATTAATAATAATAATGTAATGCCATTAAAAGTTTTTTCAAAGTTATAGTGTATTTTTATTTAATCCATTATCGAAAATTAATAGCGCTCTACATTCATGATACTCGCAAAAGGGTCATATTCAAACAGCCCTAACTCTCGAGTTATGCAATTAAGAACAATAATTTTAACGTCAATTTTTAAGTAATATCCTTAAGTATTAGGAAAGTAATAAAAAATTTAGTATCAATGTGCTAGTTTTTGAAATATGTTAAGAAAAATAAAAAAGAACAGTCAGTTTTTTCACTTAAATTAGCATTGTAAATGTTTTAAAATATTTTGTAGGGAAAATTTTCCATAATGTTTATTTTTATTTGATAGATGCTATTTCTACCTTTTAAATAACATTTTTTTTACATCTGTAGGACCTTTATGTCCAGAGAAATCGGCATTTTTCGGCAGAGGTATCTACAAGAATAAAAAAAAATTTAAATGGCGGCCATTCCAACAGGAGGGGGGGTAGACCCCCATATATGGGCGTTTTTGTCGATGAAATTAGGTATACTTTGTAACCTTAAATTATCGCTAGGTCGTGACCGGACACACTGTATAACGTCATATATTTTAGTAGTTATTTTTTTCCACAAATTAACGTGGGTGAAACCGCGGGGCACAGCTAGTTTAAAAATAAGGCTGACACAAAATGAATAGAATTTAAAGATAAATAAATATCATTTAATGTCAAAACTAATTTCCAGTTACCTACTGATAATTATTTTTTAAACCAATTTTCAATTAATATTTCAATACATAGTAGTGCCAAGATACACAAACCAAATAAGTCTCGTCAAAAAAATTTGAGTATAATAATGTTAATATATACCTACATGAAACTAATAAATTCGGAAGCAGTGAATTCAAGCCTGGTGTCTGAGAAGCCATTTAAACCAGTACGCTATCGAGATCCCCAAACAATACATTCCTTAAACGCTAAAGTAAAATAAATACTAAGCTTTCACCGAATCCCTTTTTCGTTTTGCGTAAACCGAGCCACGCTTAAATTTTTAAGTCAGAAAAAAATTGCTCAAATTTATGCTCGCGATTCGCCATGTTTCACATGCGCCCGCGCAGGCCCAAAATCGTGCGCTTAAAATAAGAACACTTCTTAAATAAGTTACGAGCCCGATCGACGATTTTATTTATATTGTAAGCCGAAATAATTCTGAACGGTTACCGAATTTTCGCTTGGTTTTGGAAAACGTAAAGGTTGTTTTCTATAGACTAAAACTTTAAATTCTTAATAGATAATTCAAGCCGCTTAGATATATTTATTTAGTAGATATATCAAGCCAACTTAGAGACATGTATATTTCAAGCAGCAGTGATAGCCTAGCGGTTAGAACATTGGCTTCCCGAACCAAGGAGCCGGAGTTCAAATCCTGGCACGCACCTCTAATTTTCAAATATTATGTGCGTATTAGAAGTTAATTATCACTTGCTTCGGTGAAGGAAAACTTCGTGAGGAAACCTGCACACCGGAGAGTTCTCCATGAAGTTCTCGAAGGTATGTGAAGTCTACCAATTCGCACTTGGCCAGCGTGGTAGACTAGGGCCTGTACCGCTCACATTCTGAGAGGAGACCCCGAGCCCAGCAGTGGAATAATTATGGGTTGTTGCTTTGCTTTTCTTTGCTTATATTTCAAGCTACTTTTCTCTATTCGTCAATGATGAGCATAGAAATAAAAATTTGTTTGGATTTTTTATTGTTTGTCAGGCCTGCTTCTACTATCTACTTTAGATCATCTCAAGCTACTGACCCTTATCTTGAGTTTAGTTCATATTTTAATAATCTAACATTTTAACAAAAAAGAACCGACTTCAAATGAAGTACATCCAATAAAAAAAAGAATCATTTAAATCGGTTGGCGTGATATTGAGTTATTCGTCTATTTATCGCGCACATACTTAATGCAAAAAGACTTATATGCTTTTAACATGGATGCCATTGTCAGATCTCGTTTCAAATGTATGTGGGACCACACGACAAGCACCAGCTTTCGATTAAAATAAGAATTATCAAAATCGGTTCACCCGGTCCAAAGTTCTGAGGTAACAAACATAAAAAAAGAAAAAAATACAATCGAATTGAGAACCTCCTCCTTTTTTTGAAGTCGGTTAAAAACCGAAACATATTTAATGTTTGAAACAAACAACCAAACATAAATGTTGTTAAGCGAGAAAGTACAGTTACGTTAAAGTTACACAAACTATTCGCAGTAGTAATACGATTCCCAGCTAGTCAGTAGATAGGTACACTAACAGTTACACTTGTCTGCGGAATTAAATATAGCGGTGGCCCTCGGGGGCACGTAGGCGACCCGTGGGGACATCTGCCGACAGAACGCGGTGAGGACATAGTGATGGGAAGAGCGATATGCGGTCCATTATGAATGTATTAAAATATAAAATGTTAAGTTTTTGGATCATATTAAATAACGTAAACTGAAATTATTTTTAGAGTTCTGAAGTAAAATCGGAACCCTTATAGTTTCGTCATGTCCGTCTCTCCTTCCGTCTGTCCGTCTATCCGTCTGTTTGTCCGAAGCAAAGTGCCGAGACCCTTAGTGCTAGAAAGCTGTAATTTGGCATGGTTGTACATATTAAAACTCCAGAATCATAGAATAAAATATTAAAAAAAATTTTTGTTCTAGGTACCTCCTCTTCACGTAACGTGGGGATGAATTGTTTTATTCGTCGCGTACACTATAGTGTGGGATATTCCAAAAATATTATGGGTCTTCTAAGACCATTCTTGGAATGAGGGTTCCGTTTACGATACATTTAGCTTTAAATTGCTAATTTTGGTTAGAGTCAAGTGTCTCCCCCTGTTGGCTAAACGGTTGGAGTTAGACAAGTAAAAAAAAATTCAAAATAGGTTATAATAATATGATGAATGTACAAAGAAAACTATCACGATTACGTTAGCATTAGTAGTTAATAAGTAATAGTCGATACTACTCATTTAGATAGATTACTACTTCAGAACCCTACATTGCGCGTGGCCTGACACGCGATTGCCCGGTTTTTATCTGATAAAATGCTCACGCCGATCGCAATGAGTTATAACATTCAGTAAATTTTAAGGATTTACTTTTAATACCTAGCCGTAATTGGTGACCAATTAATATATATTATACAAAATAATAACATGAAAATAACTAATACAAATGAGTAGTTAAATTTTTTGACTAATAATTATTTATACAAAACCAGATGAAGGAGACAGTGGGTATTCGCATCAGAAGGCTCAGGACCGGAATATTAGGGGAGGTCTATGTCAACGTGGACCTGTAAAAGCTGATGGATGTTTATAACTTACATGTGAATGCTTGACTACAATCCGACCTGATGATAAGTGACGACGTAAAGTTACATTTGGTCGGATTGGTGCCCCAGCTCCGCTTATGACCGCGTCCACAGCACTACGACGTGAACACGTACTACAGCGGGAGCGTTACAAATCATACGTAAGACAACGCTGAGCGCGCGGCTGCCGCTTTGAGCTCACTGGGTGCGTCCGCTGAGTAATGCACTTCCCGAAAACGTGGAAACGGGGTTACCGTTATGATGACGATATCTATCTATTTAGCAGTGAATAGTGGCACGGAGCACGGGAGCGTTCGATAAATTTTGCCACTACCAATGTTGCTTGACTCAGTCGATCATAGGAAAGGCATCTAGAATTATTCAATTTAATTCTATCATCCAATACTTTAGTATAATAATTTAGTCTTTATACGGTCTTTAATTTTGTCTTTTACATAACTGCATGTACAAACAAAATTGTGACTTTTCAAATCGGCAAACAAGAAGGTTGACCGGTGTACTAGATATGCCAAGAGGACGCTGGACCAGTCGAATTTAGTCAGGTGTAGCGATTTCATTAAAATATTTGGCAGCTGCCTTTGAGTGAGTCTAAAGTGTCATCAAAAACTGGACCTTGCAATGTATGAACTTAAGATATCTTATATATAAAATTCTCGTGTCACAATGTTAGTTACCATACTCCTCCGAAACAGCTGGACCGATTTTTATGAAATTTTATACGCATATTCAGTAGGTCTGAGAATCGGCTACTATTTATTTTTCATACTCCTAAGTGATAAGGGTTGTCCACCCCTAGCATTTTTTTTAATTTTTTGGACAAAATTTTTTTTTATAACGTGGCATTAAAAATACATACAACCTTAAATTTTCACCCTTCTATCACCAAACCCTATTTTTTAATACACATTTTAGTAATTTAATCTTATTTCATCCCGCTCGATAACTGATCAACTGTTAGGCGATACGAAGTTCGCCTGGTTAGCTAGTATTATATAATATATTAAAATATCTTTGACCATAAACCAATAAGTTGTCACCTGCGCCATCCTATACCAACCAATATATCTTATTTGTATAGAAGCTGAATAAAAATTCCATAAAAGTGTTAATTGTTTATAGTTATTATTATACATACTTAAGGCAGTAAAAAATAAATGGATTCAATATTGTAACGATATTTTAATAACTACATACTCTTGAATGTTATTCTTCGAAAGGATAATTTGGGCAAAATATGTGAAACCACAAATTATTGCTTTCACATTAAAGATCATGTAGTAAAAAATATACACAAGAATTTAGTGAATGTTTCATAGTTTTCCTGAGCTATGTTTACTCCCAATGTATGTACCTAAATGCGTCATCTAAGCCTTTTACGAACGGAAATCACAAAGTAGTGAAATCGTAAAATTCCCGACGAGCAAAAACCGCATATAACTTTTCTCTACATTGTCAAAATCTACGTGTTCTGTTTCTCGATGTGAGATTGCAAGATAATTGCAGAGTTCGACCGAAATATAGTAAAATACAAAAGATTTTTTTCAGACAAAGTACTATATTGTTTGTAGCAAGTCCCAGCATGGTCGATCGGGAATTTAAGGTTATTTTTCATTAAAAAAAATAACTCAGTTTATTTTTATTTTACTCTGTAATTTAGTTACTTTCAGGAATTAAATAATACAATGACTAAATAGTAGCAATTATTGAGAAGAAGTTAATTTTAAAAGTACATAATATTTTATCACACATATTAAAGAATGGTTAGTATTTCGTTATTGTGTCATAATTTTGTATTTGAATAATTGTTATTTTAATGACTTGAACATAATTTTATTTCATTACCTTAGATTTATGAATAATTGTGGAGAAAATAATGATATCACCAGTATGAAGCAATAGATAAATACATTATGGCGATGGTCATAGGACAATTATAATTATATTCTTATCTTAAACCCACGTTTCATTGCAATACTTTTTTTGCAATTCATCCTACTCAACGTTTATCGCTTACGTGGTAACAGAGCCCTTATCTTAGATCTGATGTGTTGATTTCTGTGAAACATCAGATCAGAGATACACAATGTAGAAATGTTAAAGCATTGTCACTTTGTGGTGTGAATGTTATTTAAATAAATTATTCAAAACAAGTAGGCAGTTCTAAACTAACAATTTTAAATATTGCCTTTCGATATGCTTTCGATAAAAGGATTTGGGTTAGACTGGTTGCAGTTATTTGGAAGCACGTGCCTCCGTCGAGACGAAGGCACTACCGGCCTTTTTCTGAAGCGTATTGTCATTTTTTTGTACCCTCATAACTTGGTTAAGGATTATATTAGAGAAACAAAATTCACGGATTATGATCCCAATAGTGCACTTATTAGTAAACAAAGTTTCAATAGCATAACTAACTCCTATACTTTAGATTTTCTTGATATCTAAAAAACCCCGATTTCCACACTCACTGATGATACAATACAATACAATACAAAACTCTTTATTGCACACCAGAATAAAATGCACATGTACATAACAACTACAATGGATAGCATACAATAGGCGATCTTATCGCTAAAAAGCGATCTCTTCCAGATAACCCAAAGTGGAAAACTTATCAAAGTTGACAAATAAATTGCTGGTAGAGGTGTACAAGCACAACTATCATAAGTGTGATGTTCAAAAGTTCTGAAGTCCTAGAAAACTGGAATTTGGTGAGCCTTTATTTGTACACAAACAACAAAAAAATCTAAAACTTGGATCTTTTACACCCCAACCCGTCAAACTAGGGTATGAAAATTGGCATATGATATTCGCAAATTTTGTCGCACGGGATCTTAAAATTGATATAGGGACTCTTTGTTATAAAAAATAAAATAAATATTTCAGGATTTTTAGTAAATTGCCCCCCACCCTTTAATTTAATTTTGTATGGATTTGTATTTTATAAAATTACAAACTGATCCACCGATCTTCGTATCATCTAACAATCAATGAATGTACTTTGTTGTTACTTTTAAGTTTTATAGTTTTGGTAGGTTTAACAAATCAGAGACCATTAAATTCCCTCCCTCTCTCCCTCTCTCTCTCCCTTTCCTCTCCCTCTCCCTCTCCCTCTCCCTCTCCCTCTCCCTCTCCCTCTCCCTCTCCCTCTCCCTCTCCCTCTCCCTCTCCCTCTCCCTCTCCCTCTCCCTCTCCCTCTCCCTCTCCCTCTCCCTCTCCCTCTCCCTCTCCCTCTCCCTCTCCCTCTCCCTCTCCCTTACATTATACATTCAGGTTATTCGTCTAAATCCACCTAAAGGTATCGTGTCCAATATATAGTGTGTAAATATCAGGAAAATTATTATTGATAATTGAGTCACTATAACATCAAAGTTATTGCACGCAAGCATGTTACAATACGATTGTATCACCTAAAGAATTTCTACGATCCTATTAATATTAAAAATGTGAAAGATTTTGAAGATGTTTGGATGTTTGTTCCTCAAACACGCCACAACTACTTAACCGATTTGGCTAAAATTTGGAATGGAGATAGTTTATACCCTGGATAGGCTACTTTTTTTCTTTTTATCTCCGAAAAGTTCAAGATTACCGCAAGATTTGTAAAAAATCGATCTCTACCGCGGGCGAAGCCGCGGGCAAAAGCTTATGGTACAATAAATTGCAAAGAAAAAAAATTATAAAAAAACTAACGTTTTCAAGAAGAGGTCCTTAAAACCCGACCAAAACTGTATTATGGCCGCCAATGGAGGAGCACTAATTATTAAAACACATTAATCATTCTTGTTGCCAGTGGCTCATATTAAAATGCGTTCGAGTTTCCATTAAAGTGAAGTTTTTTTTTATCATGAATCAGTTTTGAGCTTTATGTGATCCACTCTGTCTGAATATGTCAGTAAAAAATATATTGATAGATATTTCGTGGGTGTTCAATTTTTTATTTATTTAATCTTTATGGAAAAAAAAATTGATAGAATAGGCGGATTTAATGCTAAGTAGCCCCGTGTGGTACCGGGTTCACTTTGTAGAATAGCACCACTCCTACCTCCTGGGATGTCGTAGAATGTAACTAATAGGATATTCCAGGAGACGGGCAGCAGCGTCTTCCTGGGTAGTATTAACATCTAATGCGATCACCAGCACGCATTAGCTAAGCGTGGTGACCAAGCTTCGGTCCCCCAGTCCCCAGCAGCTCCGCTATTCCTCACTACGATAGCGGTCATGGTAACGGTGGGATAATCACCGTTGGGAAGCAATCGCCGTCTTGTAAGAGGCACATTAAATATCGACGTGAAGCTGGAATGGTCATGCCTGATGAAGTCTACGCTTCGCTCAACACCTGTCCAAATCCAGGGATCCGAAAACTTTCAACTTGAGCTACAAAACCGCCTAGCCCGCCGCTTTTGCGTAACTAGAATCGTGTACGTCGGTGGACAAGTTTAACAAAAGGATGGTAGCAACTGCCCACGAGATGTGGCCACCCCAGTGACAGATCTCAAGTTCTCTCAGAACAAACTTTCGGTCTTATGAGGGATCTACATTTACCTGGGACAAATGATCCAAATGGGTAAGTCCAACTTCGAGAAAGAAGTCACTCATTGAATCCAACTCGGATGAGCTGCGTTTGGGAAACTGCGTTGTATCTTGTCGTCCAAAGCACTAATCATAGAAAATAATCATTTAAATAACAAATAGATATGGGTGGGGAAATGATGAACAGAGACAATGATACAATATCAACAGAGAAAATAAAAGCTGAAAAGTGAAACTAGATAAATATAGTAATACTTACATTAAAACATAAAGATAGAAAGGGAAAGAGTACACAAGATAATTTTAGCAGAAGAGTGGTTTTAAAAAGGGAGCATGAACATTTTTTTAAAGAATATTTAGAGTACAATTTTCTGATGTCCTTGGGAAAAGAGTTCCAAAAGCCAAATAGCTTGAGACGTGAAAGAGTTGGAGATAAAACATGTGCGACGAGAGGAAAAAGCAAGAGCTAGAGAATCAGAGGAAGAAAGGTTCAGCTCATAGGTGTCACAGAAATAGTGAAATTTACTTTTAAGATAGTAAGGAGCCACAGAATTAAAAAGAATTAAAAAGAGATGATTAAGAATATTAGATTCTCTACCTTCACGAATAAGAAGCCATTTGAGTTGGCGATGGTAGAAAAATATATTATGAACAAATTTACGTAGATAGAGTTTGTATAAGTGAGTTGAATTATAATAATATTATGTACCGTGATTTACTTAGAGAAGTAATTGAAGTATTTAGCATCAACAAATTACTTAGTGTCATATTTGTATGAATAAAACATGTTATCGTATTTATGATCACATTTAGAATAAAGTATAAAAACTTGCTATAACACCTCACGCGATTTTGGCGATATTATAACTTCGTTTGAAATCGATACGAAACTGGATACGTTATCCCGATACTTTACAAAAAAAGGATTGAACCCCAGTAATCAGGTTAAGCGCCACGCCGCACTGTCTCGATTACATTTTAATGGTGGCTGATATAAAACCACCATCAATCATCCGTGTTAAAGTCAACAATTTTCGTTTTTAATTATGATGCAAGGAGGGCAATGATCTTCTTTTTATTGATATACTTGTAACAAACAAATATGCAGTTTCTTTGTTAAGTGACCAAGTGTCATGAATTGATGGAACCTGAAAAAAATATTATAACAATTAAAAATGGAATGTGACTACACTAGACTCAAACAGAAATGGTGTACATTTCTAACACTTAATAAGACTTACACACTAAATTTAAATTCACAAAAACAGACAACACAATTAAAACATCACGAGCACTTACGTTAGAATAAACAATTTATTATGTCACATTAATATTGTACTATCCTCGGGCGGGAATGGAATCTAGGACATTTCGCTTTGAAAGCGGGGAAACTATTTACTACGCCTTGGGGTTTTAGGACTGCTGATCTATAGGATTCCCCTTATAGGACAATAATTATTACATTTAAGATATATTTTTATTGCAAGTAAAATAAAATAAAAAATACTCGCGATCACCACAATAATATACTTATATTTATATTCAATTTCATTAGCAAATGCGAAGGTTTCGTACCGCGATGAACCCTGACAGACATCTTCAATTACGACAGACGATGATAAGTCGCTTGTTACACCAACAGTAATATGCGAGAGACTAATTTAGAATAATTTGTTCATTTAGAATTTAGTTCAGTATCATATTTGACAAGGTGAAAATACACCGTTGGTCCCGGTTAGGCACTCATTAAGACATGTTGCCTTCTAGTGATTTAAAAACTTCTGAAACCCGAGTTTGCTACTAATTTCTCCACTTTTCCGCCCTGATAGGAGATAAGGAGAGAACTATAGAAGGCTATTGGGCTGGACCAAGCTGTAGTCATTAAGCTTTTTAATTATTTACTTAAGCCTATTATTGAAACATGGACGATAAGTGGCTACAGTTATTGTTAAAGAACTTTATGTAATTACCTTCATATTAGATTATAAATTAAAGTTAGATAAATAACCAAATATCGTAGTTTATTTCATTTTAACTGAGAAGTGAGGTAAAGCATGGCCTTATAAAAATACTGCTGGGTCTTTAAACTGTGTACAATGAATTGCGGTCGCTGAAAAAGTAATAATTCTGGTCTTTTGGACACTCACTGGATGTAAAAAGATCCATTGATTAAATCATGGACTAAGGTGGACATAAAAGTGGAAAAGGATCCATTGATGGATCCTTGTAATGGATCTAAGTGGACATTGCCTAACTAACAGTTGTTTTTGTAACTTCATATTACCGTTGATTTTGGTCAAATGAAAAATTCATGTTTGTCATATATTGGATGATTATCTGACACTGCTTAACTTTAATCGCTTATCGCTTACCGTTATATGTGAGACACAACAGTGATAGTCGATATGATTTCTTACAAAAGTTCCGCAATATGATTTCTGTCGAGCCCGCAAATAAAAAACGTTGTTAAGTGGCGGTTTATGCATTTCTTTAAAGAAAGGCTCGTTCAAAAACTAATTATCTCGGCTCATGTTGAAAATAAAGCATTAAGGGGATGCTACCGCTGATATTCATGCTCGGATATAACGTGTCTTCCCGCAAATGAAGATGGGGCGTGTTATATGACCTTTCAATTCAGGTGTGGCCATACAGATCTAAGATAATCTTGTCAAAATTCAACAGGTTACACCTATAATAATTATGAATAAACTAGCTGACTTGGCGAACTTCGTATCGCCTAACATTAATCAGTGAATGTACTTTGTTGCTTTTGACTTTTATAGTTTTGGTAGGTTTAACAAATCAGAGACCATTAAATTCCCTCTGCCTCTCCCTCTTCCACTCCCTCTTCTTCCCCTCCCTCTTCCCCCTCTAACTCCCCCTAACTATAAGCTTATATGCAAATTTTCACCCTTCTTACTTCAAAACTGACAAAGTTTTCATACTAACTTGCACCCTTGGGGATGATTTTCCAAAAAAAAAACAAATTACTGCTAAATTTTGTTTCTAATCTTGAGCTAATATATTAATTTTCATGTTTTTAACTTCGAAAATTACGAAGTCACGTACTATGTTCCATCCCATAATTTACCCTTGAAGAGATAACTTTCCAAAATAAGTGTATATTCATAATTTTTCAATTAGAACCTGTAGTTCCTGAGATTAGCGCGTTCAATCAAACAAAAAAACAAAAAACAAACAAACAAATTTTTCAGCTTCATAATATTAGTATAGATTATAAAAGTGACTTTAGTTGTTAAGTTGGTAACTTAAATTCAGTGTAGTACAGTTGATATCACGTCCATTATTTGGCTAGGTCAATTATGAGTGAACATTATTGCTGAGTGATCATTATTTGAACTGAATCATAGATAGAGCCATTTACACTCTGTAACTTACATCTTAGAATGGGGATGAGCTCTTAGGTGATTATAATTAGTTACTGGCTTACATCCAAAACCATCCCTTTTTGGAAACTTCGCCTTAAGCAACAATTATCATAACGATATCAGGATTATAAAGAAGCGAGTAAATATTCATTTTTCGACTTTTCATTTATAACATTACTTGTAATTTTTACTGTATCGTACGAATGACAATAATAACTTTTAATTTTTTCACAAGCATGCTTGTGCCAATCCTAATAAAAATCGAGAATTGAAGAAAAATGAAGTTGGTTAAAAAGTGATTGTATTTTTATCCGACTGCCAAGGAAGGGTCATGTATTTCACGTGTATTTTGTATGTATGTATGTATGCATGTCATATTATTTATTACCTCATATCTTCCAAACCACTGGACCAATTTATTATAATGAAGATATCATTAGATTTGTATTGACAACCCAAGTGTTTTTGGATAGGTGACGTTAAAAAATAAACAGATATGAGCTGTGAGATGCCACTGTTTCAAGTATCAAAAAATAAAATAAAATCATAATGCAATATGGGTATCAGATTAAAGAGCTCATCATAAGATTTTCAAAAAGGTATATCATGATAGCTTTTTTGATAGCAGGCGTTTTTTAATTTTTTAATTTATACTGGTTATTATTATTAATTTTGATGGTTTATACTATATTTATCAATCACATAATCTAATAATACTTTAATATTTGTTGTCACAGAATACATAATAGTACCTACAGATATTAGTTTCCATTCTATCCTGTCCTTCATTTGCATTTTGTAGATCGTGAAGCAGAAAAATAAAAACATGAAAAAACCAATACTCACAGCAACTTCAGAGCATACTTTCTCCATATTTCATTTCAATACACCATTGCTCTAACTACATAATTGCGAACCAAGACACGTGTCAAAGGGTTTTTGCCACTTTGTACCCGTACCACGGAAGCGGTATTAGTTTTTGTACTCGCTCGCGCCAACGCCATCTTAATAGGAGCGGGACATATTGCTCCACAGATCAAATCTCTATAAATTTACGTCAGATCATGCGATATTCCGTCCGCGTAACATTCGGATCGGTGTGCCTTACATGGCGACCATCTTGCCTCTATTTGGCAAAGACTGATTTATTGATCTCAAATGATCTGGATGTGTGGAATAGATCTGATATCTGTATGTATAGTGGTAACTGGTTTGTTCTACATTGAACTGTCTAATGTATAATATTATGTGGTTTTTAGCTGATTATATCAAGTCTAGTCCAGGTTAAGTGAACTAGGTATATCCGATCAAAAAACTACAGTTCAATAAATATTTTTTGTGACCTTTATAATCTTTATGTTTTCTGGGATAATAAATCTATATCTTTTTCCAGATCATATATGCTAAATTTGATGAAAAACTGATCAGTAGTTTTTGCGTGAAAGGGTAATAAACATCCATTAATGCTAACAAACATTTTTTCATGATATTTATAGTATAATATTTATTACTAGGATATTTAAATAAGATATGTCTGTGAATTATGGAAGGCTTTATTTATGACAATAAAATGACGATAAACAGTTTTAATTAGTTTTTAAGCCCTAATAAAATTTCAATTTTTAATCGGACTCCGCCGCTTTTGCTATAGTTTTTTTTCTGCTCTTCCTTTCCTTTGATCGGTTTAATAGGTTTCCTTTTACACAACTTTTAGTGTTAAATTAAGCTAATTGCAAGGAAGTATAAGGTCGCGGTTGTAACAAGTTTCTAGATACATATCTAACGAGACACAAGCGGAATATATCAGTGCCTACGTTTGGTAGTCTGGTTTTTGTAGGCGAACTAATATGTTACCCTCTTATGGCGTACAGATCGCATTTAGCACATACCACAGCCATAGGAATAGATGTAATTGAAACATGGATCTTATGTTTAGGTTAGGCGTGGTACTATTTGAATACGTTACATACCCTGAGCGCAATTTGTTCTATTAATTAGGATATAATTCTTACTTAACTAGGGCTTGTGGTCGTCGGAATGGGGATAATTGATTGTAGGTGTGTTTCTGTTATGTATGGCATAGGTTTGACGCCGACCGTTGCGTTGACATCAGATATTTAATCGCGAGTTGGATTGGTGGTTATGAAGGTTCCGTAGAAATTTATTTTTTATAGGGGAAGGAAGAAAGTAAGAAGACACAATTTTCCACGTCAATGGACGTCAAAAGGATATAAAGGAGGATGGATTTTCAGACAGATTCGTTGATAAATAGGAAGGGAAGAATGAACCTCATTTCCTATATCTGATAAGTGTTTATGACACAATTCAAAATGGAGTCCAAATGAACTCTTTCGCCATGGATGATTTGGAAGACTTACTTTAAACTTCTACTATCGTACTTCCCCAGAAAGATAATTTAAGATAACCCTCAAAGTCCTGTTTTCAAAACAATTTCTGTATTTTTTTAAATTTATGCTGCTCTTGCTAGTGTATGACAATTTCGTCTGCGTGGATAGAAGGCTTGAAGTTATCGTATAACTGACTGACAGACTGCCGCATAACCTGACCAGTAAGCTAGAAACTTTGTAGCTATAGTCAAAGTCAAAGTCTATATATTTTATTCATATAGGTATCATAGATACACATAAGCACTAGTATAGTATAGTATATACGAGTATAGTATAGTTTTTGCTTACTGAACTAAGAATTTATTTTATAAAAGTGATCTCATAACGTTTTGTTTGGTATGTAAAAAAATATAAATAAGATTTTGCTGGAAAAAGTCACGAATGGTTTATTTATGGATAAACTAGCTGGTGTTCTTTATTAGAATTCAGCAGTATTGTACAATTTAATAACTAAATATGTTATTTTACTAGAGCGAAGCAAACTAGCTTACGCTATTTGCGTACTGAACCTTAACTCGTAGCACGCGTGTTATTTCACACCTGACAGCATTAGTTTTTGCAAACTGTTTTAGTGAAACCGAGTAGCGACAGCGTTCAGGTGATAAGTGGCAAATGCTGCCCACGGAAATGCCCTAATTATATGGATTGCCTTATTTTATGTTTAATTATAACACTTACTTAGAACCCATGTCGTCATATACGTCATAACCTATTGCTATTGGTTAACAGAATGAGGAAGTATCAAGTAAATAAGTTAATACTTAGTTCATAATGAAGTAACATAATTATAAGAAACTTAGAGGGAAATAAGCAGGATACCGTTTTTTCGTCGTAATTAAGGAGTTACTTCAAAGCAAAAAGCAAAGCATCATCCCATATTTGTCCCACTGCTGGGCTCGGGGTCTCCTCTCACAATGTGAGAGGTGCAGGCCATAGTGCGGATTGGAAGACTTCACACACCTTTGAGAACTTAATGGAGAACTCTCCAGTGTGCTGGTTTCCTCACGATGTTTCACCGAAGCAAGTAATAATTAACTTGTAATACGCACATCGTATTTGAAAATTAGAGGTGCATGCTAGGATTTGAAACCGGGCCCGTGCGTTCGGGATACAAACGTTATAACCGCTAAATTATCACTGCTATAAGGAGTTACTTACTCCATCAATATTATTTAGTATCAAATCTTTCAATTAAACAAGTGAACAATAATTAAATATTCTTTTGGTTTCGATCCCAGGACGTCTTTGCGATAAATCCACATTAAACCACTAAATCATCATTATTATTCAAACTACTGATTAATATCTTAATTTATATGTAACAACAGCCAAAATCCAAGAAATCAACTGTCTTAAATGTCATTGGAAAATGTCAAGAAACGGAATTGACGATTTACATTTTAATAAGATTAATAATAATCATAACTGACTGGTAATATTTATAGTAATACATATATTATAGTTTTACTCGTAATAATTATTCTGGAAACATTATAATTATATTAATAATGACTTATTAATTTGTTACGGTCCTGAGGCCTTACTTGGAAATACGGCGTCACTTGTAAGGGTAACAGGGTTCTATTTTATATCGAACATGACGCAAATTAATTTTCATTTAGTTTTGCTCAGGTTTAAAATTATCCGAACAAAAATAATTGACCTAAACTAAGCTTAACATTACCAGTTTCATGTAGATTTTTTTATTTATTTTTATAAAGAAATGAATGAATATAATGGTCCAAAACAAACCTTTACTTTAGCCGTTTTATATGACTTTTGATTTTTTTCGTATTAACACAGTGTCAGTCATCTAATTTACATCTACATTTGAATATTTTTTTAAGCAAAGTTCAAATCTAAGTTCGCATTACAGATCTCCACCGTCATTCACTGAGTAATAATTAATCGAAACCGTCCAGACTAAGCACCAGTCTATATGCACTCCTGGTGTGACGGAATAAACCATAAGGCGACAAATCGTAAAAGACGTCACGCAGCGTTGTTTTTGCGGCCCTGGTACTGGCTCATCAAACCGGAACGCAGCGGGGGCTTCCTAGACAAGACTATGATATTTTTCTAGTCAGTTATCCAAGAAAACTGGACGACAAAGAAACTAAGACTTGGTGCGGGTGAAGCGAACTACCCTTCATTAAGGTTTTTGTGAAAAGTTTTGACGTATTTTTGTCTCATTATGAAAAAGTATTATTATATTTCGGTTATACAATTTTGACGAAAATTTCTTGTATTCGGTAGATGAAGTACCAAAAAACACCTGTATAGCATACATATAATAAAGTAATGAACACTCTGTAAATTTCACCGAAGCTATAAAGTATCTCTGAAGTGAGTCAGCGGAGAACAAACGCGGCAAAGTGTTATTACTTTAAGAAGTTGTAAAATTTTGAACGACATCATGAAATGTTTGCTAAATGTATGTAAAGACATCATGCATAATCATAAAATTATAACGTCCTCGCTTAAGGGTGTGAACAACCATAAAGTAATCAATTCGTTTTATGACAAAGCAATCAATGGTACAAAATACCTCGTTTACTTTGTGAAAATATTCTTATCGAGGTATAATTGGTAGTAAAAAAAATTATGTATATGAGAGGTCTTTTGGTTATCAGAGGTGTCCTGGTTGGTTAGAAATTTTGTCTTGGAGTTTTTCGGAAAACATTAAATTAAACAGTGGAATAAACACAACGAGATCCCTCAGTAAGTTTATACTGGTAGTTTATCTCCTCATTAAAACAACTTCGTCATAAATAAGGGAAGTAAGGCGTACTTTACCATGATGGGAGACGTTTCTTACTGTTAAATAACGAATTTTTAAAAACAAGTTGGTCTATGCTGTAATTGCAAAATGAAATGAATATCAATAAACTCACACCAGAATAGCATGGGTAAATTGATCGTATTATGTCAACTATATTACGTACTGTATATTTTTACGTCGTAAACAACGAATATTGGACCACCAGCATTTCCGCGAAGTTTTTTGGACTGTATTTAATTTTCCGTGTGACAGTCGGCCGAAAATTTAATTTTTGTAACAGCACTTGACATTATTATCGTAATTTCTTATTTAGTTTTTTGCACTTCGCCAGCTAATGGTATCGTGTTTTATGTCTTGTAATTCAATGTAAGCTGGTTTGAGGTCATTGCGAAGTGTTAAGTTTGTGTCTGGAGGTACCAAATAACGTACCAATAACGTACCGCAACTACATAGCCTAATGGTCGTAGCGCACATATCAACTCGGAAAGGGATCGGCACCGGAACGCCTCGCCGTCAACCTAACGTAAGCTCGGCTACGGCTAGGCGACGCCGCGCTTACGGCTAAGCGACGCCGCGCTTACGGTTAGGCGACGCCGCGCTTACGGCTCGCCGGCCGCTGGTTGACGGAATGAATGACAACAGTTCGCCGACGCGGCGCGGGGCGTGCACGAGGAAACGGAAAGTCGAAGGATAGCGTACGGTGAGACGTAAGCGCGGGTACGGCAAGTCGTCCACGCACCGTACCGCGGTTCGTGAGCTTGTCTCGAGGCGAGGCGATTACGTTACGAATCCGATAAGTGTGCTTTACAGTAGGGAGTTTCATACAAAGAATACTGACATGCAAGAGTTGATACGTTTACGTTCCGTTTACGAGTTGATATGTGTGCTACGACCATAAGACGTCTAGGCTCTGTAGCCTAGTTGGTAGCGACCCTGCCAGCAAAGCAAGGGTTCAATCCCTTGTTCAATTCCCGGCCGGGGTAGATATTTACGTGACAGATAAATATTTGATCTCGGGTGCAGGTATTATAATATTGTGATGTGTTATATATGTCGTTCATGCCACCCGCAATATAATAATAAATAATAGTTAAAAAAAGCTAAAAAACATGCTTTTATAGAAAATCAAACTAAAAAAAATTTGAATTAAGAATCGTGTAATTGTAATAAAAGCCTGGGGTGTGCATGGTGTCAATGAGTAGAAGGATTATCATTTTGATAATATCTTAAAAAGCACCCCACGCTCAAATTTATCTATTATTTTTATTTATATATATTTAATTTATTTACGCTATATTTATTTAATTTATCCAACTAAAAACAAATAGAAATTTGTTTTTAGTTGGATTTTCTATACAAGCATGTTTTTTTAGTTTTTTTTAACTGTAATTTATTTTTAATTTTTAATTTTGATTTTTTGAAATGAAAATTTTTTTTCTTTCTTTTTTTTCTTTAAATATTGAATTGTCATTGGTCCTCGATAAGTCTACGAAGTTTGAAAGAAATCTGACCGTTTAAAGATAATCACAGCGTGTAACTAGGTTTTTCTTTCTTTCTTTTTTTTCTTTAAATATTGAATTGTCATCGGTCCCCGATAAGTCTACGAAGTTTGAAAGAAATCTGACTGATTAAAGTGGGTCAAAATCAAATCCAAAGAGAAGTTACGAACAAAAAAACATACAGGTGAAACTAATATAAAGCGTGTAAAAACATACTGCTGGCATATGAGCGTGTAAGCGTATATATTATAGTATTGATTGGCGCCTGATAGGCCAGCTACTTTTATCATCATTGTTGACTTCATTTGCGGTATTTTGCAGCGCTAAGTTTCTCCTTGTAACTAACGGTGTTTAGAGTATCTTCATGCTAATGCGAGGCTTCTTCATAACTACTGCACTATAGTCTGTAATGTATAACTAATCACATTATATACCCTACTTATGTATTAAAATACTTAAAAATCTAAAATCATCTTGATTCTAAGTACTTATATTATTGTATCAATATTAGGACATAAAAATACAAGTATTAAATTAATAATTACGTAACATGATATGCATCCAAATTACAATAAAATTAAGTAAATTAATATTTTACACGAACAATAATCATTTTTCAATTAGTGCAAAAAGGATAACTGGACCTTAAACGTTGTAGTCAGAACTCCGCGGAGTTCGTCATGACGCTTAGCTTTATCTGCCCTTTATGACATTATCTTTATGATAATAACACGACTCGTAAACCCAAAGATTGCATTTTAACGAGCAAAGCGCATTTTTTGACATTAACGCGCAAAATGACCACACCTGTCAATTTCGTTGCATGCTTAATCTCTTTGTTCACTTATTACAATAATACTTAAATTTCTTTGATATAATGTTTAGAAAGGTCAAACGTGCAATATTTAAACAAATCTGGACAAATATCTATATTCAATAAAAATAAATAAAACTGGAATGTCTGTTTGTAATATTAAAATAACCACCAAATATACAAAAACAACGTTTTTTACAATTTTTGTCTGTCTGTCTGTCTGTTTGTTTCAGCTAATCTCTGAAATAACTGGACCGATTTTGATGTTACTTTAACTGGCAGATAGCTGATGTAACAAGAACTAACTCAGGCTACTTTTATTTTAGAAAAAAAATTGTTTTAGAAAAAACTTGATATGAAGTTCGCCGGGTCAGCTAGTATTAAAAATAAATTTAATAATATTTATAAGTGACTAAAAGCAATAAAGAATACACTAACGTGTCGGTGATATTTACGGTGTAACTAAATCTATGGGCATCAGTGACCATCAATGAGCACATTAGTTTGGTTGTCGTCTATTTAAATTAACAAGTAATAGTTTAAAAAACACACACGGTTTTATATTGTCAATGTAGATGTACCGCTCATACAAAATAGTATTAATATTCTCTATTCGTTTATTTATTTAAGTATAATTAGTGCATAGTGCCATGTTTTAAACGACTCCTTAATTTGTAAGAAAGTTAAATATACGCAGAAGTAGAAATTTAACACTTGTAATAGTATAAAAAACTAAATACACGGTTTTATATTATCAATGTAGATACTGAAGAAAAAAATTGGGACAGTGCTGTTAACCATTAAGGAGTTCCTTCGGCTGGAGCCAGACCTGGGTGTAGCATCAGGCCAAGCTTATCAGAGAAATGCATTGTCATCAGAACTAAAGCAATGTGTAAAATTTCAACTCCTAAGGATAAGGTAAAGTAGGTCTAATTATGCTTGCAAGATTTGACCCAAACATGGCAAGGTAAATAAAACCGTTTAAATCAGAAATGTATACGCGACTATAAACTCCCACGTAAGAATCGTAATTGTAAGAATTGCTATCATACATCGTAAACAGTAAACGTATTATAATGTAAATATTTTGACAATAATAAAAAAAAATTATGACAATTTTTTTACGTATTTTTTTTTAGGAACAAATAAGATTGTTTGGCGATAAAGAATATTACGAGTTGATTTATCGTTTTTCAGTACAAAATGTATGGAAAATGTTTTTAGCGATTTCTGACATTTTTAGTACTCATACCTTAAATGGTCCCATAGAGTATTTTGATGTAGGATCGATATGCATAAAAATATTTTTTTTTGGATTTTAGCACTTTTTTCGCTGACCATACATTTTCTCAAAAATCTCTGAATGCAGTTCAGAATATCTTAAAAAGTTGTGGATAGTCTCCTAGGAACATTTTCCTGTAACTATAACGGTTAAGGTACCTGCCCTTACTGACCCGTCTCAAAAATCCACCCTGTATTTTACTTAATTTTTACGATAAAACTACAAAATACAAACTACATAATATCTGCCTCTCCTATCCAATTGCTACACCTTAGATATTTACATGTGTTCACTCTAACCATAATATAAAGTAGATATAATTATAATATGTGTGTGTATATCTAATTATGTATGTATTTTGTGCTATTTTAACACGGTGAATTAAGTTTACTAATATACCTCGGCAGTAGGCTCGTGTACAGCTTGCCTTAATCATCTAGGTGAATTTAGGTCTACTGATTTAGTATACTTAATTCACCTCGATCAGTAGGCTTAAATCACCTGGGTGCATATGAGAATAAAGTACACTAAAAGTAGACTTAAGACACCTGGGTGAATTAACTCAGGTGAATAAAGTCGACGGCACCGTGTTTTGCAATGAATAAAGAATAAACCTTTCTGAAGCTAGTAACACACATGTTATTTTAATTGCATGTCCAACTGACTTGAGATTCAATTTTTGATGCGGTGACATTTACCGGAGTCTGGCTACTCGTTTCCCCTGACTTTTGCAATACAAGAAGCATCTGCCTATTTACACTACAAAATACGAAGCAATCAAAGCAGTCATGTATGACAATATTGTTTCACTCAATATTACTTAGTACTTCAGATGTAACAGCTGTGAAAATTATTGCTAATAAAAGACAAAACGAAATTTATAATCGATAAAGTATTAATAAAATTTCAATCAGCCTGTTTGTAGGGATTGCGCGTGGCGCTGTTTGTTTTATTGTTGTAGAAATATACGAGTTAATTATTTCAGTTGTTTTGGATGATGTCGAAAAATAAATAGTAAACATTCGTAATGTCATAGAACAGACATCTCGAACAAAATGTGTGTCCCGCCCGGGAGGTTCCATTTTCAAAATGGAGCCCCCGTTCTCCTTTCAAAATCGAACGAATCCATTGAAGATCGAAGCCACGTGGCGCCAATGCATTGGGACATACATGATGTTCGCGGTGTCGGTTCTATACGCTAGTAATAATACTTCAATAGTAAATAATAACTAGCTTTTTAATTTTTATGTTTGTGCTCTTCGATGTTTCGGAGATTTCTGGTATAAAGCCAACTCTGATTGTGGCAATTAGGTTATGATGGAGTATAGAACGAGCATTTTCCATATTTTCTGATGATGGTGTAGATGTAGAACTGAGGGTACCTATTCCTCATTCATATTGGTATTCATATGACGATTTTTTAGAAGTAACCGGAAAACAAGCAGATAATTGTATGTTTTTAGTGATAATTACATATATGTATATAGATAAAGGGTAAGGAATTCGATAAGCTAAAAATGATGTATAACGTTAATTGCTTGTTAACTACAACCCCCATGGCTTCTGCTCGAATCCAACTGCGTGGTTAATTGCTGTGATTTCTTTAACTGCATACTACTAGCAACCGGAATTCTTATTTATTCGACGCTTGAAAGGAAAAATTGACTAAGCGACATTGAGCAAAATTTTACAGGAGAGCAGTTTAAAGTTGAATTTTTAGAAAAGTTGTTGTATATGCCACAATATATATGATAAAATAAGTATTCCAAATCAGTAAGAATAACGTCGGTAGGAGGACTACAAAAAATATATGTGATTTTTCTAAAAATTCCAACTTTAAACTGCTCTCCTGTAAAGTTAGCACAAAGTCGCTTCAATTAGATGTTTCAATTAGAAGTCAATAAAACTTAAAATGGTGTAAAGTGTAGTTAAAGTTTTTAAATTCAAATTTTTATATAGAGTGATAGATTTTTTATAGAGTGTATGTATTGTGTAGGTTTTTGGGTATAATAAAGTTAAAAACAAATAAATACGACGTAATATCGCCTGTAAAGAACGTTTCATGTTTCCTCCAAACACTAAGTTTTGGGTTTGATATGACGAAAATGTCGCGGGTGGCATGGACAACACATATAACATATCACAATAACACCCATGACCTGAATACAAATATTTATCGGTTACATAAATATCTGCCCCGACCAGGAATCAAACCCGGGATCCCTCGCTTCGCAGGCAAGGTCGCTACCAACTAGGCTAAAGGGTCGTCTCTGCGGAAATCCATACTCCACCAAATCGCTCAATAAAGTTATCCCAGTTCGGCATAAAACCTCATTCAATTAACAATCAATATTTCTCAGCGCATTCAACAGCTATGGGTTAGCAATTTGTTACGGCTTACAACTTGCCAGCCTGAGAAATACAGAAGCATTTGGCTGATTCAAGTACACCGTTAAGGGTGGCGTGTGAGGCGGCAATTTGAATAGCGCAATATCGATCGACTATCGTCTAATGGCTGGTCGCTGGGAAAACGTAACTCTAGTTTTGTTAAGAACTTTATTGTTTGACTAGCAATCGCCCTCGCTTCGCTTCGGAAAAAATGTTAGGTGCTTTAGTTAACTTACATAACATACTCTTAAAGCAACATGATCGCTCATTAGAACCATGTTACTATGAAAGGTCAATACTCGAAATAACGATTCGATATTTTTAGGGTTCATTACCTCGAAAGAAAAAACACGGTTCCCTTAAGATCTTAAGACCTTTTTTCTCAGGAACGTGTGAAGGTAACAAATTAAAATTAATCCAACACTCAGGTCTGCAATCCCTAGGAGCTGTGAAAACATATAATATTCTGTATCCTCAACGCAATCAAAAAACATTCGGCTAGAAGAAATGTCTTAGGTAAAACGTAGGTTATATAAAAAATCTTAAAACTGTGAATTTGTAAGTATCACAAAAAATAATTTTAAACCTATTTGCAGAACTTTGTAATTTGATCGGGACCCATATCGATACATATATGGGGACAACAGTTTTTTAACGGCAAAGTTAAATTTGTTCCGTTTATCTTTTCGTTACACAGCTATGTTAGGTTTTACTAAATAGTTAAGTTAGGTCCCTGCCCGCCTTGTCGTGGCGGGGGGGGCTTAGTAACCGTAGACTGGTCACCCACGGTGAAGCCAAGAGGCAACCAGGGCCGGCCTGTTTGGGCTGCCGGCTGGCCCGAGGAGAGTGCTCCCAGCGGGCTGAATAAGTCCGCTGCGGACGCGCGCGGAGGTGGGACCGCAGAAGAAGAGGAGTAATACCGGCATTACGGTGCGCCGTTCTCCCTATCTTCTGCGGCCGTGGAGGGATCGCAGAGGGAGAGGCGTGTTGGTATTACGGTGCGCCACTCTCCCTACCCCCTGCGAGCTGGCGGGGCCGTTCCGCCGAAACGGCATTGGTGGGGCCGCAGAGGAAGAGGCATGTCGGTATTACGGTGCGCCGCTTGCCCTATCCTCTGCGGCCGAAGTGTGGTCGGTGGAGGAACCACAGACCTGATCCTCCACCGGGTACCAGTTATCTGGTATCCATGGCCTCCTAGTAGCAGACTCGGGGGGAGTTTGCTACAGTACTGGTGGAGGCCGAGGAGGAAGGCGCACCTTACCATCTGGTGCGCCCATCGTGGAGGGCCTTCGGGCTTTCACGATGGAGCCGCTTGTGGGCGGCTGCCGCTGGCGGGGTCGCGGATGTGTGCGATAGCGTTCCCGTAACCCCGTCACAAGGCGGCGAGGCGGAAGATGGGGGGGTTTTTAGTATTCCGTGGGTCTCATTAGCCTATACGGGAGTCCCACATAACAACTCGGGTACCCCCTGCGCCCGGGTGGTATGCGTAACGCATTTTCCCCCCCAGAAAAAAAGGTACAACAACCCTAGTTCGCACTGCGCCGGTTGCTTTTACTTATTATTATTATTTCATCATATTATTTTCTAAATTTTGTGTTTCCTACTTAACCCTTAGTACTTAAATAACATTGAATAAATAAATTGTATGATGATGTTTGCTGATCCATCAGTATTTCACATTAGGTACCCAGACTTTAAAAAAAGAAATAGTCTTATATCGTT
Organism: Thymelicus lineola; assembly: GCA_963932265.1. Lineage (NCBI taxonomy): Eukaryota > Metazoa > Arthropoda > Insecta > Lepidoptera > Hesperiidae > Thymelicus > Thymelicus lineola. The sequence continues at coordinate 13,951,894 of OZ010694.1, forward strand.
CTCCAAGGTACAATCTATGTCTATACCAAAACACATCAAGATTGGTTCAGCGATGAGAGAGAGTTAAGGTTAATTCGATGAGTTATATGATGGTAATAAAGGAGCAACACATTTTCGCATTTATTACATTGTAGTTTTGGCAAATCAATAATTCGGCAAAGGGAATATATTGCTTCACAGAAAATAAGAAAATTCAGCACTCTGCACTCTCAACACGATGTTCCTCAGGACTGCATTATAACAGAACTACAACATCACTACTACGGAACTCTAAAAATGACGGAACACTCAGTTATTTCAAAGAACAATCCTAAGCTTGATTTAACACGCCGCAATACGTTTTATTTAGTGGATGTATGTATTTTATTATCAATTATTCAATTTGTTCAATGTCTACTATTTGTACAACACCAAATTACTATTTTCAACCCCTTTCAGGGTAAAATACAAAAAAATGCTAAAACGTTGGAGGTCATAATACGCAATTAATGATTTTAAAAAAGTGAATATAAAAATAGATATTTAGTAAAAAATACTTCAGTGCCATATTCTAGCTCCATCTTGCGAAATATAAATAAACTAAGAAATGCATGTATGCCTTATTTTGTGTGAAGAAAAGGTTTTTGTAAGCTTAAAACAAATTAAATTTTAGTATCGTGAAAGTATAGATTTACAACTTAAAAAATCATTTATTTCGAAATCACAGACATTCACTTCAATTATGTGTGTTATGTGTATTTTAATTATTGTAAATTTGTAAAAAAATAAGTACTCCAGTGCCACTTTCGCTCCATCTCGCAAAATATAAAAAAAAAAACTAAGAAATGTATGTACCTATGCCTCAATTTGTGTGAAGAAAAGGTTTTTGTATGTTTAAAACAGATCGACTCATATTTTATTTTCTCGCTTTGTTATGGAACCCTAAAAAATTTGCCTATAATTTAAGTCGAAGACTTGATATTGTAGTAAAGTCCTGTTGAAATCCGTTCATTAGCTTCAGAGATTAATGAAGACAAACAAACAGACAAACAAAAATTAAAAAGCTCATTTTTCGGTTTTGATATCGTGCTAGTAACGATTTATAACATGACAAATGCAGCTATTTCGAAATCACAGACAGACATAATCATATTACATATTAAAGGTGTATGTATTAAAGGCGTTGGCGTGAATCAACACATACAGAGCCATCTAGTTGCCAAGATAGTAATCGAATATTTATTGGATATCGGTTACTCATACAGACTTAATTTATGTTTTTCTACCACTTCCCAGGTGAAATTTATAAAATGCTGAAATTATATTGGAGGTCATAGATACGCAAACAATATGCTCTTAAAAACAAAATACAAAAATAGATATCCACTCAGTAATAGGGATTTGAATTAATGAAAAAAATTACCTTTAAGTGCATTTTATGGCCTTTCCATGCAATATAAGTAAAATCTAAGAAATGCATGTATAACTCTTTTTGTACGGATAATACGTTTTTAATAGTTTAAAACAAATCGGCTGATATTTTTTTATTTTTCCATACAAACTATCCCTAAGGAACCCTTTAGTATGGAACCCTAAACAATTGCTTAGTTGTTAAGTTGAACACTTTGCAATATCCTAGTAAAAGTGTTGTTAAAATTCGTTCAGTGGTTTCGGAGATTAGCGGAGACAAACAAACAGACAGACAGACAAAAATTTTAAAAACTCATTTTTCGGTGTTGGTATCGTGCAAGTAACGATTTGCAACTTGAAAAAATCATTTATCTCGAAATCACAGACAAACTCTTCAATTTTAATTACATATTAAAGGTGTATGTATTAAAGGCGTTGGCGTGAATCAACACATACAGAGCCATCTAGTTGCCAAGATAGTAATCGATTATTTATTGGATATCGGTTACTCATACAGACTTAATTTATGTTTTTCTACCACTTCCCAGGTGAAATTTATAAATGCTGAAATTATATTGGAGGTCATAGATACGCAAACAATATGCTCTTAAAAACAAAATACAAAAATAGATATCCACTCAGTAATAGGGATTTGAATTAATGAAAAAAATTACCTTTAAGTGCATTTTATGGCCTTTCCATGCAATATAAGTAAAATCTAAGAAATGCATGTATAACTCTTTTTGTACGGATAATACGTTTTTAATAGTTTAAAACAAATCGGCTGATATTTTTTTATTTTTCCATACAAACTATCCCTAAGGAACCCTTTAGTATGGAACCCTAAACAATTGCTTAGTTGTTAAGTTGAACACTTTGCAATATCCTAGTAAAAGTGTTGTTAAAATTCGTTCAGTGGTTTCGGAGATTAGCGGAGACAAACAAACAGACAGACAGACAAAAATTTTAAAAACTCATTTTTCGGTGTTGGTATCGTGCAAGTAACGATTTGCAACTTGAAAAAATCATTTATCTCGAAATCACAGACAAACTCTTCAATTTTAATTACATATTAAAGGTGTATGTATTAAAGGCGTTGGCGTGAATCAACACATACAGAGCCATCTAGTTGCCAAGATAGTAATCGATTATTTATTGGATATCGGTTACTCATACAGACTTAATTTATGTTTTTCTACCACTTCCCAGGTGAAATTTATAAATGCTGAAATTATATTGGAGGTCATAGATACGCAAACAATATGCTCTTAAAAACAAAATACAAAAATAGATATCCACTCAGTAATAGGGATTTGAATTAATGAAAAAAATTACCTTTAAGTGCATTTTATGGCCTTTCCATGCAATATAAGTAAAATCTAAGAAATGCATGTATAACTCTTTTTGTACGGATAATACGTTTTTAATAGTTTAAAACAAATCGGCTGATATTTTTTTATTTTTCCATACAAACTATCCCTAAGGAACCCTTTAGTATGGAACCCTAAACAATTGCTTAGTTGTTAAGTTGAACACTTTGCAATATCCTAGTAAAAGTGTTGTTAAAATTCGTTCAGTGGTTTCGGAGATTAGCGGAGACAAACAAACAGACAGACAGACAAAAATTTTAAAAACTCATTTTTCGGTGTTGGTATCGTGCAAGTAACGATTTGCAACTTGAAAAAATCATTTATCTCGAAATCACAGACAAACTCTTCAATTTTAATTACATATTAAAGGTGTATGTATTAAAGGCGTTGGCGTGAATCAACACATACAGAGCCATCTAGTTGCCAAGATAGTAATCGATTATTTATTGGATATCGGTTACTCATACAGACTTAATTTATGTTTTTCTACCACTTCCCAGGTGAAATTTATAAATGCTGAAATTATATTGGAGGTCATAGATACGCAAACAATATGCTCTTAAAAACAAAATACAAAAATAGATATCCACTCAGTAATAGGGATTTGAATTAATGAAAAAAATTACCTTTAAGTGCATTTTATGGCCTTTCCATGCAATATAAGTAAAATCTAAGAAATGCATGTATAACTCTTTTTGTACGGATAATACGTTTTTAATAGTTTAAAACAAATCGGCTGATATTTTTTTATTTTTCCATACAAACTATCCCTAAGGAACCCTTTAGTATGGAACCCTAAACAATTGCTTAGTTGTTAAGTTGAACACTTTGCAATATCCTAGTAAAAGTGTTGTTAAAATTCGTTCAGTGGTTTCGGAGATTAGCGGAGACAAACAAACAGACAGACAGACAAAAATTTTAAAAACTCATTTTTCGGTGTTGGTATCGTGCAAGTAACGATTTGCAACTTGAAAAAATCATTTATCTCGAAATCACAGACAAACTCTTCAATTTTATTAATATGTATAGATAAGTAAGTGGCAAGTTTACAAATTTTATTTATTTATTTATTTACATGTTTATGTCACCTCTTAAAAAGAAGAAACAAAGGGCAAACTTAATGTCCACCAGTCAACCCTGGGTGGATGTGGAAATAGCTGATGGCAGGTGTTAACATGAGATATAGATATACTACATAACAAGAATACATACAAATACACGGACATACATAAATACCAATAATAACATAAATATATAATAAATAATATATAAATATATAATATATAAATATTTAGGGAATACATATACATATATACAAATTTTCACTTATAATGTTAATTTATTTATTTATTGACCACAATACATTATTGAAATGGCGAGCTTAGTGCTTAAAGCATTTTGTACTAGCTAACCAATAGGCCAAACAGAAACAACCATTAGGTCAAACTAACAGATACACATATTATGTAGTGGTAATATACATACTCAAATTGGAAAAGAAAAACAGAATGCAAATGACTTACAGAAATTGTTACATATCTGCATATCTGCATTTGTGTTGAGAGTCGTAAGCAAAGAATAGATCTATGAAATTTTACACATCTACTTGAATTAGTCTTAGAAAGGAATACATAAGATTTTTCTTCACGTATTAATGTATAAATGTTATTACGCTCAGATTCCGTTACTACGAGCTTAACCCTTTTCCCACAGAGCCTATTGGTCAATATTGTGCACCATTTAAATGACTCTAAGACACGCTAACATCGATGATACAGACAGGTTGGATTAGAGTGGTAGAACAAATCTTTCCACTTCACAAAATCTTTGGTGCGTCTGTGATTGCGTATTTTCTGAACCATTTAAATTAGCGTCGATTGAATAATATTGACGGCAGTTTCTCTATCTATTAATATTTTTTTATAGCTGCTACGCAATTGACTTCAGGATCGATAGCTGCACGTGCTGTAGTTCGAGTGGGAGTGTTTCTCGAGTAAATCTCGATCCCTTGGGAATGTCAGGATATGAATAGCCTATATTTTGCTCCATAACATCTTCTATCTTTCAGTGAAATCGATTCCACCGTTCCAAATATTAGCACGGACAAACAGACAAATAACTATAAGCTAAATAAAACGGTTATTTTGAAATCACAGATATTATTTACATTACAGATAGCAATGATTCTAACAGTTGCATAACGCATAAATACATTAAATATACGCAAATTTTAAATAACGCTTTAACCTATCGTAGCCTATCGTGATTACAGTATTTGCATTTTAAAGCCATTAATAACTAAAAAGGAATATCTTTAATAATCTCAAAATAAATAACCCTTACCGTCTCATAATAAGACCGATAACAATCACCAACATCCAACGTTTTACTATTACGCCTTTACGTTATGCAAGTGGTCTAAAACATTCAAGATTTTACAATAGCTGGAAGATAAAGTTATTATTTGAAATATTCAGTATTATCGTCACCCCGTTTGGAACTCCATAAATCGTGAAGCGATGGTATCAACACTCCACACGTCATGGATGCATGCGCGCGCATACTTCACCACACTACGAATGAATAAACCATCGAGTCGATACTAGCTTTCGCACTTGACTTCTCACTTGATTTTACAAACACTGTCTACAATAACATTGTAGCAAAGTGTTTGGTATAGAGTCTGTAGGCCTAACTGTCCACGGCGCATCATTTTTCGATTGCGTGCAAGCTGCGTATTGAAACATAGGCAATAGGCATACGCAGCAATGTCGTTCTGTGAAAAGATTTCGTACTTTTTCTACTCAAGGTGCAAGCAAGCTGCAGATTGCTAATAGCGTGCGTATGAAGTGCGTCTATCCAGCCATGTCATCCAGTTTAAGCCGACATTGTACGGTAAATAAATGAAATAAACAGTCACGTTTTATTGTTATTAGAAGTTAAAAATAACCATGATTATATGATATGTTTGAAGTTTCAGCACTTGAATTTGAGAGTTTTTTTATTGTATTATTGTGTTGTATGACGACCCTTGTGGCGCAATGGTTAATACTGGATCGACGCGCCAAAGTTCCTGGGTTCGATTCGCAGCGAGGTGGTTTGAATGATGAGTTTGAATTTCTGTTCTTGGTCTGGGTGTTTGTCTATTGTCTGTGTGTCGTCCATGGCACCCACGACACAGGGAATCTTAGTACGGGGCTATGAATGTAAAGCGTTATTATTTATTTATTGTGTTAGCCAAGAATCGAGCATACAAACCAGTGTGAAGTAGTCAGTCGCCTATGGAAGAACTCGTACATCTAATCTGTTATTCGAAGGTAATTAAAGGCGACTGCAGCAATTTAACACCAATTGGACTAGATGGTCCAGATGATTGGCGAGATTTAAGTCAGTAAAAGGATGTGTTTACGCGTACCTATTGGAATTATTTAAAATCTTTAGCCGGATCGTCATATGAACTTTTTCTAACAAGATGCAGATAAGGCGATCTGTCAACAATGTTGCATAAAATATTTGAAAGTCAACGTGTCACTTCGCGGAATAGTTTTTGTATCAGACACTATATATTTACTTTATCTGCACAGAAATAGAATTTAACCAAGGATAATAGAGTAGAAGGAGGGTCATCTCAAATGAGGGGAAACTTGAAAAAGTGTCCAACTGTTAATGAAAATAGAAGTTTCAATAATGGTCATTCCAGAATGGCGCTAGTGTCTGAGAAATAGCGATATTCGAACATAGCTGTTGTAGACCGCACCGCAGCGCCACTCGTAATTGGACGCTTTTCTACAAACACTTTTCATACACAGAGATGGCCCTTCTACTTTCTATACTCCATGAATTTAACAGTGTATTTCGATATGTGTTATTTTTAAACTTAAACCATTAAAGCAGGTAAAAAATCTAGCAAATAATTTATGATAATAATCATTATTTTCTTCTTCTGTATTTTTTCTTGGTTGGCAATGCATTGGTGGTGACCCTTATAATCAGGACACTTATAATCAGGTCGTTTATCGGCTATTAGTATAAGAAAAAAATGATACTAAATCAGGTAGATATAGCAGATTTCCTCTGTACGTACATTGTATTAAAATTCATAATTATAGGGGATTCATAATGATATAACTGGGAAACTATTTTAACTGGTAGATTAAAAAATTATGTGCATAAGTGTATCAGTGATACCTATATGAAAAAAAGATTTAAAAAAAACTGCAGGGCCTTAGACAGAGGTGGGAGAAGTACTGGCCAATACAAATGAAGTATTTATACCGTTATAATGAAGGAATAGATATGATGATTGATGGAATTTCAATTACCCTATAACTGTTATCGAATGATAACAATCAGGGCTACATATCGTGACTTCAATGCAGGCACTGCAATTTCTTAACTCGGACGATCATGCGAGAAGAAACAGTGAAAGAAACTCACAAAAGACCAATCACTTAACCTTTACCCATAGACATTTCAATTTCCGAATGACAAAATAACTCCATCTCTGTCAGTTAGGAAGGGACATGTAAGTAAAATAGAAGATAACTTACAGTGGAAGTGCGCTCGTATTCCCACGATTCCGTAGTATTAAACATTCGAACAGTAGTCACGACGAGTGCCCGAGGCTCGTCGATACGCCTCACGCCCTGCTCGCTCGCTTGTCTTACTGTGAGTGGTTCAGCGATTAGCGAGGTTTGGGATTTTACCAAAATTTCTTTGTGAGATCTGTTGCATGAACTTTTTTGTAAGGTCTGTATGGATAATGAATGCAATAAATTATTGATTATGAGATTTAAAAAAATCTTAAAATTCAAAATTCAACAACAGTAACTGACCACCATGAATTCATCGGGTTAACGATGGCTTCAACCCATTAATGGTCCACTACTGAGCATGGGTCTCTCCCCTGAAGGAGGCCTAGAGCATACTCCACCACGCTGCTCCAGTGTGGATTGGTAGAGGGGTTAGTGGCCAACCCAAGTATCGAAGTTTTTATGCCGCCCGAGGGCCTCCGACATGGCTTAAGGACTGTTATCTTATGATAACAGCCGGGATCGAAAGCTTTACGAGCCCTCCGAAGCACGGAAGCGCTGAAGAAATTTTTGCCACCAGCGGTCACCCATCCAATTACCGACCTTAGAAATAAGAAATTCTTATTTTATGAACCTAAAATATACAAGTGGCCAATTCTTGAACAGGGCCAATTACAACTTATGTATCATAGTAATTTTTGCAGTTTTCAAGTTTTTGTAATCATTTTGTAACTCATTATCATGTCCTTCGTAATAAAATATTACAGTTTGTCTTTTATACAGTAACTCACCTATCGCATCTAATACGACAAGATCTTTATACATTTAATTGATGTTTAGATCCTGATATTCTACCAATAATACAGTGGTGTGAGAGTCAAAATAGTTAAATAAACTAAAGCAAAGTCAATCTCTATCCGCAGATAATATTTTTAGACTAAATACCTATATAAAAGCACTGCAATTTTTATTTTTATTGCACCGGGAATTCAATAAACATAGCACCAAAAATAGTTAGTATCATAGGATACAGATGAACACTTACCATGAGGTGGCACATTTGATTTTTCATTAGCTCTTCAGTCAATAAAAATAATAGAAAAATCTTATAAGTTAATTCCAATTCTTGGATCGACAAACCTTGTCCTCTTCATGTCTTGTCACTTCTTCCTCCAGGACTCACGTAGTATTGACTTACTGAAGCGATGGTGTAATTGGACTACGACGATTATTTTTTTTAAATTTTAGTTACAATTACTACAATTTTGAAAACCAAGATAAGATAACAATACATTCATCTCTTACATAATTTCCGCAAACATCGGTTCGGCAATCGATCACCAAGCCTTTATCTTGTCAGGCAGTATCGTCTCCATTGAGCTACAGATAACTTCAAAAGACTAATAATAATATATTCTGTATTATCATTTTCACGTTAAAATATTGAAAATATATAACGAAAACATTTGTATGACTTGCACTGAAAATTATGAGTTGTACATTTGGATTTGCATTCAGTTTGTTTTGTATTATTCGAAATAAATATGTTTTTATATTTCGAACGAAACTTCAATTTAAAAATTTGAAATCTTAATCCTTTCGGTATTGAGGGCGTAATAAATTAGAAGGGATATGCAAGATCGAAATTAAAAAAAAACAGGGCGATGCACCCGCTGCGCCAAAATGCAAATAGCCGGGACAAAATTTCACAATCGAAAATTACGCGTAGAATATTTATGGCTCAATTTCAGTCGCGACACAATGTGGCGAATTCTCTGCCGAAACATCTGAGGAATCGAGATACGAGTAACAGTTTCGTGGGAGCACTGCCCAGTTTAATTACACAGTCGCTTTTTTCACCGACTGCATTCATTTATGCGTACCTATACGTTTGTTATTTACGAGCTGCACTTTTTCGGTTGACACCATATAGGCTGCGATGATACCTCACCATTACTCCGATCGAATCGCGAAGACCGTTTTTATTTATTGCCACGCGGTAGGTATAGGGCGCAATTTTTGTGCCGATTGCCGTTAAATTTCGGCTCAAAAAGGCGAACTAATGAATTCGTAATTGACGCGGCTAAATTGTGAAAGCTCGTGTAATTGCCAATATTGTTCAGTGGTATGAAAATGGGTCATGAGGGGTCCAATTATGTACATACTGGTACCTCTAATTTTTTCCTACTTTATTTCATAGGATATATCATAGAATAACCATCCAGTGATATATCAGAGCGCAAAAGTCATTTTCATCGTATTGGCACGGCTTTGAATACTAACCTGGTATTGAGATGAGGTACGTCGGATGGGTGACGTAAGAGGCGGTTAGGGGCTTGAGTGCGAGTTCTTTTTTATTCTCTAATTCTTGACACGCAACGCATCAGTCAGTCCATGGGCGACAATAGCCACCTACCAAACCTACCTACCTTCGTGTTTTGTCGGGTCGTTTAATAGACAATATTAAAATAAAAAGCTGCCTCATTGATAAAATAACAGCTTTGATAGTTATTGTTTATTACTACTAATACTACAACTATTACTATTGTAGATAACTATGATGTGTGAACTAAATTCTCCATCAATTAATGAGAAAACTTTCGAATGTTTAAGGAGTTTAAACGTCATTCAGTAACGATGAGTTAACCTGCTTTTTATTGCGTCATACCCCCAATAGAGCGAGTACCAAAGTTAGTTTATACACATGCTGACTTTTATTAGTGGAGCTTAGAATAATAAAGGTTTATCATATTCCTATTTGGCACTTGGATGTATTGATATATGACGGTTAAGTAGACTTTAAACATCTATGATATATTTCAATTTCAATTCAAGATATGTTTATTCAGCGACCCAACTTGTAATTTAATCCTTTGAAAATACTGTAATAAATTAAATTTTAACAGTAGGATAAAATTGAAGTTAATAGATAGTGCGATGCCGATAGAGTGACTATATTTTTTTTCGGATATTATATAAATCTAGATACAATTTTTTTCTGGAGCAGTCAATTCGAAGCGATGGCGTAGTTTGACTTTGAAAAAACCGGGTAAGTGCGTTTTAGGCCACGCGCAATGCAGGGTTCTGAAGTACAATAGTAAGTTTATCAACTATTACTAATACTTATGTTTAAATAAAAAAAAATTGAAGTTTTTTTAATTACCCAACTCCAACCGTTTAGCCAGCAGGGGGGGCACACTTGACTATAGCCAAAATTAGCATTTTAAGGCCAAATATTCCCAAACGGACTCTTAAATCCAAAAATGGCCTTAAATGACCCATAATATATTTGAAAGATGTTTTCAACGATACCCCACACTATAGGGTATGGGATGAATGCAAAATTCACGTTACCTGAAGGGAGAGGAGGTACTCTGAAAAAAATATTTTTCAATATTTTATTCAATGATTTTGGATTGAAATAAATATCCATGCCAAATTACAGCTTTCTAGCACTAAGGGTTTGAGCGCTATGCTTCGGACAGACGGACGGACAGACAAACTATTAGGGTTCTGATTTTACTTCGGAACCCAAAAAAGTGTTTGCGGACACCAATATAAAACAAAATTTAATTCATAACATAGTAAGATATTTTAACATGGACGTATTTATTATATAATACATAAAAACTTATTGTTATAATATAAGTATACGGGTATATAATCGCACTCATCGTAAAAATGTTCGACCTGCCACTCCACTACAACATTCCCAGAAGCTATTAGTACAAGAAGAAGCATTCGATCTAGTTTGCATCGCCCATTTATACCACCGTAGAGGAAGTTCGACTAGTAAGGTAATGAGGCGAATTACGATTTTCTGTGAAGACGATGACTTGATCAACTTAACTGTCGTTACAATATTCCAGGAATGAAGACTGAATTTTATTCCTTATGCGTATAATCTTTGGAGAGCGTCTGTCGGTTATATTAAGAGTGTGTTTGCGATAAACGATTGAATTTAATTATGTTTTGATAATGTTTTTATGACCAATATTATAATTTTAGGGTAAACGTCCGGCATTTGATGACTAAATAGCATCATCAAATTTCTTTGCACTTTTTCTTTCTTTCTTTTGAAGGGAAAATGTTAAGTTATTTCGATCAAAATTATATAGGGTAAAAGCCGGATACTTGCCTCAATGGGATACTTGCCCCGGTTTCGAATACACTATGTTAGGGATGTTGGTGACATTAACACTTTACTACAATAAGAAGTGCCCCTCCCGCATGGCAGTGAACTTAGCAGATCATTTCCCAGCAGATCAAAAAAAAATTACAGTTCTCTTCGCATGCACAAGAGTTCTAGAGTTCCTGATGCTTTTGGGGAATAGTTCTGGCGATTTAACTTAAAAAAAGTAAATCGATGAAATGCTCTGCTAACTTCCTGACGTAGCAGATCATTTTTTAGGAGCTCAAAAATAAAAAAGAGTTCTGTTCACATTCAATGAGTTCTACTGTTTCTAATAATTTTGAGTAATAGTTCTATCGATTAAACAAAAAAAAATCATCAAAAAACACAAAAAAATAAAAATTGGAAAATTTTAAAAATTATGTAAAAAAAATTATTTTCATTCTAGAAGCCAGAACTCTCGAGTTTCTCGTTCACCAGTAGAAGACAAATAATCGAGAAAAACAAACATTTCCGGAACTCACGCCAAACTGCCAGCAGAGCATAGGTGAAAAGTAAAAATTTTAAAATTTCTAAAGTTATGAAAAAAAATAGATGTTTTCTTTCTAGAAGCCAGAACTCTCGTGTTTTTCGTTCACCAGTAGTAGGGAAATAATCGAGAATAACAAACATTTCCGGAACTCACGCCAAACTGCCAGCAGAGCATAGGTGAAAAGTAAAAATTTTAAAATTTCGTAAGTTATGAAAAAAAATAGTTGTTTTCTTTCTAGAAGCCAGAACTCTCGAGATTCTGGTTCACCAGTAGAAGAGCAATAATCGAGAATAACAAACATTTCCGGAACTCACGCCAAACTGCCAGCAGAGCATAGGTGAAAAGTAAAAATTTTAAAATTTCTAAAGTTATGAAAAAAAAAATAGATGTTTTCTTTCTAGAAGCCAGAACTCTCAAGATTCTGGTTCATCAGTAGAATAGCAATAATCGAGATTAACAAAAATTTCCGGAACTCACGCCAAACTGCCAGCAGAGCATAGGTGAAAAGTAAAAATTTTGAAATTTCTAAAGTTATGAAAAAAAATAGTTGTTTTCTTTCTAGAAGCCAGAACTCTCGAGATTCTGGTTCACCAGTAGAAGAGCAATAATCGAGAAAAACAAACATTTCCGGAACTCACGCCAAACTGCCAGCAGAGCATAGGTGAAAAGTAAAAATTTTAAAATTTCTAAAGTTATGAAAAAAAATAGTTGTTTTCTTTCTAGAAGCCAGAACTTTCAAGATTCTGGTTCACCAGTAGTAGGGAAATAATCGAGAATAACAAACATTTCCGGAACTCACGCCAAACTGCCAGCAGAGCATAGGTGAAAAGTAAAAATTTTAAAATTTCGTAAGTTATGAAAAAAAATAGTTGTTTTCTTTCTAGAAGCCAGAACTCTCAAGATTCTGGTTCACCAGTAGTAGGGAAATAATCGAGAATAACAAACATTTCCGGAACTCACGCCAAACTGCCAGCAGAGCATAGGTGAAAAGTAAAAATTTTAAAATTTCGTAAGTTATGAAAAAAAATAGTTGTTTTCTTTCTAGAAGCCAGAACTCTCGAGATTCTGGTTCACCAGTAGAAGAGCAATAATCGAGAAAAACAAACATTTCCGGAACTCACGCCAAACTGCCAGCAGAGCATAGGTGAAAAGTAAAAATTTTGAAATTTCTAAAGTTATGAAAAAAAATAGTTGTTTTCTTTCTAGAAGCCAGAACTCTCGAGATTCTCGTTAACCAGTAGTAGAGCAATAATCGAGAAAAACACAAATTTCCGGAACTCAAGCCAAACTGCCAGCAGAGCATACGTGAAAAGTAAAAATTTTAAAATTTCGTAAGTTATGAAAAAAAAATAGTTGTTTTCTTTCTAGAAGCCAGAACTCTCGAGATTCTGGTTCAACAGTAGAAGAGCAATAATCGAGAAAAACAAACATTTCCGGAATTCACGCCAAACTGCCAGCAGAGCATAGGTGAAAAGTAAAAATTTTTAAATTTCTTAAGTTATGAAAAAAAATTGATGTTTTCTTTCTAGAAGCCAGAACTCTCAAGATTCTGGTTCATCAGTAGAACAGCAATAATCGAGATTAACAAAAATTTCTGGAAATCACGCCAAACTGCCAGCAGAGCATAGGTGAAAAGTAAAAATTTTAAAATTTCGTAAGTTATGAAAAAAAAATAGTTGTTTTCTTTCTAGAAGCCACAACTCTCGAGATTCTGGTTCACCAGTAGTAGGGAAATAATCGAGAATAACAAACATTTCCGGAACTCACGCCAAACTGCCAGCAGAGCATAGGTGAAAAGTAAAAATTTTAAAATTTCGTAAGTTATGAAAAAAAAAATAGTTGTTTTCTTTCTAGAAGCCAGAACTCTCGAGATTCTGGTTCAACAGTAGTAGAGCAATAATCGAGAAAAACAAACATTTCCGGAACTCACGCCAAACTGCCAGCAGAGCATACGTGAAAAGTAAAAATTTTAAAATTTCGTAAGTTATGAAAAAAAAATAGTTGTTTTCTTTCTAGAAGCCAGAACTCTCGAGATTCTGATTCACCAGTAGTAGAGCAATAATCGAGAAAAACAAACATTTCCGGAACTCACGCCAAACTGCCAGCAGAGCATAGGTGAAAAGTAAAAATTTTAAAATTTCTAAAGTTATGAAAAAAAATAGATGTTTTCTTTCTAGAAGCCAGAACTCTCAAGATTCTGGTTCAACAGTAGAATAGCAATAATCGAGATTAACAAAAATTTCCGGAACTCACGCCAAACTGCCAGCAGAGCATAGGTGAAAAGTAAAAATTTTGAAATTTCTAAAGTTATGAAAAAAAATAGTTGTTTTCTTTCTAGAAGCCAGAACTCTCGAGATTCTCGTTAACCAGTAGTAGAGCAATAATCGAGAAAAACAAACATTTCCGGAACTCACGCCAAACTGCCAGCAGAGCATACGTGAAAAGTAAAAATTTTGAAATTTCTAAAGTTATGAAAAAAAAAATAGTTGTTTTCTTTCTAGAAGCCAGAACTCTCGAGATTCTCGTTAACCAGTAGTAGAGCAATAATCGAGAAAATCAAAAATTTCCGGAACTCAAGCCAAACTGCCAGCAGAGCATACGTGAAAAGTAAAAATTTTAAAATTTCGTAAGTTATGAAAAAAATATTGTTGTTTTCTTTCTAGAAGCCAGAACTCTCGAGATTCTGGTTCACCAGTAGAAGAGCAATAATCGAGAAAAACAAACATTTCCGGAACTCACGCCAAACTGCCAGCAGAGCATAGGTGAAAAGTAAAAATTTTAAAATTTCTAAAGTTATGAAAAAAAAAATAGTTGTTTTCTTTCTAGAAGCCAGAACTCTCGAGATTCTGGTTCACCAGTAGTAGGGAAATAATCGAGAATAACAAACATTTCCGGAACTCACGCCAAACTGCCAGCAGAGCATAGGTGAAAAGTAAAAATTTTAAAATTTCGTAAGTTATGAAAAAAAAAAAATTGTTTTCTTTCTAGAAGCCAGAACTCTCGAGATTCTGGTTCAACAGTAGTAGAGCAATAATCGAGAAAAACAAACATTTCCGGAACTCACGTCAAACTGCCAGCAGAGCATACGTGAAAAGTAAAAATTTTAAAATTTCGTAAGTTATGAAAAAAAATAGTTGTTTTCTTTCTAGAAGCCAGAACTCTCGAGATTCTGATTCACCAGTAGTAGAGCAATAATCGAGAAAAACAAACATTTCCGGAACTCACGCCAAACTGCCAGCAGAGCATAGGTGAAAAGTAAAAATTTTAAAATTTCTAAAGTTATGAAAAAAAATAGCTGTTCTCTTTCTAGAAGCCAGAACTCTCGAGTTTCTCGTTCACTTATTACTGCCTGAAAAAGTGAATCCAAAGCACACATTGACGTTACATTTAAATTGTGATCATTCAAATGCACCGATCTCGCAATGTATCCGTTTAATAATATTGGCATGCTTTTGCTTTATTTTTGATTCCTTGATATAATCCCACTCCGGACAATTATCCAAATATGTTGCCTTCATATGTTTTTCTTGGATGAATAGCTCTAAATTGCATTCTTTTGTTTTATGTTTTTGTTTAAGCATTTTCATTTTTCTTGAACGTTTAAATCTCGTTTGGAGTAATGCACACATTATTTATACTCGTAGCCACGCTAGGCGAGTGTTAATCCAGCTCAACTGTTCCTTGCTGAGGATCATCGATTTCACTAGTCAGCAGCTCTTAAGCAGTGATAGCCTAGCGGTTAGAACGTTGGTTTCCCGAACCAAGGGGCCCGAGTTCAAATCCTGGCACGCACCTCTAATTTTCAAATATAATGTGCGTATTACAAGTTAATTATCACTTGCTTCGGTGAAGGAAAACATCGTGAGGAAACCTGCATACCTGAGAGTTCTCAAGAAAGTGAAGTCTACCAATCCGCATTTGGCCAGCGTGGTAGTCTATGGCCTATACCCCTCACATTGTGAGAGGAGACCCCGAGCCCAGCAGTGGGACAATTATGGGTTGTTGCTTTGCTTTGCTTTTTTTGCAGCAGCTCTTCAGCTTTGGAATCAGATTGTCTCCCTTAGATTCGTTTCTGTTATCTGATAGGAAATCTGAGTGCTTGCGACGATCTTTTATTTTGTCATCATTTCGCAGAAGATGTTGCTTGATTTTAATATGGGGAAATATAAATTGTTATATTTATACAATTAAGCGTAGGTATAAAATTAATAAATTTCGTGTGAATTAATAGATTTTTTACCCACGTAGACTCAGTACTATTGTACTACTACATGGGTAGACGTAGTTTCTAAAATCAGTAGGTATTAAATTTATTACAACTCGTAAATCGTTAATTTCAATAATTTTTAGACACAATTTGTATCTTACAAAGTCCTGTAAATTCATACCAAGTTCATTAAATTTGCAAGCTTAGTTTCATAAATATAATATTTTTCATTTTCCTATAGTAAAATCAATATTTTCTCGCTTTACATACCTTAAAACTATTAAAATCTTGCACTTTTAGTACTTAATTTCATTCATTTGTTGCTGTATTACCTCTTCCTTAAAGTTTCAAACACGTAAACAATATTTTTTTTCATCCATAGTACCGAGTCTACATGGGTAGACGTAGTTCTTGAAATTAAATAATTATTAAATTTATTACAATTCGTAAGCCGTTGAATAGATTTCAATAATTTTTGGACACAATTTGTAACTTATTAAGTCCTGTAACTTCATACCAAGTTTATTAAAGAACAATGCCCAACTGCCATACATCGTTTTATTTCATTTTCAACTTTAGCGTCTTAAAATAAAAAAAATTCTAAAAATCGCCGCTTTAAATTCTGAGCTTAGATATATAAGAATTTTCAGCAGACACACCCCAGAATCAATGTATTTTGAGATTGAATTCTTATAACTATTGAGTCATAGAGTAGGGGAGACTTACGGCTGCCTGTAATTTTTACGATTATTTTATTCTGACTTTTTTTTGATTGACAACCGGAAATGGAAATTTGACATCATTACATTTGTCATACCAACATTTATAACGAAATTCTGTCTGTAATATTGGCCAGAAGTCTCCCTTTAGCTTGCTTGATACAAGCTATGTATCGAAGTGAGTGCCCGAATGAAAATTGACATTGTTGACATCATTGTTATTATAGTCAATTCATCACTTATTAATAAAATTATTTTACGCTGGGTAATACGGGTACAGGTATTAATTTTAAAATACGTAAAAAAATAATTGAATTGTTTCGGTATAACTGACGTTTTAAGACGCTAACAAAAATGAAAAATAATTTTTGGGCATTGTTCTTTGCATGTTTAGTTTCATAAATATAATATTTTTCATTTTCCCATAGTAAAATCAATATTTTCTCGCTTTAAAGTCCTTAAAACTATTAAAATCTTGCACTTTTAGTACTTAATTTCATTCATTTGTTGCTGTATTACCATAGTATGATTATTGATCTACTACTGTTGAACCAGAATCTCGAGAGTTCTGGCTTCTAGAAAGAAAACAACTATTTTTTTTCATATCTTTCGAAATTTTAAAATTTTTACTTTTCACCTATGCTCTGCTGGCAGTTTGGCGTGAGTTCCGGAAATGTTTGTTATTGTCGATTATTGGTCTTCTACTAATGAACCAGAATCTCGAGAGTTCTGGCTTCTAGAAAGAAAACAACTATTTTTTTTTCATAACTTTAGAAATTTTAAAATTTTTACTTTTCACCTATGCTCTGCTGGCAGTTTGGCGCGAGTTCCGGAAATTTTTGTTATTCTCGATTATTGCCCTACTACTGTTGAACCAGAATCTCGAGAGTTCTGGCTTCTAGAAAGAAAACAACTATTTTTTTTTCATAACTTTAGAAATTTTAAAATTTTTACTTTTCACCTATGCTCTGCTGGCAGTTTGGCGCGAGTTCCGGAAATTTTTGTTATTCTCGATTATTGCCCTACTACTGTTGAACCAGAATCTCGAGAGTTCTGGCTTCTAGAAAGAAAACAACAATTTTTTTTTCATAACTTACGAAATTTTAAAATTTTTACTTTTCACCTATGCTCTGCTGGCAGTTTGGCGTGAGTTCCGGAAATGTTTGTAATTGTCGATTATTGGTCTTCTACTGTTGAACCAGAATCTCGAGAGTTCTGGCTTCTAGAAAGAAAACAACTATTTTTTTACATAACTTTAGAAATTTTAAAATTTTTACTTTTCACCTATGCTCTGCTGGCAGTTTGGCATGAGTTCCGGAAATATTTGTTATTATCGATTATTGGTCTTCTACTGGTGAACGAGAAACACGAGAGTTCTGGCTTCTAGAAAGAAAACATCTATTTTTTTTCATAACTTTAGAAATTTTAAAATTTTTACTTTTCACCTATGCTCTGCTGGCAGTTTGGCGCGAGTTCCGGAAATTTTTGTTATTCTCGATTATTGCCCTACTACTGGTGAACCAGAATCTCGAGAGTTCTGGCTTCTAGAAAGAAAACAACTATTTTTTTTTCATAACTTTATAAATTTTAAAATTTTTACTTTTCACCTATGCTCTGCTGGCAGTTTGGCGTGAGTTCCGGAAATGTTTGTTATTGTCGATTATTGGTCTTCTACTGGTGAACGAGAAACACGAGAGTTCTGGCTTCTAGAAGAAAACATCTATTTTTTTTCATAACTTTAGAAATTTTAAAATTTTTACTTTTCACCTATGCTCTGCTGGCAGTTTGGCGCGAGTTCCGGAAATTTTTGTTATTCTCGATTATTGCCCTACTACTGGTGAACCAGAATCTCGAGAGTTCTGGCTTCTAGAAAGAAAACAACTATTTTTTTCATAACTTACGAAATTTTAAAATTTTTACTTTTCACCTATGCTCTGCTGGCAGTTTGCCGTGAGTTCCGGAAATGTTTGTTATTCTCTATTATTGCCCTACTACTGCTTAACCAGAATCACGAGAGTTCTGGCTTCTAGAAAGAAAACAACTATTTTTTTTCATAACTTTAGAAATTTTAAAATTTTTACTTTTCACCTATGCTCTGCTGGCAGTTTGGCGGGAGTTCCGGAAATGTTTGTTTTTCTCGATTATTGCTCTACTACTGGTTAACGAGAATCTCGAGAGTTCTGGCTTCTAGAAAGAAAAAAACTATTTTTTTTTCATAACTTACGAAATTTTAAAATTTTTACTTTTCACCTATGCTCTGCTGGCAGTTTGCCGTGAGTTCCGGAAATGTTTGTTATTCTCTATTATTGCCCTACTACTGCTTAACCAGAATCTCAAGAGTTCTGGCTTCTAGAAAGAAAACAACTTTTTTTTTTTCATAACTTTATAAATTTTAAAATTTTTACTTTTCACCTATGCTCTGCTGGCAGTTTGGCGTGAGTTCCGGAAATGTTTGTTATTCTCTATTATGGCCCTACTACTGCTTAACCAGAATCTCGAGAGTTCTGGCTTCTAGAAAGAAAACAACTATTTTTTTTCATAACTTTAGAAATTTTAAAATTTTTACTTTTCACCTATGCTCTGCTGGCAGTTTGCCGTGAGTTCCGGAAATGTTTGTTAATCTCTATTATTGCCCTACTACTTCTTAATCAGAATCTCGAGAGTTCTGGCTTCTAGAAAGAAAACAACTATTTTTTTTTCATAACTTTAGAAATTTTAAAATTTTTACTTTTCACCTATGCTCTGCTGGCAGTTTGGCGTGAGTTCTGGAAATGTTTGTTGTTCTCGATTATTGCTCTACTACTGGTGAACCAGAATCTCGAGAGTTCTGGCTACCAGAAAGAAAACAACTATTTTTTTTCATAACTTTAGAAATTTTAAAATTTTTACTTTTCACCTATGCTCTGCTGGCAGTTAGGCGTGAGTTCCGGAAATGTTTGTTTTTCTCGATAATTGCTCTACTACTGGTGAACCAGAATCTCGAGAGTTGTGGCTTCTAGAAAGAAAACAACTATTTTTTTTTCATAACATTAGAAATATTAAAATTTTTACTTTTCACCTATGCTCTGCTGGCAGTTTGGCGTGAGTTCCGGAAATGTTTGTTTTTCTCGATTATTGCTCTACTACTAGTGAACCAGAATCTCGAGAGTTCTGGCTTCTAGAAAGAAAAAAACTATTTTTTTTCATAACTTACGAAATTTTAAAATTTTTACTTTTCACGTATGCTCTGCTGGCAGTTTGGCGTGAGTTCCGGAAATGTTTGTTATTCTCGATTATTGGTTTTCTACTGGTGAACGAAAAACACGAGAGTTCTGGCTTCTAGAAAGAAAACATCTATTTTTTTTCATAACTTTTGAAATTTTAAAATTTTTACTTTTCACCTATGCTCTGCTGGCAATTTGGCCTGAGTTCCGGAAATGTTTGTTTTTTTCGATTATTGCTTTACTACTGGTGAACCAGAATCTCGAGAGTTCTGGCTTCTAGAAAGAAAACAACTATTTTTTTTTCATAACTTACGAAATTTTAAAATTTTTACTTTTCACCTATGCTCTGCTGGCAGTTTGGCGTGAGTTCCGGAAATGTTTGTTGTTCTCGATTAATTTTCTTCTACTGGTGAACGAGAAACTCGAGAGTTCTGGCTTCTAGAAAGAAAACAACTATTTTTTTTTCATAACTTTAGAAATTTCAAAATTTTTACTTTTCACCTATGCTCTGCTGGCAGTTTGGCGTGAGTTCCGGAAATTTTTGTTTTTCTCGATTATTGCTCTCTTACTGGTTAACGAGAATCTCGGGAGTTCTGGCTTCTAGAAAGAAAACAACTATTTTTTTTTCATAACTTACGAAATTTTAAAATTTTTACTTTTCACCTATGCTCTGCTGGCAGTTTGGCGTGAGTTCCGGAAATGTTTGTTTTTCTCGATTATTGCTCTACTACTGGTTAACGAGAATCTCGAGAGTTCTGGCTTCTAGAAAGAAAACAACTATTTTTTTTTCATAACTTTAGAAATTTCAAAATTTTTACTTTTCACCTATGCTCTGCTGGCAGTTTGGCGTGAGTTCCGGAAATGTTTGTTGTTCTCGATTAATTTTCTTCTACTGGTGAACGAGAAACTCGAGAGTTCTGGCTTCTAGAATGAAAATATTTTTTTTACATAATTTTTAAAATTTTCCAATTTTTATTTTTTTGTGTTTTTTGATGATTTTTTTTTTGTTTAATCGATAGAACTATTTCTCAAAATTATTAGAAACAGTAGAACTCATTGAATGTGAACAGAACTCTTTTTTATTTTTGAGCTCCTAAAAAATGATCTGCTACGTCAGGAAGTTAGCAGAGCATTTCATCGATTTACTTTTTTTAGGTTAAATCGCCAGAACTATTCCCCAAAAGCATCAGGAACTCTAGAACTCTTGTGCATGCGAAGAGAACTCTAATTTTTTTTTGATCTGCTGGGAAATGATCTGCTAAGTTCACTGCCATCCCTCCCGCAGGCTTCAGTGCCATGTAAGCCGTGAGAGTAAATGCATTCGTTTTGTCCGTGTGAGCAAATATCTTCCAAGACGAAACATTGACGGGCGACGAAATTATTTTGGTATGTAATTTCTACTGAATATTTTTTAATACTGATTGGGTTTTAGTCGACTTCTTGTTTCTATGGATGCATTATAGTTTAAATTATAGTATTTAATACGTTTTACTGTTAATTTCTTACTATTTACTTAGAAAATGTAAAGGGCACGTATCCGTATCAAAAAGGATAGTCGCCCCATTTACTTTTGCGGATACTCGCCTTTGGGAAAATTATCCGCAAAAGTAATAATATAACTATAAATTCTTTAAAAAGCTAGTGAAATATTTTCTTTTGATGTTGTCTCCAACTTATTGGCTCTCTCGCCCAGTGCTACTGCAGGTACATAGTGTATCTGCCGAATGAGGGGTCCAGAGTGCGAATCTCATTCGGGGCAGACGTTATTTGTTATGTCTACTGTGTATGCCCACCTATCTTCCTATCCTAATCTTAGCATTTATTATTATTGCTGTAACCTATTTTAATAAATACTTAGGTAAGTTTTTCATGCGTTTATTCTAGGTATCTAACCAAAATGCCTCGCAAGTATTTAGTATAAATCAGGCGTGATGCTGCGCCATATTACCTGGTCAGAAAATAGTTTAGCACTAGCGTTCGAAGAATTTAAAAAAACAAAAAGGAATCAACGAACCAGTTCTGAGGGTCTTCCGCCTTGTTCCAAAGTTTACATGCAAAAGAAATCAAAGAATGCAAAGAAATTATTGCAACATCCGAAATGTTGAAAAGTGAAAAATAATGCTACTGCCAAAGATTGCCATACCTATTGTTCTCTTTGTGACAAAATAATAGTAATTTTACTAATAACTTACGTAACTTTTAAGTTTCCAGGCTATTTTTGTTTTATTTTTATAGTTTAAAATGAGAAAACAACACTATTTTTTACGTTCTATTATATTGTAATTTGTACTTAATAAAGAATCTCAGTAAATAAAAAAGACCAAGTACTTAAATTGATAGTTTCTGTCTAAAAAAATCATATTGAGGACTCTATCCTTGCACGAGGCAAGTATCCCCCGAAGCATTTTTAACGTTAGGCTAGTATCCGCCACAGTAGGCAAGTATCCGCTTTTTGAGAGGTCAAATAAAACATGATTTACTCAAAACCAATATTAATTATGTTTACAAAAATAGGCTAATATAAAAGATAAAAGACCTATGTTTTGATATACATGTTGCATTGTTCTTAATAATTGCATATTTTCGTATAATAAAGCTTATTTGAAAAGTGGGGGAACTATCCGGCTTTTACCCTAATGGACGAACAGACATATAGTATTATATTAAACCTATAAGAAGATTCGGAACCCAGATATTCACTTATTGGAAATTGCTAAGCTACTAGTCTTATAATTTCTTTATCGCTATCAATACTATTCAACAGAATAAGTGAAGTTCCTCTTTGTTGAGGTAATCTAAAAATCCAATGTATTAAGCTAGCCGTACATGATCAAGTTTACTTGTCAAGTTTGCAGTTTGACTTGATGCGGCATCCAGTTTGCATGAGATAGCTTTCGGTTTTCGTATGAGATATTCGTTACCAATACGACATGTCCTGTGAATCAAGCCTTACTCTTAAGATACCAATTATGCTAATTATGCTATTGCCAGAAACCTTCTGTAGAAGCTTCTTCGGTGCTCATTAAAATGTCTACGGAGTTCCTGGTCTAAGTGCGAAGTTTCCACACAAATAGCTCGTTGAAACAAGCTTCAGCTTGCTACTTTTTATATCAGCTATACTTAACATCCCGCGTGACGCTACTGATAACATTACCTTATAATTTTATTATGACAAGTTGATTATTTGTGAGGGCTAATTTTACATATGTAATTATGTTTAACGTATGTATAGTCAGTCTTCTATTAATTTAGTAAGTGCTGCACTGGGATTGATTAGTAATCGACGTAACTGTCGGAAGTTTTTGGCCCGAAAGCCTTTGGTACGAGTATAGCTCAACAACTGTTATGATCATAATCTCATCAGAAATACGGAACATCCCATAGGTTTTTAACTTTTAATAACTTCAAAAAAGGAAAAGGTTCTCAATTCGATTGTATTTTAAACGCTTTTTAGATTACACTGTTGTGTTGGTCAAATATTGCAGGCTTGGTAAACCTACTTCCATTGATCCTAAGGAAATAAAATTTTACTTGTTCCTTTAGTTTTGATGATACTGCATTCTTTGTAAAGCATGACTTGATACTACCCTCATGGTCATAGTCATGGTTTGTTCTAAACGAGAGAACTCCTGAAAGGTTAACAGAACAGTCACAATTTTTTTTTTGTTTTAGTACAAAATATATTTAAGCATATATTAAAGCGTGTATATTTGTTACATGAAGTTGGTTATTTTCGACATGCTCATGATTTTTCCCAGTTAGGAGTATTATTTTGAAGCCGATACATCTGCTCCCTAATTTTTTCTCCAGCATTGAAAACAAGTTCATACCAACATTGTGTAAATAGGTATAACAAGATAATGTTTTGGAAACCAGTTATCTAGACAGGGAAAAATACGTTAAATGACACAGAGCTTGATCTTTGTTAGGAATCTGGTATTTTATATTGTTGCGATGTAGTGTAGTTGGTCAGTCACATGCTTGCATTTATCTGAGCTTTCAAGGATGGTTTGGATTTTGCAATAAACTTTCATTTTAATTACAATCAGTTTTGTCGAATTTTCTACACAACTTTATGCTGCTAACTTGATAATCTTCACAATTTATCTTTTCATATTCGGTAGTAGGTATTGAAATATTTTTTGATTTAAAACAACGTATCAAACGCACATGTAAGTAGGAAGTAGTAATAAAAATGAATAATGAGGCACAGAGATTAATAACCGAGATGGTAAATTAATGCCGTAAGTAATATTTTATTTAGACACTTATCAAATACCGAGCATTTTTGTCGGCACATCTCTCGCGAAGCTTATATGGTTAGCAGCACCCATAATAAGTTTCGAAATGTTTAATTGATGTGGACTCAACAATAACATATGACAGAACCGGGTTTCAATAACTCTTATTTATGCTCTTCTTATAAATCGAACTCGAGGAAGTCACTTAACCTTTCAGCCTCGCAAAAAATGGTCAGAAGTGAGTAGCTTTCAAAATGCCTTAACAAAACAAAAAGCCGAGTGACATTCTTGGTTACAACTCTCTCTATATGCATACGTGTATCGTTGCATCGTCGATCGAATCGTTCATTTAATCGAGTAAACTCGCCTCGCTCCACTCGAATGATTTATTGCTGTGACACGTGTTTTTTGCGCCATCTCGTACGCTCGCGGAAACAATTTTGAATCATTTATGCGACCGCCCGATCGGGCCCGTATAAGGCGACGCATGACCCACCATGTTGCCGGTTTTTGGGTGTTTCACCTTAATTTTTGGGAAAATTGACGAAGCATCTTTTTAGGGACGTTTTTAGTGACGACGAAAAATTGAAATTGACAGCGTTTTTATACGTCCAGCCTAGTTATTTTTTCTTTTATTATATTATTATATTTTGAATTTAAATGTTAGAAGTATATTATTATTATACAATTATGTATGACAAGCTTATACATATAATGAAAATTACAGATTGGTTTTCTTTAACTAATTACTAAGTTTATTTTAGAACAGAAAACAATACATTTTATTTTTAATTCCGACTGTAATTTTACTAATATTTTTATCGAATTAAATTTTCTAACACAAGGCTTAGAAATGAGACCTGCTTTTCAATTTCCTTAATAAGTAACGTTGGAGCAACTTTATTACTATCCATGAATTCAATTATAATAAGACAAATTGCAGATAAAAATTCCGAAACCTGCAACTGCCGACAGAGGGGTTCTTATAAATGCTTATTAATTTTCATGAGTACTGTGTGCTCCAATTTTTTGTCACATGAAATGCTTGTTGGCCCACTGTGCGGCAAGGATAATTATACAAGGACCAAGAGAAAATTCATCTCACGTATTTTCTATTTCGACTGAATTCATAACTCCTTTCTTTCTCATGTCTATTTAAAATTTTCCTACTAAAGAAGCAATGGACAAAATACTGTCTGCATTTTAAAATTAACGTGCTGGCTTGTACACACATTGTTCGATCCTCGTAAAGTTTTATGACACCAGCGAAAAGGTTTGCTCCGTACAGATTGTCCAAAATTATGATAGCTATGTGGATGGAACATACATTATTATTATTAAGTTAAAAAGCTTTAAACGTCCATGGGAAAGTAAGAAGGATAAGTAGCTCAAAGTGTATCATCAATGGTCATTGAAATTGGTTTATTGCCGGCATTTTGGTACTCAAGAAACATAACGCGTTAAGGAAACTTATTCACATAAATCCAGATTTTTATATATATTTCACATTGACTTTTTGTGTATTGAAGGTACGTTATTACGAGTATGTTAGTTTTGTTTGATGTTTGTCAATACCTGTCAAGTTTAAATTTTCTGATATCCTTATCCCATGTTAATGAAATCTAATAACTTTTAGAATGGTATTATTTAAATAGTGGAATTATCAAACAAAGAGTATTACCTAATTTTACTTAACATTACCTAATTTTATAAACAACTAGCTGTGCCACGTGGTTTCACACGCGTTAATTTGTGGAAAAATCTAACTACTTAAATAAATGATGTTATCCTATAGCCTTCCTCAATAAATGGACTATCAAACACAAAAAGAATTTTTAAATTCGAACTAGTAGTTCCTGAGATTAGTGCGTTCAACCAAACAAACTCTTCAGCTTTATAATAAATATATATTTGAACCTAGAAAATATTTTTTATATAATTGTTATTGTATAACGGTTGTTGTATAATTGTTATTAGAGATGTTTATGCGGTCAGGTAAACATTCCTAACATGGAAGATACCGTGGGCATCTAGGGCCTGGATGAATTACAGTTTAGATATCACTCTTCAGTCTTCTTCAAGCCGACGCCATTAAGCCATTACTTAGGCCAAGCCAAGGACTTTATATATACAGCTGGACGGCATGCTTCGAAGAGATTTACATGACGTAACATGACATTAGCCCTTACTTCAATTTTTTAACGTAATATTACTTAAAAAATATAACTAAAATAGTCTAGTTAGACTATTAGTTGACTTGTTTACAGCAAAGTGTAGATTTTGTATAGTTTTACCAATCTAGCGGTTATTGCCCCCCATTTCTCACCAATTTCATCATAACTGTAGCGTCGAAAGTCCTGTCACTTGACAAAAACCCGCCGCGACCGGACGCGTCGACACAGAGCGTGCAATTAATTAAACAATTAATCAACTAATTGCCAGAAGATTTCCTTTTTACGAACAGTACTTGTTTTAAGACAATTTGTCCAATGGACACTGAAACTGGTTCACTTGTTTCTGCCTTATAAGATTAATTCGGTGCAGCTAAATGCACGCTGCCAAATGTTCGTGCGATGTAAAAAACGATTCACAATTTGTGGTCTGAATGAAAAATTGATGACGATTCGAGTGGTCTTGTTCTTAAGTGATCTTGCGCTCGCATTTTTGGCCGAGCCCAAAAGTCTTTTTTCTTTTTTTTCGTCAAATTTTACATTTTAAACGGTTTTTAGCTTATCCGGTTTGTGTGGGTCAAATCTTACAAGCCTAATTGGAACTACTTCCTCTTATCCTCAGGATTTATCTAGACACACGGCAGCGTGTCCAGCCAAAATTCAAAAAGGTTCAAAA
The DNA here is from genome assembly GCA_963932265.1 of Thymelicus lineola. Taxonomy (NCBI): domain Eukaryota; kingdom Metazoa; phylum Arthropoda; class Insecta; order Lepidoptera; family Hesperiidae; genus Thymelicus; species Thymelicus lineola. Next base: position 13,979,066 of record OZ010694.1, read on the forward strand.
CGCAGCGCTATGTATAGTTAATATTGCATGAACCATTCCGAGCTACTTTTGACCCCTTCACAACTCTAAACCTATTATATTTAAGCTGCATTAAAACCTTATTAAAAATTCAAAATTTCGTAAATGTAGCTTAAAGGAAAAAATCTAAAAACTGAAAATTATTGATATTTAATTATTATTATTTTATTAAATGTAATTAATAATAAGATTTAATTTTAATTACAATTAATTATAATATAAAACTGATTTATCAATTAATACTATAATAATAATTAAAAGAAAACAAGTAATGATATCTCATCGTATATCGTAAAATGAGAACCAAAAAAAGAATTGAGATTTAAAAGGGTGCCAAGTTCGGAGTAGAAATTCCTAAAATTTTAGTCACAAGATCATGAAATTCAAGCTCTATATTTGACTCAATAAACCAAATTTTAGAAAATTAACATAGCTATACACTAACTTGCGAACTAACTGACGACTTAACGAAGATAAGTTGATTATACGTCTCATTTTATAATACATTTATGTTTTTGATGAGATTAATATCTAGACACGCGGTAGCGTGTCAAGCCAAGTTCTAGCAAACAGAACTGGCATGCAACATCATGTGTTATATCACACGAACCATTTGGAGCCACTTTTGACCACCTCATAACTTGAAAACTATTCCACATAAACCTGTCAAATTTGGCTCATTTATTGAGACTTGCGAAATACACATGTGCTCCAAATTTCATAAACACAGCTCAAACGGTTATTTAGATATTAATGTCCATAAACAGTCATATACAAAGGACACTTTAAAATAATAAATCAGTGATTACCGATAGGCGACAAAATTAATGTTTTTCTCTTAAATTGATCACGAGGTGAATATTATGCGTTGATGTCTTTTCTACGAACTGTCATCGAAATTCAGTCAGGTCTGACTTACACCCGTTTTCAGAAACAACATTGTGAGATCTCACAATCATTGCGAGTGCATAGTGTCATTAAAAGCATTGCATAAATAGTACTTAAAAGTGAAAGGGTCCAGGGTTCGATTCCCAGCGAGGCGGAAATTTGAATGATGAGTTTGAATTTCTGTTCTCGGTCTGGGTGTGAATGTCCTTATCTTGTGTGTTGTGGATGGCACCCACGACACAGGGAATCCTAGTGTAGGGCTATGAGTATGAAGCGTTATTTATTTATTTAAATACATCCATGCATTTGTCAAAATCGATAAATCTGAGAGTCGAACCCGGGACCCCTCGCTTCGCAAGCTTGGCTAACAATGGGGCTACGGTGTCAAATAATAACTTATACCTAATTAAAGCCATATTACGTCACTATTTAAACATGACGTCATAACGACAACTAGACCACTGGGCGCAACACAAATTTCACCGCGCAACGCACAAACATGTCATGTAGTTAAACTAAATATCACTATCACATCATCATATCCTTGAGTGATCGAGCTATCGCACGTCCATATCAGCTACCGCTTGTTAGCGGTTATCTGATGACTCGGGTCATCAATTTCGCTTGCGATTTGTAAAGAAAAAATTACAGCGGAGATAAGCGTTCCTTTGACGAGCGGATGGCGCGTCGCGGTTATAATGTGAAACCGTGCGAAGGTAGCTTTGTCTGCATGTGTATGTATGTGTGTGTGTGTGAGAGAGAGAGAGAAAGAGAGAGACACAAGAGAGAGAGAGAGAGAGAAAGAGAGAATTACTAACACGAAAGTTCTAACTAATCCCTTACGTAAATATTTTTTAATTCTTTTTTATTTTACACTTTTAGTTACGATTCATTGACTTCTTTATTAGACAAAAAAATCGCAATGTTGTAATTTCATTAAAGGAGTTATTAAATTAGCGAAAATGGTTGTTTAAACAACTTTAAATCGTCATACATCCTAAAAAATTATTCAAGGAAACAACAAATCATTTTTGTATATCTATTCCACAGTACTCCACTCAATAGGTTTTGAGAAAAAAAAAATTTAAAGACACAATATCGTGCCAAAAATCAGCCTTTTAATTTTTTTTTTCAATTTTGATATACTTAATGTCAGTCACACAATTAAGACGAATTGACTCAGAGCATTTTGGCAGAGCATGCCAAAGAAATACATAAGGTAAACACCCCAATTATGGACAGTTTAACAACAAATTTGTGGTATTTGTGAAAATTTACCTATATTGTGAAAGTTAGGGTGCTGAACGTACTTAAAGTGTAAAGTCCTGTGCTTATTCAACATTTCTGCTGTATTACGCGTCAGATACTGCAATTGGTTTAAGTTTAATTAACAAATGAAAATTATAACTTTATACCCACCCAGTAATGGACATGACCCAGTCATGGACACCCAGTAATGGACATATTATGTAACCCAGTCATGGGCATCCAGTAATGGACACGAATCTAATCATATAAACCTAATAGGTAGGCTAGTTATCGACGAATCTATGATGAAAATGCAAAAGAATAATTAAGAATAATTATTAGATAATATCTTTTTAGGGTTCCGAAGTAAAATCGGAACTCTTATAGTTTTTTCGTTATGTCCGTCCGTCTGTCCGGAGCAAAGCGCTGAGACCCTTAGTGCTAGAAAGCTGTAATTTGGCATGAATATACTTATTTATTAAAACTTCAGAGTCGTGGAATAAAATGCTGAAAAACATTTTTTTTTCAGGGTAACGTGAGAATGATTTTTTTAATCGTCGCGTACCCTATAGTGTGGGGTATCATTGAACAGGTCTTCCAAAAATATTATTCTTCTTCTAAGACCATTTTTGGAATTAGGGGTCCGTTTGCAAAATATTTGGCTTTAAAGTGCTAATTTTGGTTAGAGTCAAGTGACCTCCCCAGCTGGCTAAACGGTAGGAGTTGAATAAGTGAAAAAAATCTCAAAAATAGTTTATATGATGAATTTACTAGGAAAACTATCACGACTATGTTAGCACAAGTAGTCAATTAAAGTAGTCGATAAACTAACTACTTCAGAACCCTACATTGCGCGTGGCCTGACATGCACTTGTTTAATCAACTTTTCATGAAACATTCACATTAAGGAACTTAGTTAGTTATAAGTTTTCTAAATTGACAATGAGGTTAGCATCAAAGAAGTAAAAATTATTAAAATTGTACTCATATTAAGCTTTTTATATATTAATAAATAATTTACGAACGTAAACGTTATCAGCCTTTCATATAGGTATGCATTAATTATAACTACCTAAACCAAACTAAGCTACAAATATTACTATAAAGTACCCAATATAGTACACATCCACACCAACATTTTCATAATTTGCAACTAGCTCATAGTAAAGAATAATACTAGGAGTAAAATTGGGTCAAATTCTGAATACACAATAGCAAAGATAAATTTCGATAAAATTATGTCCATTACTGGAACATACAATTATAGTGCACCAGTTATGAACACCAACAAAATATCAACAAATTTAACTTCTCGGAGTAACAACACTGTATGTTGTTAACTTAAATTTCATGGTTAACCCAACAAACAAAACACATTTTTATTTAAATAAAGCAATATAAATTTACAGATGAAACTTTTTAGTTACCGCACTAACAATTTCCTTAAGAAAAGCCGCTAATATAAATTTACAATGACAAACAATTTATAATTCGCACCGACTTATGTTCTAACAGACCGAATTGAATAAAATGTCAATCTTAGGCAGTTCGATGACTACAGTCTATGACACAGTGTAAAAAATACATAAAAAGGGGTTCATAACCATATTCAAGACGATTTCTTTTTTTTTCGTCCATTACTGGTGCCTTGTCCATTACTGGTGCACTTACGTTACATACATACATACGTATACATACACACATACATACATATTTAAATACATACATATATACATACACTCGAAAAACATAACCCTCCTGGCGCAGAAGGGTAATTAATTGCAGTGTAAAACAAGCTAACATTCATTTAAATTATAGTTGTTATCGTTTTTTTCCGAAACCGCGCTGAAACTACGACGTATACCTGAAATATTTTGATTCACCGATCAGGCATTACTTGCAATTTAAAGGTAACCCATACCTACAGTTTTGAACGGTCATCACCATTCGATTACAAAGTTACGTAAGCAAAACGCAGGGGTTTTACATCGGTACTGCTATATGTAAATTAGTCTGTTTGTTCGTATGTAATTATGTCATGTTCAATGCTAAAAGATTACATGCATTGATACGGATTACCGATCGAAATACACAGTCATGTAACATCAAAATACTTGAATGGTAATGATAAATAAATAAATATATTTACAAAATTAAATCCTTAATCGGAGGTTATGTACGGCCATAAATATTCCTTTAAATAATAAAGAGATAGAAGTCAGTGAAACCGATTGAAGTACAAAGGTGAAATAAGTATATTATTTTATTAAGAACAGTAAAGTATCGGAAATTATTTTTATGTTATTGTATATGTCATTGTGTTTTTTTTTGTATTTCCATTGAATAAAACTCAGAGTGTTATTGGTGAAATAAAATAAGCGACAAAATGCAAAAAGACGCGTGCAGGATATAACCTAGGTTTAAAGTGAGAATGACTAGCAGTTGTTGAGTTATGTCCAAGGCCTTAAAAAACTTACGACAGATGATTTGATTATTAAACGCCGTGGTATGCTTTAGGCCTCCACAGTTATTAAGAAAGACCCGTACTCTCTGTAGTGGACCATTAATAGGTTGAATCTAATATATCGACCTATCCGAAGAACAAAGTCACATCTGCAAAAAGTCGACTTTTCAGCAGAGCAGTTTAAAGTTTGGAATAGCTAAATTTTAATCTAATTTTTTTGTTTGAAATCTTAGAGCACTCAAATTTTAAATGACATGTTTATTAAAAATATGCTACACACTAGTATTTTTACATTTCATTTAAGTCTTTTTTTTACGGAAATAAGGGGTCCCATGTTTACATATAACGTTGTTTATCGGAAGTCTCAAATAGATTTGAGGTCCCATATGCACATGCAGCTTTGTTCTAAGGAATCCCATCCAGAAAACTGTGGTACATATGCACATATTACATTATTTTAGGAAAAATCTATAAAAAAAAGTGTAACATGTGACATCAACACTTTACATAAATTAAAATTTTATAGTTTACTAGCTATATCCCGCAATTTCACCCACATCCTGAAGGAACTACTTCCCGTGCCTTGATAAAAACTATCATAATTATGTCCTTTCTCGAGTTTCAATCCATATCCATACCAAATTTAATCTCAATCGGTTCTACCGTTTTCCCGTGAAAGCGTAATAGATAAAGTTACTTTCACAGTTATAATATTAATAGGAATGTAATGAAAAACGAATAAAAAAAGTGTTTTTTAATTAATTTAAAATAGGTTTTATTTTATCTATAGCTTACATTTTCTCTTTAAATTTATAAAACTTAATGTTAGTACTTAACTGTAGTTAGTCTCATTGTTTCAGTTTTAAATAAAATTCGATTCTCGGATATACATTATGTTATAAAATAGTTAGTTACCCTGTTTGTTCAATCTTAAGAATTATTATCAATAACTACTTTGGACTAGTAGGCTTATAGTATTTTAATCACAATATTAAAATAGGAACAAAAACTGTATTTAGAATCTTAATTAATTATCCCTAAATAAAAATCAGTTTCCAAAATCAGCCATAGGATCTACAATACTATATAATGCAATAACTACGCTACTAGGACAAATAATAAACAATGTAAATTAAAGCAATTGTTTTAAAGTAATAAGTTTGTACTTAGTTTCTGTAAAAGACTAATAACATATTTAAATAAAAACTCTAAAAACGATAGTAAGTATAAAAAAGTTATCAAAAATATAGAATGTTATCAATCATGCGTTAGTTATTGGTCTTCACTGTCAAAACAATTTTTTATTCATTTTGTCTCTGAACTGGAAAAGCCTTAAAATAATCAGAATATTGTGCACTAATGACGCCTGATGTACACCTAATCAGGTCTTGTTTTTTATCTTTCGATAAACCAATATATAGGGGCTATATAAGCTATTTTAAGATTAAGTAAAGTAGTATTAGTTCTACGCGTATTGCTACGAACAACCACTGTGCCGTAATTAACGTCATTCAAATCATATTTGTATAAAAGTTGCTTCAGATTCGATTTATTAACCAACGCCTCCCGTATATTATTCCATGCCACCTTATGACCCTCAATGTTTTTACTCCAGGCTTTATCGACAACATGACTTTTGAAATCATAGAAAAAAAAATATGTAAATATGTGTATGTTTATATTATAATTTTTAGTATGTTAAAAACAATGTGCACGCTAATCAAGTTCTACATCACTTCTCCATTCCTAGGTCTGCTGGAAGAGATTTCTGATAGAAATAAGCAGTACCTTTGTACAAAATTTATATTATTAAGTTTCACGTACTGTATTTGTGTACAAAAATTGTTAAATAAATAAATAATTGAGTCATGTTTCGCACTACATAAAGTTCACCCGAGCTTTTAGCCCAGCGAACGAGCAGACGCCACTCATCTGGAGTATATATGATATTTTTTTCAGCCTTTCTATGAGGGCATGGACACTGTCACCCTCGTTTTGGATGTGTCCCTTTTTTAAGAAATCTGTGGCTTATAGTCACATTATATTTTAAAGCTGCATAAATTTATAAAAAGAAGATAAAGCGATTTAAACATCGCCAAAATAAATTTTGGTCAGCACAATTATTATCCGACCAAAACCTGAATTCGTCCACACATTTTTTGCATTTGCCTTTATATAGTCCAACAAGCAACTACTGACTTCGTTCGTTTTGTATTTTTCTGGTAACTCTGGGAGAACACTCTGATGGAGATTTGGCCCCATGAATATTATTATCATGCAAGGCACAAAAAGCATCTTTACATTTGTTGAAATGATTGTTCAGTGGAGAAGCCAAAGGAGTTATAGCATCAATCTCAGAAATCACTGTTGAAACAGATAAAGGTGCTGTTGAAGCAGAAAGTGGTGGCAAATCCCCGAAACTAATACAAGGTGAGTTTTTTAAAACTCTCAGGCAAATCAAACAAAAAAGCAGATAGTTGGGTTGAAAAGCTAGGTGAAGATACGAGTGACTGTGCGACATCCGGTTCTTCAAAGCTGTCTTTCCATACGTCGACCATATTTTCGTCGATGTTTTCAGCTTCCATGGGAACCGGTAACGGGTCCTGTCGACGATAGAGCCCGAAGTTCAGAAATAATGACATCTGAAATCAAATACTAAAAATTAGAAAAACCAATCATTAAAACGGTAAAAAACAATGTGGTCCGTTTTTATAAGTATTAAAATAAGTGTTTAAAATTAGTTAATACAAATAAAATAAAATAGAATTGTCTATTTTAGTTGGTACATAGACACATTGTATTTTTACTTCAAAGAACAATGTCTTATATGCACTTTCCCCTCCAAAATAAAACCAAAAATCCTATGAACAACGTTCTATGTAACAATGGCACTGTGTTTTAGAAGACAATTTTCAAAGAACATCGAACCATCGTCACATATTCAGCGATTTATTAATCGTATCTTTTATTAGGTCTTAATATTTATGAATTTAATTTTTAAATTAAATAATTCAACTCCAACATTTTGGTAATAATTCCAAATAAATAGACTATTTTTCCACGAACAACATCCCATGTGCACAAAGGACGCTCTTACTTTACAATTCAATATTTTCACATAAATTTTAAATAAAATAGGTTTTTGAATGCATAATTAGGACTAATTGAAATACTCTAAATAATGTAAATACTAATAATACTTCTGTACTTACCTGGATTAATATAAGCATCATTTTCTTCCTCCGCGATCTTCACGGTTGTTTCATTTGGCAGGGAATTCTCCACTTTTTTAGGACTTAGTGCTAAGTTTACAAGTTGTCTCGATATGGTATTATTCATTTTATATAAATTCGGTAATTAAGAGTAAATAACACATCAGGCGCAAAAAAATTAAAATCGCATAGTAAGCGTCTGTTTTCCAATGAACAGTGGCGTGACTGACGATACGGCGTGGCACTCACGCGCTATCGCAAGATGGCCAGCGGCGGATATAACGACGTAACCTTGTTCTGGGGAACATATTACGCATGATTCGTTGTTTTAACTGAAATTTTCAGAAATAGTGTATGAAAAAAAATAAAAAAAATATTGCATATAGAAAACACTAAAATAAGATAGAAAATGGAATAAAACCTTTTTCGTCATATAGTTACATGTAACTTTGTTCTTCGGGCAGGTCGATATATAGTATATCACTGCTTATACAGGATACAAGAAACAATAAGATAATACATTTATAAAAAATATAACCACAATTTCCGGAATTACCAATGTATAGGTTCATGAACTGATTTATTGCGATATTCATGGTCCCCCTTAAATAAAACCAAGGAGAAAATTATGCATAATACATTGCCCACAACATGCGCATTTAAATAAATGACAGATATGTCATGAATCATTTATGTTAATTTATTTGGAAATGTGTACGTAACGTTAAATTTATGCCAATAACTGGTAATGTTCTTACATATCATAAAATGTTTAAATAAAATAATATGACTCATTTGGAATTGGCGATGACACGCGAAAAGTCGCGTTTTGACAAATATTTACATTTTTATGGTAATGATGTGACAATTTGAGCGCGTGGTACCCCCAGGAGTTTAATGGTGTGTCACTAGTACACATCCATCAGAATTATTATTGGTCATTACCAATTACACTGGCAATAAATACATATCCTACTAATATAATAAATGTGAAAGTTTGAGAAGATGAATGTTCGTCTTTAAATCCCGTACTTACCGTTTTATGATTTAAGATAAAACTTAGAATACAAAAATATTCCAGGATTATAAAAAAGGTTATACGACGGCCCGTGTAGCGTTATCGTTACCATTCCGGACCGCTGAGCCAAGGGTCCCGGGTTCGAATCTGATCGAAATTTGAATGATAAGTTTGAATTCCTGTTCTCAGTTTTGGTGTGCATGTTCTTGTATTTGTGTGTTGTCCAGTACCTATAACATAGGAAATCGTAGTATGTTATGTGTAAAATTATTTATTTATTTAAAGGTGGATTCTTAATTGAATAATTATTCAATCCAATATCCAGTAAACCATTGTTTTAAACCTCAACGCAAAACAAAACAAAAACCAATTTATAACATCAGTACGTAATCGGGAATTTAGATTCAACCTTATTTAACTCGGACGCTAAATAAAACGAACTATGGGCGCATCGAGGCATCAGATAGACCGGAGCTAAACCAGCTATCGTGATCGTAGCGCCACCTAGCGGTGTGACTTATCGGGCAAGATTTATTCGGTGCACATACAATGGTGTGTTACTAATTTTGGTCTTGCTGCAAGATATTTATTTTATCGGTGGCACTATCGTTTGGAACAGAATAGGGTTGTTGGTTTACGAAGATGTTTTAATTGTAGAAGGTAGGTAAATTGTTTAGTTTAGTAGCTTTTGATCGCATGTGAATTAGTAGTGAGGCACCGATTTTCAGTCGTGCATCAATAAGCGGTTCAAAACTTTCTAAGGTATGAACCAAATGAGTGTAGGTAATTGTTTCGTTAGTAAACATCTGTAAATTAATTGACATGCTGAGCAAAATTTATTCAGCAAAATTAAAGTGATAGTAGCCTAACAGAGAGCCATAAAAAAGAGCCAAATTACACTAAAATCTTTCAATTACTAGGCCTATATAGGTACAGTTTCCTGGACTGAAAATACTAGATAAAACTGATCCCAAAACAGTAATAGACCGTAATAACCCACTGAGACCTCAGTTTTTAAGGAAAATCTAAACAATTCGAAGTAGCTCTTAGCCACACACATTAACGCCTCCTCTGACACCCGCCCTAAGATTTTCACAACCAAAGAACCATGAACCTAACTGAAACCAGTTTCAAACCACGGAAGTGCCATGGCACAACGATTAATTATACGAGTCAAAGATTAGTTGTCGAACAGATAAGACATGTAACATTTAAATGTTACTGTAATATCGTATGGTACGACGTGTCTACAATAAAGTTTATCAAACATTCTCGCAAAGAGCATCGTTGTATCAAGAAAAGGGGACTAGGATGTAGGTCTGTTTACTTCAGCTTAATATGCAAGCTTCGTGCCGGTGTAAGCAAAGATGGGAGGATGCATCGCGTTGAATGCAGATAAGATTAGATTTATAGTAATATTTAACGCTAAAACTAATGCAAATTTTACAAAGATAAGATGTGTTGTATTGAGGAAAACATTGTCGCTTAACAAAATGTTTAGATGGTTTACTCGGTGTTGTTACTCAATTCAAGCAGCATTTACAGGTTATTTTATGAGTAATTAAGATGGAGAAGGTGAGTTGCTTAATTCGCTTTTACTGAAATAAAGTATTATATTATGATATCATGCTTATAATATAGTAAAAATAATAACGCTACATGATTCCCTGTGTCATGGGTACTTTGATATTGTGGCTTTTAGGTCTTGATTTTTATCATTTGATAAAGATTTGGTTTGTGGGTTTTTATTTAAAATGCCGGACCGCTGTTCGAAGGGTCCTTGCTTCGATTCAAAGCGAGGCTGAATTAAAACGTATCTGTTGATGTCTGTGTGCTGTCCCTGGCATCCATGACATAGGGAATCATAATTTGAGGGTGTAACGTTAAAAATCTCACAGAGTTCATAATTCATATAATGTACAAACCGTTCTGAATCTAAAACTTAGTATAATCTATGCAGCACCAATCACAACCATCAAAAGCTCAATAAAGGCAGGTAATTATAATACTGTCGTCACAGCTACGTCTTCATTACCTCTCGTTGACTGATGACTGCTTTGATGTTCCGTGCAGTGAATCAGTTCGAACCAAAGCATTGCTCTGGGTGCCTTGAAAGAGATAATATAGTATGCCATTTACCTTGTCAAGTCGAGTCTACATCTTGGATCGTGGGAAATGTTGAGAGTTATCTAGAGCTGACGCATTAAGCTAGGAACTGATGGGTATGCGAGGGAACGGTGACAAATTAATGTGAGCGGGTTAACAGGAAAATAGTTTAGAAGGTAATGAGTGAGAAAGATTGTACATATAATTTAATTTCCTTACATTTTTCCTTTTGTCATCTTCTCAAAAGTTAGTTGTCGAAATACGATAGTTAATAAGTTACGTACCTTGAAGGATAGTGTTCCACATGTAAAATATTCATGTTATTGAATATAATTTAAAGTAATAAATTATTGAATATATTCGTTTTTATTATATAAATAAGAAAATCTTAGATTTTTTACGATTCAACTTTGTTTAAATTTTTCGAAATATAAAAAAGTAAACTTTAAGCTTAATCCTTAACAAACCAATATTTGTAATCAAATCCAGAATTTTTTATCCCTAAATATTTGTCATTATTATTATAACGTACACGAAACCTACCTACGTACGTACCTTATTATGATTAGATAAGACGCAGAAAGATTATGCTAAGATGAATAAACAGAGTTGTTTACGCAAACGTCGAAACAAGCCCATTTCACCAAATAACCACCATTAAAGTGACGTGAACTTAGCACCGGTCCACGTCCAACTACTGACGGCGCATCGCAATTACGAGCTGCCTATTTTCGTAACCACTTCGTTTTTATGCAAATATAACAAAACAATGTACTGAAAATCTACTGCAGTTATTGATTTTATATTATTTACAATAATACTTGAAATAAATAACCGACTTAAAAATTAGGGATAACTCAGAAAACAACTCGTTTGAGCCCGCTCATGACAAATTTTCGAATATAAAAATATTTTTATGAAAGCGCGTAAAAAAACTAAAAAGAAAAAAATAAGCTCAGTAGTTCAGAATGTTGTTAAAATTAACTAAACATAGTAGGATTAACAGTTGAGACCCATTCTTCAACCAATCAAATCGTGTTTGTTTTTTCCCAAGCAGCCCTGTAAAATTTAAATGGGTCCCGTTTTTTGTAGTTGATAATATTTTTGTGGGTTTGGTTTGGTTGCATTATTTTAAACCAACGCACTTCCCTATATTCCGTATATTGTTTTGTTAATTCACAACCATACACCCACAACATAGGAAATCCTAGTGTGGAGCTAAAACGCGTAGAGTTATTTATTCATACTTGATTGAACTCAAAATATGCATAAGGATTCCAAAACACCATATCTAAAAATTATTGCACTTCAAGTCCATTTACAGAAGTACTAGGCCGTCATGAACTTTAAGCGTACATCCATTTCGATGAGCGAGACTGCCAATAACAGTAGTTAGAACATCACCATTAGGACGCCGACGTTACACAATCAACTGGCTTGTATGAAGTCTCTGGCTCTCCCGACACGGAGTTGTTAACATTTGGTTGGATGTTTAAAGGAAACCGGTGCGTTCGTGAATCTGTTTGAAATCTTTTGAAACTTATTACTGTCTATGGTAAAAGATGCATTTTTTACAGTATTGGGCGTCGAATAAATGTGAATACTCGTACCTATAAAATTTTAATAAACCTTTCAAAAACAGATTGGTTTAATGTTTGATTTTGCTAGCGACTTGCTAGATTTTTTTTTTACTTAGTGTGCAATATTTTTATTCATAACAAGTATCTAGATAATAAACACACTCATATTCAAGATATATGAGTAGGATGTAGTATGATCTAGGATTGTTTGCATGAACAACAAAAACAAGGCATCGCGACTTGATGTCAACAATTTATCTTTCACATAAATATCTGTTGGCTAGGATTCGAACCCGGAACCCCTCGCTACACTAGGCTAAGTGGTAGTCGATGCCAACAATTGTAATGCCTCGATTTTTTTTACTTCAAATAATTTTATATATTTGAAGCGAAGCAACCGTAAGTTACATTCTTCTCTGTCACTCGTTGCACTGATTCAACGAGTGACAGAGAAGAATGTAACCGTAGTGAACATCTATTAGGATTCACTGGTTACACAATTAAGATAGTAGTTTATGTGAAAACTTCCTGCCGCTCTCGGGCACGCTGCTACCGAACTACTGCAGAGGTGTGTAACATTTTTAGTTTTAGTTTTACTATTATATCATATTTATCTAGTAATTTTTATTAGTTACTAAGGTTAGCCGTTAATCGGGGTAGTGTTGACTTGGGCCGGCTTAGATTACTAATCGTAATCCCATGCCAGAACCCATCTCATAATAGGCGACTAAAGTAGAACCCGTTGGAGGGATTAAATTCGTAATATATAATATATAATAGTTTATTAATATTACTAATATTATTTCTCAGTGGGGTTCACCTGGAAAGCGACCATCCTATTGATTTCCTCCAAAGGAATCATCGTGTTAACAAAATAATTAATAAAATATGCAGCTAAGAGTTCATCACTATATATACCTTTCCTTAAAATAGAGGTATCAAACAAACTCATATTATTATCAAGAGGAATATTATATCACTAGTTACACAAGTCAATTTAAGTTATGAAAATTTCTTTGGCCTTTATCAAGCGTACCACTCCCGCGCGGGCACAGGTCACAAAGGTTTATTTATCGTAATTATTAAACCATCTGCGTTGACCACTGTAATCATTGAGATATTAAATCGATACTTATAATAATAATTATTACGACAGGCTATACTTATGTCTGTATATTTGGAATACATTTGCCATGAAATTATTTATATTGAATCAAGTCGGCTAGAATACAACTGAGTGGTTAATTACCAAATAAGCTTAATAAATATATTGATTGATTATCTAAAGAAGACGTGACAACTGAGAAATAAAAAAATATATACGTTGATTAATAAAAAAATAAAGCAATATTAAATCAATAGTCAATAGTACCTACTTTTAAGCAATTTTTAAATAAATAGTAATTTTTCAGAAGTAATATTTATTTCATGTTTTCTTTGCATGTCAAACGTTCAAGTGAGGTTAGGTCATACACCCAACCTACGGTAGTTATGACGTAATGACATATCTACAAGCGAACGACAGGTAAATTATGTTAAAGTAATGAATAATGTAGAAGGTTTATTAACGTTACGGAATTGATCAGCGTTTAGCTACTGCACTTCATAATTATTGATCACCTGTTTGATTCATGTAAATGTTGCCCAGGGAAATTAAACTTAATCTTACTTGTATTTTAGGTTGAGGATCAATCACTACGTTACAGAGCTGAGATAATTTGGATGTAGTCTTATCATAGACTATTAACATTTTAATCAGAAACAATAAGTTGTCTTGATCTATTAACATTATGACTATTTGAGTACGATTCATAAGAAAGTAGGTATACATTTTCAATGTGGTATTTGTAAAAACGACTCTGTGTGTGAAAAGGGTCCTTCGATTCCCGGTAGGAATATACATAGTTTGACGAACAAAATGTGTGTTCTTGACATTGATTACGATGTTTAATTCCATACCAATTGTGATACCAAAAATCCCAGTCAATATGAGATATGAAACAAAGTGACAACTCAAACAAATCGCCAAAGGTTTGTCTAACCTGAGATCGTGCTCGCAGACTTAATTTTCGCGAGTAACCGTGAGCACGCAATACAGTAGCCGAATACTTCTCTAGCGCCATTAACAAGAAAACACCTCTTTATTTCGCTAGCACCGAGAGAAATTCATTCGTATTTGTACTTAGTGTACGCTTGGGCGCTGTTCGAAGTATTTATTATGGGAAAACTTGATTAAATTGCAAAACGTGAGTGCAGTTTAGATGCAACCTACGTGTTAATGTTGGATGGATTGTTTTAGTTTATTGTTTGAAGTTTGTTGGTAAGAGTGGATTGGGCGTATGGAGCCAGTCTACTCGAGTCCAAGCTTTAATTTTAAGCTCTGGTGTCTGTATTCTGTGGTGAACTTGTAAGGATATTTATGCGTGGCTAAATACCATAAGCAAATAGGATGGATTGTAGATTGTAAGTCTACAATCTCAGTTCAGTGGAACTGAGAAATAGTTTTTAAATACTTTTATTAAACCTAATTATTAAACCTAATAAAATTGGATAAGGTAATGTTATATGAAGTAGAGTAAAACGGAGCAATACTGATTTATGAGAATATGAAATTTAATATTTATGTATTATTATGTCTTATCAGTCATATTTTGCCCCACATACCCCATTACAGAAAAAAGTGTTGTCCCGCCTGATTTTTTTACAATACTCACATTTATCCGACACCCTATATATTACTTGATACATTGTTTTAGGGATATTCTTAATTCTTAACACAGAAATCTAAATTTCATGGCCAATAGATATCAAACCTTATTTGGAAAAAGCAATTTGTTATATTGTACAAATTTAACATAAATTTTAATGCTATTGTGACAACGCCCACTGGCAGCAATCTCGAATCAGCAATCGCCATCATTCACGCTGAGTATAATATTTATTATGTATTCAAATTATTTAAAGCATTATTATTATAGACACGAAGTTGATGACGACCAGGTGTGTTCTTGTGTGAGAATATAAATACAAAAATAACTAAAATGTTATGCGAAATGTCTATAATAAAGGTATTTTGATTTATACTTAAAGCATCTTAATTAATTAACATTGATTTAGGTTTAATGGTTTCCTCAAAAAAGGAGGATAGTCGTTCTCGATAGACAAAGGGAGAAAGAATAATCACCCGGGACTCGTTAGCGTTAGTGATTAAATTTATTGTTGAATATTTATAATTAATTTCCCACTTATAGAATATTTAGCATACCTATTTGTATTATAAACTGATTACGAGCACTTTTTTAACTGGTCAATTATGTGTGTGATAATCAAAGGTAAGTTATCTGAAGAAACATAATTATATAATACTAGGAAATCGCCCTCGCTTCGCTTCGGGAAAAATAGTAAAAAAACAAATATAATATCGCCTATGTCACCCGGGGATAGTGTAACTTCCCAACAGTGAAAGAATTTTTCAAATTAGTTGCATAGTTTCGGATTCGTTTTAATGCAAACAAACAATCAAATCTTTCCTCTTTATAATATTAGTAAAGATTATTATAGACACTTAATTCTTTATCCGACACTTACTGTTAAAGATTCATCAGAAGAGACACGTGTCTCGTTGATCGTAAAAAATGAGCTGTAAATACCGAAATATCGAAATATAACTCATAAATCTTTGATGAAGCTTCGCCATTTTACTATGGTAAAATATATTAAATTCTAAGACGAAGCAATAACTCACAGATCTGTCCTTCGAAAATATTTTTAATCACTGGCCAGTTACAAATATTTACTAAATGAACCGTGAAGAATTCAAAAATGGAACAAATCTGTTCGAAGGCCATTTGTTTATACAGTTCGTTTAACAACTTGATCGTGACAAATTCGGCCATAAATTATATTCATAAAATTCGCCATAACCAACAGGTAATCATAATTTTGGCACCCATTTTGGTTGCAACACAACACACGCTTCGACTTAGGCTCATACTGACGTCGTTAAAAATGACAGCATTATTAATATACACTTCAATACCTTTTTCACTTTCTAGACATAAAAAAATCCGCTCAAAGCAAATTGGGATAAAAATACTCATTACTTATCGTAATAGTTCACACAAATCAAATAAATATGTGATAAAAATCTCGTGTAATATAAAAAATTGCAGATTATTATAATCCTTATTAAGTTATCACACTCAAAGTAATTATTTATCATCGTGACGGTGCGTCACTTATAATATTTATATATAATACTATATATAATATTTAGTATATATCTAAATCTAAATCTCTATCTGTGGTAGTCTATATATATTTATATAATATTTAATATGATATTTAGACTACCACAGTAATTATATTACTGTGACAAGATTTTTAATAACGTTACATTTTTATGTTTTTATCACCACTTAGTATTACAATATTCTTACAATAGCAATAGCAGGAGCAGCGTGGTGGAGAATGCTCTAGGCCTGCTCAAGAGAAGAGACTTGTGGGTTGAATCCAGCCATAATATTTGAATATTAATGTGAGATAATAATTTTGTAGTGTTAATAAAATCTTATGCACCTAAATACCAGACATCAGCCAAAGAACATAAATAGAATAAATTAAAAACTATAATGGTTCTACAAAATTGATGGTATTCAAATAAAATAGATTAAAGGATCGATTTACGATTGCAAATATCCTATATAGAACACCTTTCTGAATAATTATTGCGCTCTGGACCACTTAGTCAGACATTTGACCTAAGATACATTATTAAATGCATTCTTGATTAAGGCTTATGCCACATACAAGTCGATATGCTACAAGCGAAGAGTTTAACTCTTCTAAATTATTTAGAAAATTGTGTCTCTATTTATAGTCTAGTTAAATCACTATATCTTGATCTTTGTGATATATGGTCAACTGGCACAGGTACTATGGCATACTCCCTCTTATTGGTGGTCGCTAGATGCCCTTTTAGCCCTTTTTAGGGTTCCGAAGTAAAATTAGAAACCTTATAGTTTCGTCATGCCCGTCCATCCATCCGTTTATCCGTCTGTCAGTCCGTCTGTCCGAAGCAAAGCGCCGAGACCTTTGTTGCTAGAAAGCTGTAATTTGCCATGGATTTATATAATTGATATACATAGATTAAAACTCTAGAATCGTAGAATGAAATATTAATAAATTTTTTTTCAGGGTACCTCTTCTACAGATATAACGTGAGGATGAATTTTTTATTCGTCGCGTATCCTATAGTGTGGAGTATCTTTCAAAATATTATGGGTCTTCTAAGACCATTTTCGGAATTAGGGGTCCGTTTGCGAAAAATTTAGGTTTAAAGTGCTTGATTAGAGTCAAGTGGGGGACACTTGACTGCCGGCTAAACGGTTGGAGTTGGACAAGTGAATAAATTCTCAAAAATATTTTATATGATGAATTTACAAGGAAAACTATCATGTTAGCATAAGTAGTTAATGAGTAATAATCGATAAACTTACTACTTTGCATTTTTACATTGCGCGTGGCCTGACACGCACTTGCCCGGTTTTTCAAAATGAACTATGAAAGTCTGTTGTGTTTTGATGGCAGTTAACAAATACTCAAAAAAGTGACATTTTTGCATCTTGGTGGGCCCAATATCTGGGGTGTTACCGTTGTAAAGGGACATAAGTGACCACTTATCATTAGTTTACAAACAAAGACAAAAACAAAGAGAT
The DNA here is from genome assembly GCA_963932265.1 of Thymelicus lineola. Taxonomy (NCBI): domain Eukaryota; kingdom Metazoa; phylum Arthropoda; class Insecta; order Lepidoptera; family Hesperiidae; genus Thymelicus; species Thymelicus lineola. Next base: position 13,997,317 of record OZ010694.1, read on the forward strand.
GTATCTAACTCGCTTATGATGTTACTAACACTGGATCTCAAAAAATAACATTTAGCTTCACGCAAATTTATATTTTATAATATCGTTATTTAAAATTATCGTCAATAATCATCACCCTATGGCCTTTTGATATTTCAGATCGTAATATAAGAATTATGTGAAATAAGTAGAAGGAAATAGAATTATGTTGTATTAAAATAGTTGGTCGAAGCGACGGAATGGCATAAATTAGTTAAGTTTGTAGCATATTGGAAAAACATTATTAGGACCCCCTGCAGAATTATCGATTAATTGTGACCTTCAGATAAATTATTATAAATTGAAATATTATACATATTTATCGCTTGAAATTTGTTGACGAGGTCAATAGAAGATTGGGAGTTCTCTTGAGGTTTGAGTTAAATTGAATTTCGTTCAAATAATGGCGTCATACATATTATCTAAATCTGTAACTTGGAGATAGAATATTTTATCTCGCGGTAGGGTGGTTTCAAAACAAAATTTTTAATTAATTAATTTAGATTTATAAGCACGTGGATATCGATTTTTTACAAATCTCGCAGGAATCCTGAACTTTTCCGGACTAAAAAGTAGCCTATGTGTTAATTAAGGGACAGCCTATCTCCATTGCAAATGCAACAAATCGGTTAAGTAGTTGTGGAACAAACATCTACACAAGCATTTATAATATTAATAGGAAAGCCTGGCTAACTACCACTCGAACGGAAATTAAAATCGGCCGTGAAATGTTTCTTTATGTGTATCAGTCCTAGGGTTACAAGGCCATATGCAGTCCCCGCACTTAATTTTCGATCAGTAATGTCTTTAGTGTAAGCGAAGGGAAACACCATCAGGTAGGTCATCTGCTAGTCTATCGACGTACTTCCCCAGTAGTTAAAAATAATAATAGCTTCCAGAACATAGAAAAAATAACTGACTGTCTATATCACCTCCGTAATGTGTGAAGCAGGTTTACTTAAAAGGCAATATTTATGGGACAATTTTTTAGTGATATGAATTAATTTTACTAATTTAGTTATAACATTTGTCTTAACACTTTATTGACAATAATTTTGTTTTTAGTCAAAAAACTGTAAATCCCTGCTGAGTTAATTGTCTTCCGCCAACATTTAGTAAATTTAATTTGACTATTTTAGGTAATGTAAATATAGTCATTCTTTACACAATTTATGGGCAGTTAGCACTAACATCTCCATTGAATAAAAATTACCTAGTTAGAACACAAATAGATGCACAAAGTTTTTTTAAACTATAACCATCCTCACATCGCTTCGAGAAATATATTATACTCAAAAAATAACTATTACTCTTCTTGAAATAATTACAATTTATTTTTAAAAGTGTGGTAGTTAAAAGGAAGCTTTAAAGTTTTACTACTGTAATATAAAAAATAAAACATTTTATGATGAAGCTAATGATTTTTGTATTCAGTCACGATATTTTGAAGAAGTTATAAGGATTATGATACATGCAGTCAGTCCCGCCGTGACCATGTCCAAGTCCATGTGGGTCGAAATGAAATATTATACAATAATCGTGAGTACTCATTTGCACTTAAAATATTTAGTATCCGCGAAGATATAAGTTTAAAATTATGGTTAATGCTAAAATATGATCAGATTTTAGTAGCATGCACTCTACAGATAATTAGAAGGTTTTCAACACATAATATGTATATTCGATAAGTGATAAAAATTGTAGCATCGTATATCTTTAAGTATGAAATAAAAAATTGCATCATTTACAAAATGTTAATCAATTATACTATATATTATTACACAATTTAATACTGTATTATACATTTATAATTTATTTATATTTACATATATTATGATTATATCAACACAAAACTAATACTATGTACTAAATGTTAACAAAACCCTCAAATTTGCATTTTCCAATTTGAAACAAAAAACAAAGTAGCGCTTGTTAAACATAGAAACAAATAAAACCGCATTTCAATAAAACAAAATTTTATTTGTTATACAACTATGCATATTATGTTTAATTCATGCAAAGGCATACTTCTGTTATTTTTTATTGTCGTAGTTTTGTAGAACATTTATTTTATGGCATTTTTATGATCTTGCTACAAGTATCTAAAATATTTAAAATGATAATTATATACCGTAATGGTAATAGAGGGTCAAGTCAAAGAAATATAATTATAATAATTAATGTATCTGGCGCCATCTAAATGCTTAAGTATAAGTTGCTGTTGTTATTGTGTTAGAAATACATTTTTTTAATACACAACCACTACAGTGATAGCAAAGAATTACTGACTAACTGCGAATGGGAAAATTACTAACAATTACTCAGTAGACGATTACTAATAATTACTAGCAGGACTAATAGATTATTTTTAGATAGATTTTTAGACAGTGCAGCCATCCTTACTTCCACAATCCTCTTGTCTTGGACTGACCATTAATGGCCCACTACAGAGCGCGGGACTCTCCGCTTTAGAAGGCCTAGGCCACATTCCTCTTACTAACGAATAAAATTATTAATACCTAACAATAACAGGACCTGCTTACCGATTACTCTCGCGACTGCAGTTCTATCATAGGTTTGTCACAGATGTTCATGGGCGGCATGGAAATAATTACCTACTGCAAACTCATTACATAAAAAAACATTATTGAATACATTACGCATATTGTCATAATTATACGTATAAAAAGACACCACATTTTCCACGATAAATTTTCATCCTTTAGTGGAATATTCCACATAAAGAACATTACTGAAATCCCATACGTTATGTGAATAATTGAAATTAAAAATTAAATCTGGTAGCGATCAAGCCAATCAAAGCCCATAACACTGTGTTTTAAATAACGTCGTATCGAACTTTCAAGATGTTATTCTTGCATTTTATTCACTTAACATTCAATATGAATGTATGATAAACCAATATGTAATTATGTTAAACAAAATCGAGATAAACACATGTTGGTGTATGGTACAAAAATCTGTTTGTCTTAATATTATCAAGAGTGTATTAAACAAATGAATCGTGAATTAAATGAAGCAATTCATGTGCACTTGATAGAAAAATCCTTTTAAGGAATTTGTCTTCACTGTGACTTACTTTGGGTGGGAAAAATGCTAACAGTTACTAATTAGTGGATGACTACTAATATTAAACAAGACTAGAGAAGAAGTCTTAACTTTTAAAGTTCTATTCGATTCGTTCACTTCGCTAGCCTTATAACATAAATAAACTTGACAAGTGCGTTCCGGACGGTGATTATTTACACTAATTTTTCTATTTTATTTATTTTTGGCATTTTTTAAGATCATAGACTTCTTATAGGTTTTTCCGTAATATATAACCAAAGAACTATTTTATGTACTTTTCTCAAAATTATAGCCTCAGTAGTTACGGAGATAAAGGGGGGAATGATCAATTTTCGTCTTCAATTTTCGTTTTTTCTTGAATAATTTTTAAACTATCGATTATAGAATTATGACAATAATATATTTGAGATCATTACAATGAGCCCTTTAATTTGAAATGCCACACAATACGGTTTGCAAAACAATTCTTTTTTAATTTTTATATGGTTATTTTTTTCAGAAGTTTTCTTTATAATTTCGTCTTAACGTCATAAAATATCATATAACTACCAAATTTCAACTCATTTAATTCACTAGTTTCAGAGAAAATTGGTTGTGAAGGGCGGTCGCCCGGACACACGAGTGATCCTGTTTTTCGTTTTTTTCGTTCGGAACCCTAAAAAGGATAATAATAATAACAGGAATTTATTCCCAAGTATAAGTAAAACAAGAAGCAAAGCTTAGTGTTCAAGAATATTTAATAAGATGACAGCCGGTAGGTTGTGTAGGTACGTGGGCCCTCCCGCTGCGCCGCTCAATACTGCCACCATTTTAATTCGTAAACAAACATTAAAATGGATACTGTTATTGTTTCATAACAGATATGGCAGTTATTGGCCTCGATGGTGGTAAAATCGCAATAAATAGCTTGAAATTAATTTTTGACATTATGAAATTTAAGAAGCGTTGGTTCCGAATGTAAATTCTGTGATCTTTCCTCTTTCTAGAGCGTTTTGGATACAATTCGGGAAGCTCTGACAATGCCTGTGTAAGGTTAAAAGTGGGTTAGGTTAGGGGTGTGAGTGTGAGAGATTCTATACATTTTAAATCAAAGTCAGCATATACTTTTTTTGGTGTGTCCTGCTGAATAAAGGACATATTATGTTTCTCCTGTTGCAGGCCTGCGTGTTGCAGGTCAAAAAGAGAGTAGGCTTTTACTAATCTGACACATTTACCATCTTGCTTTCATTCCAGTGTAACTTATACATAAATTGTTGTTTGTCTAAGAGTAACTGTTTAAAATGTATTTGTGATATTATGACAAAACGACGATCCTGTAGCCTAGTTGATACCTAGTTAGCCTGCTTGCGAATTTTCCGGGTTCGATTCCCGGTCAGAGATTTAATATTTGTGTTTAGGCCATGGGTGTTATAGAGATGTCTTATTTGTATTGTCGATGCCATCGCCGGCACAGGGAATCTTACTGCGGGGGTATGAGTGTGCAAGCTTTTTATGACAATATAAAATAGAGCTTTCTGCACATCTGGATACTTAATATAGTACAAAGATTTCCTCTTGATTACGATTGAATAATCTTTGCATGAGAGATGTCTCCTGTGAGAACAACTCCCGCTACAGATATTTTATAACCTTTCATCGCTTGTTCAGTAGGTAACTATATTATTTTCGTGTAACTTTAACTATTACACGCAGCGCACGTCTCATTATCGGTACTTCCAATAAATATGTTGTTTTTAACATCTTGTTAAATTAAAACACTTTTGTTAACAATTATAACTCCACACCTAAAGATTCAATTCGAATCCCCAATTATGGAAGAAACGAAAGAAATGTACAGTCGTGTATAAAAGTGTATAAAAAGCCGGAGAGTCCGCTCCACTTTCGACCTGTCTAGTTTGTCGACATCTTAATAAATCAGCACCAAGTTTGGCTGTAACGACATGATTTTTTGGATGCCAGTGCAAGGTGTAATCTCAATTAGGGCGATATATTTCCTCGTTAAAATCGGTCGGCTTGAATCATTTTGAGAGTACAATCGCATGCGTCGATTTTATATTAAGTTTTCAATTATGCTTCGTAATATGTTACTTCCAGTATGAATAAAAGAGGGCTGTTTAGGCGTTCTGTTTTTGTTGTTGTAAATTTAATGTACAGATTTGAATGTAATGTTTAAGTAACATTTTAGTAAGTATCTTTGTAATTATAATAATATTAACTTATTTCACTCTCAAAAGTGTCTTATTTATTATTTTTCTAATTATGACTTTATATCATATATATGTAGCAGAAGGAGGTATTCTATGGTATTGGTTATGAAATGATATTCCTTTTACTTTGCACCATGATATATTTCCAGTTCTAACATTCACATCAATATTCCAAAGTACTTCAACACTACGTGATCAATAATAATCTGTTCTACATTCTTGACAATTCCCTAATCGAAATATGACATGACATTTCTTATATGCCAGCCTCTGCATCAGGCAAGCGCTGTAGAATAAAGAGGTCCGTCCCTGGACCTTCACTGGAGATTCATGGCCTCACCGATACGGCTATCCTGACTTGCGCTCGTCCTCGTGCGCGGATTAATTTATCTTGGTACGTCATCACTGGATCAAAGCATGTGGTCTGCTCTAACTGCTGGGTCCGAAACACGTTGTTTTTGTGTTCACTCACGCGGCCATCGCTGACGACCCGCACGGCCTCGTGTGGATAATAAGAATTCTGTAAAAATAGTCTCAACAGTATCTTGCTCGGCTATTCTGACTACATTAACCTCACTCATATTCATTTTTATCATTCATCATTATTAATTTATAGTCAAGAATAATTCGCTCATTAAGTCTGATATTTTTTAAATGTGGACACTTAAAACATAGTGGAGAGAACTATGGTCTGGCCATTTGGTTACCAATCTGGTTCATAAAACTCTACGAAACGTCGCAATTATGTCATTGTCGTCTGGTCCGGTTCAAACCCTGCAGACTCCTGGCCCAGTCTCTCCAAGACTCTTCAGGTACATCGCCCCTTCAGTTCTATGCTGGCCCGGACTCTATTCACACTTCTTTCCTTTTTTTTCATTTTTTTTGACACCTTTTTTTACATCCTTTTTTTTACTCAATTTTTTTTTGTAATTTCATTTTGTTACTAGGTACTCTTTTTTTTACCTTTCATTTTCACTTTTCTCTTTTTTCACTCTTTTTTACACTTTTTTTTTAGTAGGTACTATTTTTTTTACCTCTGTTTTTACTTTCCTCTTTATTTTTTCTCACTTTTTTTTACAATAGCCATTGTTGCGACACATTAAATCGATATCATCATATCATCATCATTAAACCTTCTTTTACTATACTACCAGACCGACCATAGTTTCTCTACGTGACTTACACCTGCAGCAGACATGTCTCCAAGCAAACCATCGGTTTCAGTGTTAGCTCCTGGGTCTCTTGGTTTCACGTGATAGATCATTATTTCATGTCTTATCGATTTTCCGCAACTGAAAAATAAATAAGGTTAATTTGACTCGTATGATATCAGGTTACTCGTATGATAACACATTTGATGCTAGACTAAGGCTACTTATCTGCGATCCATACTCCTTCGGTCATCATGACACATTGGATGGCTTGGTTTATATGAACTCTAGCTCCACTGAGTCGCATCACTACGTTTTGCATTGTCCACGTCGATTATATTATGAACTTCCACATTCTCATTTCATCGCGTTTTGTATTGTTTCATTTCTCATTGCAAAATTTTCTTCAAATGTCATCCGAACTAGTATCATTCCTCATTTATTTTCCGATTTGTGGGCATGTTTCGTCCATCACTTCTGATGTAGCAGAAGGAGGTATTCTATGGTATTGGTTATGAAATGATATTCCTTTTACTTTGCACCATGATATATTTCCAGTTCTAACATTCACATCAATATTCCAAAGTACTTCAACACTACGTGATCAATAATAATCTGTTCTACATTCTTGACAATTCCCTAATCGAAATATGACATGACATTTCTTATATGCCAGCCTCTGCATCAGGCAAGCGCTGTAGAATAAAGAGGTCCGTCCCTGGACCTTCACTGGAGATTCATGGCCTCACCGATATATACATAATGAAGTTAAAGAAAAATATACCTTATTACTGATTAAAGAAACTGACAGTAATGTAGTAGACATTACTGTCATATCTCATCATTGATACTTAGTAAACTACTTAGTTCTAAAATGTCGAACATGAAATGGTTATGCTGTTTTTTATCTAGTTTATTATTCAGATAATTTCATTTGGTTCGATATTAACTATATTCTTCAATTTTTTCAATAAAAATATATCACTGACCTGTAACAATAAACGCCATTTCGAAAAGGTACTTTGTCATAGAGGAAAAGAAATGGCGAAAAAAAGTTATGTTTTTTCATATAATTACTGTATTCTAAACATAATTCTATTCATAAACTGTTTTTGATACCATTCAGATACTTATTAGCATTCTACGTTTCCCGGTTTCAACTCACATTAAATTGAACCACCTCATAAATAAAATCAGAAATCTATCCCGAGACTTAAAAGAAGAACTTTACATAATAATTTACGCTAGAAACCAGCCAAGTGCCACACATGCGCGCGTAACACGAAACTGTTGCAAATTTTCCGACCATATTTAGTTCGGAAATGCGTAACAGCTGCTATAAACCAGCGGCGAGCGGTCCAAGAAGGCGAGCTATTCCCATAGCACTTTTGCTCGCGACAGTACAACGGCCAATAATGCAAACCCTCCATTATGTGCGCTAACGAGAGACATTTCTTTTCGCTCTGCAACTATATCGGGGAATGACTGACCGCTGGCAATTTGGAAAAAATGATGATTTGTGACTTCGTAGCTACATGACTTCTCTTGAATTGAGTGACAAAAATCCTGTCAAAACATGGCTTTATACTATGTTTTAAACAAACTAGCCCTTATTGCTATGTGCCTAAGGCTCGCGTTAATAAGGAAGGTGTTGAATTGGGAACGGAAAGGGTTAATAATATCAATTAAATCTGTTAAGGTTTTATTGTGCTCGCACCTTATTAGGATAAGTACAGTTAAGTGTAAACAAATAAGAGCAGTTCAGCTGTCGACATTTTTGCTCCGATTGCAAGAAATATTTCGTATGCCTCGTTTAATACCATTTAGGGCTGTTTATATTAAATAACTTATTTTCTTAAGACTTCTTAAAATTACATTAAAACACTTTGAATTCCAGTAACTACCTACTTAACTTTCTTATGCCATTTTGCAACTTACATGGTAATAATGTTGTGTACTTTTTCTAGAGCTTGTTAAGCGTATCACATAACTTTTAGTTGTCTACGTTGTGAAGTGATATTGACATCACTGATAGAGAAAATTGGGCTACAAATCGAATTATGACGACATCACACTATATTATATTACACAGTGACACCACGTTTGACCTGACTCACGCTATCGAAGTTTTCTATTATAAAACGCTTCATCATCATGTTTGAACTAGTCATGTTCGAAGCATGTTCCCACGGCTGCTAGCCTGGCTGGATATCTCCGACAACAAAATGGTGCTGCTACTGCGGCTTATTGCTGCTGAACTAGTAACGAATGAGATGTTGAGAATAAGCTGTATATACAGGGTACCTAATGACTTATTTTTTATTTTATTTATTTTATACTCACATATCTAAATACATAACTAAATACATAACAGCAGTGATAGCCTAGCGGTTAGAACGTTGGTCTCCCGAACGTGGGGGCCCGGGTTCAAATCCGGACACGCACCTCTTATTTTCAAATATTATGTGCGTATTACAAGTTAATTATCACTTGCTTCGGTGAAGGAAAACATCGTGAGTAAACCTGCACACCTGAGAGTTCTCCATAATGTTCTCAAAGGTGTGTGAAGTCTACCAATCCGCACTTGGCCAGCGTGGTAGACTATGACCCTGTACCCCTCACATTGTGAGAGGAGACACCGAGCACAGCAGTGGGACAATTATGGGTTGTTGCTTTGCTTTTTTGCTTTTATCTGAATACATAGGAAATAAGATATTAAAAATATTTTTACAAGTGAACTTCTTATTCCTAATAATTTAAATATAGAATGTAACTTATGTTATAATGTAAATAATATATTTTCAAACTTAACTCACCGTGGACTGATCATATTTTACTGTAATACGCATACTCACGATATTTATTTTGTGCACCGGTATTTCGACCCGTGGCATGGATCGTGGTGACGGATAAATCATCATGTAAATAAAATTAATTATATTCAAAATACTTTACAAATACCTATCACCATCCTACGACTGCGCTGGCATCGCAATAAGTACGATATGAACATAGCTGTTGTAGACGGAGCTGCGGCGGAAGTTTGCTTTACAAATAAGCTTTGGAAATTTTGAGTTGTGCTACTGGCCGCTTAGGAGTTCCATCGTCTGGTCCCATCCTGAGCGTAGTATAATTATCATAAATATTCATTGTTATTAAAACTGTGAACAATTTGTGAAATTTCAACTCCGTAAGATGAGGTGAAGTAGCTCTAATTCACAAACAAAGCAGTTTAATTAAAAGCTTGTAAAAAGTACAAATGCATTTCAAATTAAAAAAAAATAATGAGCAAATTAATAATGAATAATTTTTTTTTACTCGTTAAGAATTTTACCTACTATTAAATTATTAATCATTTCGTATACAAAACAGTATTCCAGTCTTTGTAATAAAACATGATTTCTGTAATCCGTCGTAAACTAAACCATGAGTTTGAGTACGTTCTCGCTTGAAATTATGAGTTTAATACTCAACTATAAATAAGGGTTTCAGACCTTTGTATTCATTTCCCTTACAGATCCTATAACACAGTACAGCTCAATGTAAATTGAACTGTAGTTTGTTAACATTATGATCGCTTTTCGAATAAAGTCAGCTCACTTAAAACATTTTAAGAATCTGTTTCAAATTCGCTTTACTTGTTGCAGGCAAAGTTGTGTTTAAAGGCTTAAGTCTCAATACAAGGACGTATTATTTTGATACGTCTTTAAACAACATGTTATAATTCGTTAGACCTTAGAGGGTTTTACCTTAAAACGAACAAATAATCTGTATTAAATCTGTTTTTACTATTAAGTTAATATTCTACTTTGCTACATTGTTGAATACTAAATTATAAACAATGGATTTCCACAAAGTAACACCTGATACTATGTTATTAATAATACAAAGCAAAAAGCAAAAATCCGTAAATGGCCACCGTAGGTCACTTTTCTCGTAGTGAGAGGAGACCTGAGCCAAAAATTGGGACAGGTATAAGATGTGATAATGAATTTCAATGGTTTGTTAGGTCCATTAATTCGACAAGATGTTCTAACGAGTCATTACGTAAGGTATTCAGCTCAAAGGTGGATAAGTCTCAAAGAAGTTAGGAAAAATTAAAAAAATATGCAAATTAATTGTGTGTACACCTTGTTGGCGCAACTAAATAAATAAATAAATAAGAGTTTATTGATGATTTAGTCGTCAACCATTAAAGGTAATGAGTAATAAAGGTTTTTTTTCAATTTTTATTTGTTTGCTCATTTTATGTAAGCGTATGTGATTGTCAATTATTGTCTTTATTATTAGTCTTTGTTTGTGATTAGCTTTGTGTAAATATGTATTTTTGATTTATATATTATATAATTTTTTATGTGTAATTTTATTATATTTATTTAACTCATAATATTTTTATAATTGCTTTATTTACTGACAATTTATAACTTGTTGCAATGCTTACCAGAATAAATCATTTCTTTCTTTCTTTCTTTTTTCTTCTTTCTAATAAAGGGTAAGGTAACAGGTTAAACAAAGTGTAAGAAGTGTATCGATCTCATAAATTCAATCACACCTCAAAACTCGTGGCGCATCCTGCTGAGGAACAGATTAGGCAATGAATGACTTTGAGTCCGTCCTTTTAGAGGTTACTATAATCTGTGTAATCCATTGTTTAATCCCGACATAAATTAGTCATAGTCAGGATTTTTAGCTTTACAAGCTGTGTTACTGTCAACTTATAGATAGATCTAGATAGTCATATTTTAGGAAACTTTTTATCCCAGAAAAAGGTTTCCCTGGGAAGTGGGATGAAAATTTGTATGGAATATTTTTAAAACATCAACCGATTTACTTCGCAACTAAGGTAAAACATAATTTCCGTATGCGAACCTGAGGGCAACAGCAAGTTTATTAATAAAAAAAATGGTTGTCTGTAAAGTCAGTTTACAGACGGTAGTTTAACGTGACAACGAAACATTGAAAACAATGAAAACATTGATGAAGTGCTCGAATATAATATTATCTTTGGAAATTAACTTATAATTAGAGACGAAAACGAAATGTATAGAGTTTGTGCTACCTAATGTTAAAAAAGTCAGCAAATCTCTTAAACTAAATAATGAAACATTGCATGGAGGAATCGACGGTCTTTTTAGGGGTGACCTTGGATAGTAAACTTCAATGGGGCCCACATATAACAAATCTCGCGACAAAACTCGGTAGGGCTGCTTTTGCTGTTAGGAAAATAAGGCATTATACAGACGTCGAAACTGCTAGGATAGTCTATTTTGCTTATTTCCACAGTGTTATGTCTTATGCCATCTTGCTGTGGGGCAAAGCAGCCAATATAAAACAAATTTTCATACTCCAGAAACGGGCAGTTAGGGCTATTTATAAACTTAGGTCTCGGGAATCTTTGCGTGAAAAATTCAAGGAAATAGGTATACTTACAGTAGCTTCCCAGTATATCTTTAACAATGTAGTTTTTATACGGAAGAATATAAACGCGTATAAACAAAATTTTGATATTAATAATCGCCATACGAAAAGAATGCATCAATTAGTTACGCCTTCGTTCCGCCTAAGTAAAGTGCAGCGATCTTTCATAGAGCTTGGTATACATTTCTATAATAAAATCCCAAAATTAATACGTGACTTGCCAATAGAAACTTTCAAAAAACGTGTAAAGACACAATTGTTAGGCAAGGGATATTATAGTGTAGACGAGTATTTAAATGACAAAGACGCGTGGAAATGACCAGCTCTGCAACCAGCTCCGCTCAGAATAGTAAATACTTTTGTATTATTATCTTTTTTTGTAATATTTTTTAAAAGATGTGCTGAGGAGTTTCTTTAGGCTTTTCTTCTCCTCCACGACAAAGCACCTTCCGAAAAGCCAAAAAATGACGTGCATAAGTGTATCAGTGATACCTATATGAATAAAAATATTTTGACTTTGACTTTGAAACTTTTATCTTTATACTACAACGCCATCTAGAACTCCTGAACTAAACTATTTTTTCAGCAAGTTCCTTTCTGACTTAATTGTGTATATAGTTTTGTTCATAGATAGCGCTTTCTCCATCGTTCGCTCGCTCGCGGAACGCGACAGATGAGTCATGATTTTTCGTGCGTGCACCCGGCGTTCCGTTTTAATAGACGTTATCACGTCAAAAAGAATGTGTGACATTCTTCGAGATACTACACTGAGATTTTTCCAACTATAATTAAATTCACGCACGTAGGCGAACAGTAAAGAGCAAACTAAGACAATGCTTAATATTCATATAACCAACTACTAAGTTAAGCATTTCTCAAGGCTTAATTTCCATGAAAATCCTTCCACGCAATCGATAATTCAAACGATATACGGCAAAAGTTAAACAACACTGCCACGATCTAATATCGACTCTAACACTCTGCTTTAAAATTTAAATTCCAGTGATAATATCTGAGGTAAATATTGAGTTATGCTCGAAGGAAGTCTTTGTATTATTCAGTGATGCTACTGTGAACTACTGGTTGTTTTAAGATTCAAATTAAATATTCCTATTTGATTACATCCAGTACTATGTAGTCGGATTGAGAATTATTTTTCCGTTCAAATTTTTAATGTGATACATTCTTTGGTGCTTGTTCAATGACTGTTCAAGAACTGACAAGCAAGCATAAACAAACCATATATTATGATTTATATTTTTATGCAAATAGCCGGCAAACCAATAAAAGGGACACCTTAATAAGTGGTCACCTTATAGCTGCTAACAAATAAGACGGAAGAAAAATAATCTGCAATGAAGTATTATTAAAACTGAAATGCAAACAAGTATATTTCGATTGTGGTTACATAATTGGACTACAATAATTCTGTTATTAATTTATCTATTAAAGATTTATCATCATCATCATAGTCGTTATCTTCAATGCTGAAGGTCGTGTCTAGCATGAAGTGTCGATCACTCGGTGCACTATGTTCTTCCACTTTTTCCTGTCCTGGGCGGTCTTAAAAGCTTCGGCAATTGGTAGTCCGGTAAGTGTCTTTACTAGGTCAGACCAGCGGGTTGGAGAACGACCGCGTGGTCTTTTCCCGTCGACCTGGCCAACTACCACGAGCTTCTCGAGGTTGTCAGGGTTTCTACGAGCTCGTAGAAACTAAAGATTTATATTTCTCCATAATAATTTCTAATGAGACTTGTACCACATTGTCCGTTGTAGGTAATTTGAAGACCTAGGTTCAGGATCAGTCATCATTGGAGCAGTAAGAATACGCCCTAGCTCTCGTTAATTGCGGGTGTCCCTATCGGGTATTTGAGGGTGATCCCTCTGTATCACTAAAATCTTTCTATTGTTATATGTAGATTAGGTATAGGTAGATTAGGTAGTGTAGAGATCATTGACTTAAATATTATCAAAATAAGAAAAAAAAAGACGTAAATTTTCACCAATGGCATTATATTGACATAAAAGTACGCATCAAAAACTGGCATATTGCCGTCATAAAAAGGAATGTATAAACGTATAAAATCTCCAACAAACGAAACAAACAACAAAATCAAACACAAATGAACTAATTTATAAATTACAAATAAAAATTATGCTAAACAACCTTAGAAAAATAGAAAAAAATGACTCAATTAACTGGCCTTAACTAAAAATAAATACTTATAGAATTTCTCTTCAAGCAATCTAATATTATACAAGTTCTAAATTTATTTGTACATCAATTTTGAGCTTCATTGTTGACTGGCCTTTAATCCCATTAACTAAAACTAAACATACACTGGTAATATATAGACACTGGCATGGTTACAACTGGCACAAAATGATCTATCCATTTCCTTATAGAAAATGGTTAAGAGATATATGATGCTATCTTTCTCTTAAATAAACCTTAAAATTATTATGTGTGTTGAATCATGTATACAATTTTAAAAATAGAAATAAATGATTTAAATAGTCAATTAGTTGCTAAACAATCGTTGTTTATCTTTTCATGCATGCTAATATTTTGACACAATTACTATAGTCCAAAAAACGGCGTCTAAAAATATGTTTGTTTGTACAAAATTGTTTGTACTCATAAATACTTTAACTTGCATACATTTATGGCAACTGGATTTAGGCTAAAGCCCTATAATCTGGAGTGACTGACGAATCATTTAGTAACTTTGAAAGACCCATTAATTTGTATCCTTCGTCAGTCATTCCTGTAAACTTCTGTTACATACAGGCGATATTAAACTGGTTGTATTTCAATTAATTTGTAATATAATTGTCAATGAACCTGGGTACAGGTACGCCTAGGCACATGTTTCTTTCGTTTATTTTAGAGGTTTTAATCACACTGCTGAGTTACTTAGCGCCCTAATTTCATCAGAAAAATATTGCCTTAGCAACACGTTCACAATGGATCAATAAAAATCATTATGGTCTATTGTCGAGAACAGCTTAGGTTAGGTTTAAACTTATATAATCACAATTGTATTGGTATACTTTTTCTGTCTCTTAAAACATTTTATTACTTAACTTTTTAATTTTAATTTCAACGTTTCAATAGAGCATTATCACTATTGTATCTAGCGTCTGTAAAATTATGGCATTGACGATAGATTCATTGTCCTTTTTCATTTTATTCGTACACAAGTTTCTGTATATATTTTTCAAAAGTATTCAATATTTTACAAAGCGTTTTAATTAGTCTGACTGAATATGCAGCTATTCAGTTGAAACAGTGTGCATCAAAAAATTATGACAAAAATGTCGCATCAATTTTGAATGAAGTCTTAAACCTTTTTTCATTGTGTAAAGCTTTCGTGTCATGAAGACATTATAATCTTACATAATTACAGAATAAAAGCCACAGACGCTTATGAAATGGCGACATTTAAAATAACGACTCTTGGATGCTCGTTGATTTTGATGAGAGAAAAATATGCATCATCTCCTTATTTTTAAAGATACAAAACACAATCATATATCACTTGCCTTTTCACATTTTCTCTTAATATAATAATTACTCACTATCTACAAAGTAACTTTAATATTACGGTAGCAAGAATAGGTAATCTAGAAGGAAGGAATGTATAATACATTTACTTAAATACTGTATGGCAGAGTATTTTAAAATAGAGCTTTCAAATTTCATTATCTAACTAGGAATAAGTACCAAAATATTTACACATAAATAAGAAACCAAATTGTGGCTATGACTGACTCATTTGTATTGTGAATACTAGGCAATTCAACCAGTCATAGGCACTTCTTCCGTCCTTTTTGGTACGAGACTCAAATCGAGGGGATTCTTCATAATGTCTTTACCGTTTGCATCACTCAAATCGATACTTAGTTCTGGCTCTGAGTCACTAACTTCGTCATTTTTTTCACTTCTAAATATCATCGCGGTAGATTTTATCGATAGATCTATAGGCTGATCTTGTTCTATAGCAACTCCGGCTACAGCTGGAGAGTGTAGAAGTAAGTCCCCTCCGTGACGATTTTGCCAAGACATAGCAGTAGGAACTGCTCTCATAGTTTGCATTGACGTCGGTAAATAAGGAGCACTTCGAGGTGAAAAGCTAGGAGAAGCGGATACACCAAACGGAGAAGATGGAAGGGTAGGCGCTTTTTTTCTTCTAACATCCTTATTTTGATTCCTAATGGCTTGCAGCCGAATATCCTTTTCGCTGCTCGGAGAAGATGCTGGCCGAAAAATGCTTAAGCCACTTGTACTTCTGGAGCTATTGTCATCTTCAGGATCTGCGGATGATGCTCCAGAATCCGATGGGGATACGCTCTGTCGCATAACATCTTCTGTAAATGGGCTTTTTTCTGTATTCTTGTAATATTCTGCTAAGGCTGCCGCCGGAAGGAGATTCGTAGGCAGGAATGATGGATTGATACTTGTATTGAATGTAGGAGGTGATTTGCTAGTCTGTAGTTGTTGTATATGTTGTTGCTGTTGTTCTTGTAAAAGGCAATGGATTTTAAACCAGTTAGATCTTCTGCCGTATCTGGAGCCAGATTTAGACATTCCGACGAGCAAGCATTTTCGTAGCCTGCACGCTTTGCATGCAGTCCTGTTCTTCTTATTGATGACACATTCACCATTGTTCTTGCACTCCGATATTGAGGACAGGTTGTTGTAGGTGCGCCCGAAGAAGGACTGTAACAAGAGAAAACCTGATATTAATAAATGAAAAGAAGGAGCTATTGATTTTGCAAAAATATACGGCCCCAATTTTGTTAACGCTTGCATTAATTACGAGTAAAATATCAACTTCCGTCGGTCTCACATAAGAAATAGTAATTTATAAACCTTACAGTTAAAAGTTGCACCTGAGCCCATTGAACTCGGTCCGTCCCTGCTCGGAATTAAAAACTACATTTTTCAAAAAGTCATCATAAAAAGCATTGCGCGGCATATCGAAATCTGGGTCAGCGTTGAGAAGGTTGTATCTCACACTTAATATTGCAGAAGTACGCTTACGTCCTGTTGCGTCTTTGACGTAAGTAATGGGTGTGTTTGGCGTTTTTTTTTGGATAAATTTGGAAGTCACCCTGCTGCGAGCGGCCTCAACTTTTTTCTTTCCCAATTAAACTCATACAGAAGTGTAAAATATGTGATTGTGTTACAGTTTACTTGGGACTGAGTGCGGTTGGTATGCTTTCTGCGGTAAATTACGATATGCCACATAATTTCAGATTTCTACAATATTATCTTTGATTGCATATTGCATTTAATCAGAATGTTTTCGTATCTTCTTACTTACTTACACCCTAATTTGCATTTTTGTTGAATCTAAAGTTTCACGCTTAAGCCATCGTTTGTATAATTCGGATACTTAAAGGAATCACATTTGCAATAATTTAAAATTTTAATGATCTAAATACTTTAAATTATTTTAAAGAAATACAACAACAATCTTACATGTATGTTTATTTATTTTGTTATCTGGATTATCCTGCGCACGATCATAAACCTGTCTATGATAAACTTTCCATGTAGGCAGAGGTCATCCATCAGCGTTAAAATACCAACACCAGTAGCCATTCTGCAGTACCAGTTCCTTACAGACAACATTATTTTAACAAAATACAATTTATTTTCACTACATTTTCTCACGTACATCCTATACGGAATCTAGAACAGAGTGGAAGCTGCAATTGAGCACAATGAGAGCGATAGACCATCTATCCAACCAGTTCGCCTTAATTTGACAGGTATTATACTAATATAGTCCTCACTATAACAGTAACAAGTCGTTTTCAACACCCACTGACTAGATTTACGGACTTGTCATACTGAAGACGTTCAACGAGTGATTAAATGGGCAAATGATGATGAGAAGTGAGCATCAATTGACAGTAATGACGTATTATTTTATTTAATGACTTGTCAGAAAAAATATTTACTTCCTTTATCAAATGTAACATTCAATGGTATTGTACTTTTGTCCTAGTATTTTTAGTATATATTTATATTATTACTAGGAAATCGCCCTCGCTTCGCTTTGGGAAAAATAGTAAAAAAAAACCTACATAATATAGCCTATGTCACCCGGGGATAGTGTAGCTTCCCAACAGTGAAAGTATTTTCCCAATCGATTCGGTAGTTTCGGAACCTATTCAATGCAAACAAACAATCAAATTTTTCCTCTTAATAATTGGTATAGTTAGATAATACGAAGAATACGTGTTAAAATTAAAGCAAATTCTCAAGATTTAAAATATGTAAGTATAGTTACATAAGAATTGCTTATACGTTTTCAAAGTGTTTACAAATCATTTCAACTTAAACACAATGTTCAAAATAGCATAATCATGTTAAAATCTAGAAATTTCCAAAACCTCTAAAAATATTTATTTTCAAAATCCTTATGACATTTGAATTTAATCTAAAAACCTCACAGTGAAAATTTAATTTCAGTTTTATAAAGTACTTAATCATTCAAGTCAATTTATTAATATCTTTAATTTGTACGTCTCGTAGTTTTATAATAGTTTTCGAGATCATTTCTGTTAATAGTGTGCGTGCTCAGTTGGACAAATGGTCAAGTATACAGCAATTGAACCGGTCTTCATCAGATAAAGTTTCAAAATGTTTCAACTCGTAATATAATGCTTCATATTATAATTAGAATAGGGGCAGTAATTGCAGATTTTTTGTTATATTAAATGTAATTTCACAGGATGATACCGTATCACTTTAGTTGCTAATTTAACAAGTTGTAAAAACATTATGACCCTAATATTATATTTTGTCTCCGGTCTGTTAGGACTGATTCCTTTATTGTACTCATCTCATAATGAACGAATATCAAAATCACTTTTTCCCAAAATTACTGATTTTCTAATTTTTTTTAATGGAAATAGCCGGCAAACAAGCTGACGATCCACCTGATGGTAAGTAGCTATCGTCGCCCATATCTTTGTTTTAGAACGCCGGAAACTCTTATTGTCTGACAAAAAAGGTACATTCATGATATTAACCCACTTGTTACAGATACCCACTTTTTTCGATAGAATTTGCCAATTTTTAGTATGCCGTATAACTTTCGTAGTTGTAAGTTGATCGACGATTATTCGTTAACCTGTAAACTAGTAGCCGTGATAGTTGTCCAACTCTAACCGCTTGACTCTAACCAAAATTAGCTCTTTGAAACCAAATATTTCGCGAACGCAAGCGAATAGTCTAAAAAACTATTAAAGTATCAAAGGTACTATAGTGGCGGTATGTCATAAGAGTCTTGTTCCGTCCACAAGTAGCTGTTATGGAGGTAATTTCGCGAACGCATGTATATGAGTCACGAGATTAGAAATTTCAGATAAGTCAGTCTTCGTTATGGGTGCGGATCGCGATACAGATACGACCACAGATCGTGGAGGGTATAGAAATGGCAGCGGAATTTGATTCTAATAAGATCTTTATAATTTTATTCAGAAATACGTAAGATATATATCGGATACCTAAACAGGAAAAAGTCGTAGATAAGATTTAAACATCCAAGCTTGTGGAGTGTATAATTATGAATATTGGAAGTCTGAATTAAATTAAATATAAAAAGGGAACGAATAACTTATTTTGTAATAGAAATTAAGAAAATCATTTGTTGCGTTAGATTTTTTGTCATAAATTATGTTGCATTTGTTTTGAACACAATTGATAATTTTTTTTAAATATCAATACACGCCACAATTGAAAATAAATCTAATTATGTTGATAAAACATAAGTACAAAACTGTAACGAGTGAACAAAATCGCAAAAATATAATGTGACCAAATTATTATTTCTTTCATACATGTGCGAAAGCTTGTGTGTGTAACCCTTAATTCAATTATTTTGCCTGTTATTATTTTGTTTCCAATTTTTGTATTAACCTTATTTTTATTGGAAAGTTATTTACCTTTAACTGCTGTTAACTATGTTTTGAATAAGAAATAAATACTTTAAACCTAAATCTTTCTATATCTCCTTGATTCTATGGTAGCGACCCTCTAATTGAGCGGCACAGGCTTGTTGCGTAGGTACGTGACTTGATTCGGTTGTTATTACGAGAAGTACTGCAATAATTGCGCCCGGATAATTTTTTTATTGTAATGGACGGTTTGATGTGCATTCGAGATGTAAGGGTTAAGAGTCTTAAGAGATTAGAGTCTTCGCTGCAAGCATATAAAGTATTCCTGCATTAATATCTGGCAAGGATTCTCTTGCGAGAGTTAATAAAACGCTCGTTTGTAATTGCTGATGAAAGAGAATACGTTTCTTGATTAACATTTTTAACAATTTTCTAAGGTACGTATTTCTCCTATGACGAGTGATATGACTAGGTCGTATTCCATAAGGATAATCTAGATCCTCGATATCCAGTACATAAGAATATATTTTAGCCATACATAATCAGGAAATAAAATACCTTCCCAAACACTATAAACTTACATACATACTAGATAATTTGTAATATCCGGGAGTCGAAAGCTTAACCATTACTAGGTGAGGTAACTCGCAATAGAACTACAGAGTTATTTTAATAAACTACTTACATTTTACAAAGTAACGTCTGAATCATACCATCGACAATAAGTTGAAGATTTTATCGTGTGAATTTAACGAATATAAGTAAACAATGTACAGAAATAGATAAATATAAACCGCACCATATGAGAAAATAACACGGAGATATGAATTTTATTATTGAAACCGTATTGCTTAGAATTCGATTCCCTTGAATGAATAATGGAAAAACGTCAGTTGTCTCGTTACTGGAGGTGTGGATGTTTCGACAGATCCGTATAATGTGTTGTGGGATGGATATGGATTATTCCCAGGATTAAGTGATATGATACGTATTATACCTACCTATTACATCTATCTGATGGTTAGCAGCCACTTTCGTATTTAAACACCAGACGACTCGAGGCAGATTGAATTCATATATATTGGATAATATATTCTAATAAACTACTGAACAGAATTTCATGAAAATTAGCACACAGGTAGACATAGGGTACAAGCTGTGAGAGCAATATTAAATAATGGTAAAAAAACTTTTTAAAAACATGCTTTAATGTGACGTATTATTTTTCGTGTTCTCCTCAGCAAGCCCTTTCATTTGATACCTATACCTACTGTGGCAGTGCAGAAAAAATAACTAGTCCGCCGTCTTGGATAATCCGCCATATTGGAATTAGAATGACGTCATAGCTAAGTATGAATTGTCATCTAAAATAAGAGTGTATAATAAATTTCGGATCAATCGGTTAAAGATAACTGATTTAAAATTCAGTTGCAAAATTCCACCCGGACAAACATACAAGTTAAATACGTTACATTACAAGTTAAATAAAAGCTTGTAATAAATACACCCTTACTACAGTAGATACTTGTATAATGTACATTTATGGAGTATATTTTAAACATAAATATTAAACAAAACTCCTTGTTTTCCGGGAATCTATATTGCAAATAGTGCATGCTAACAACATGGACGTTAACTAGTCCTGCTATGCAACCAGACAATTTTCACGTCCCCTTCAAAGATTAAATCCAAGCGCATAAATCGAGAGAAGATTACTTAATTTGTACCCTTTAGTTACCATTTACATGTCCTCGGTACTAGTTACATTTGTAATAGTCAGTGGGGTATGAAAATATTATTAATTCTATAAGTACTAGTTAAGTAATATATAGCATCTATTAATTTCAACTGGGAAAGGTTAATTTTATAGAGGTTAATTAAAATTAAAACCGGTTTGTATGCGTATTAAAGTTGGAAAACTTGAAATCAATTCATGTTTCTTGTTAGCTTCTTCTTCTCAAATTGGCATAAAAGGATATAATTTATATTATTACACATATAATAACAGAAATTAAAACATGAAGGCTTCCCTTTAGGATTTAATAAATAAAACATAGTATTACGATACACTTATATTTAAACTAAAATTAGACACCTGCTTATAATTGCAACGATTGCTAATAAAGATACCGTCAACAATGGCTTGACCATGATCAAGCAGTTTGAATTTTGTTGCCTCTTACTTAGTATCACGCATGGACTTGGAGTCAATCTT
This sequence comes from Thymelicus lineola, assembly GCA_963932265.1. Classification (NCBI taxonomy): domain Eukaryota; kingdom Metazoa; phylum Arthropoda; class Insecta; order Lepidoptera; family Hesperiidae; genus Thymelicus; species Thymelicus lineola. The sequence goes on from OZ010694.1 coordinate 14,019,333, forward strand.
GCTTACATTGCAGTTGTTAAGCCATATTGGCCGCCTTTAGGTATAAGAGCTTCAAACTAGGAGTGTCACCGATCACGGCCAGTTCAGGACTTTTAATAGGATACACGTTAGGCGTCCACAATTAGGAGACCCGTGCCCCGATGAACCGTTAATAGATTGAAGCCATATGCACTATTTATACACGAGAGTCATCCTTAAAGCAGTCGCGATTCAATATTCATTATCAAACGACAGTCGTGAGCCAGTTTGCAATGCTAAGTTGGAGTCATCCGTCACACGTCTATATAAGATCATCGTTAAATTAGTCAATGGCTAATACGATTAGCGGCGCTGAGTACAAATTGACTATTTATGTATGACCGATAAACATACTATTAGGTCTGGCTCGAGATGGCACTCACCTGGACACTTACAGCCTTAAAATTAAGGTCGAAAGTTGATTGATTGACGCGCCGTCGCGGAATTCTAATGATGTTTAATGCGTATCAGTATCTGATGTATCGTGGAAACGGATGCATCGTCCTTGTGGTGATTAATATAAGGTTGAAAGTTGAATGTATAACATGAAGTTGAATGCACTATATTAGCTACCTCTTTGTTTATAAACTAATAGGCACTTTCCTGACTAAACAGAGAAATGCGACATACAGAAGTTGTTTCGTCATCACAACTCATAGCCGTCGTATTGGACTTTGATTAAGAGCCGCGGGATACGAACCCAGTTCCTTTGGATAGGAAACAGATGTTTGAATTACTTAGTTACAAAGGTAGTAAAATCAGTAACTACTATTCTGATACTATTCTAGCGTTTAATAGAGATGTTACATGAAAATAAACACAATTTTCTCGTGAAAGTGTTTGAGTAAAACACTTGAGTTCATGCTTCTATAACTGACTATTTCCTCAAACATAACATTATTAAAAAACCTATTTCCTCAACGTGCGTTATGAGTATGACAAATGTTCAAAGAATTCGATTGCGAGACGAGTGGGCGTGGCTCCGTTCTCACGCTCTTTGTATAATAAAACGCTTTTTCTTTTATAACAATATTTTTGTACGCTTTCGACTAATCTATATGATAAAAAAATCGTTTTAATTTTGTTTGTTTACATTTATGAAGCTTTTATTAATTAAAATATTTGAAAACAATTCTGTGTTCTATTAGGTACTCACGTAAACTTTCAATTCAGGCATACTTTTGTACCAACGGAAATAAGACCTTGTGCTACTGGAAGAAGTTTCTATTGCCGATCCATATTTTATAATTATAGACTAAATTAACGTTATATTAATTTCCGTAAATTAACCGGTTGTTCCTTTTGATTCCAAAGCAAAATATAAGGGGTTTCATTCATTTCAAAAGCTGTCTGACTCATGGTTCAATAATCCATAAAAACTATTAAACAAAGCCAGGTTAAATCACTTGTATTGTATTCTGCAAACACTTTCATTGAATGTCGCACATCATTGCCTCGGGTTAGGCAAGAGGTTACCGTTATTCAAATGTGTCGTCATGTCAAAATGTATTGTTTGGGCTGGATTGGTCATAATTTTGCGATAACTTTCTCACACTACAAAAATTATGAATGAGATAAGCCTATCTCTTGATGAATAATCTTGGTATCGTTCGCAGAAGTTTGGGTCCGGTCTTAAGGAATAATTTATTCTTTAATATTGCTAATGTTAAATTAAGAGTGTTTTGATTTTTTAAACCTGCCCCATGTTTAATACATTGCTGATTGTTATTTTAAAGCTACGAGTATATGGAATGCCGCGACTAAATAATTTCCAAATAAAGAGGCCTAAAATATAATATACCAGATCGGATGAGTCTCGTGACTTACATAATTATATCAAAACACATACGGTATTCAAGACTTAGATCAATAAGTTCTAGCACAAAAAAACGATCAAGAACTAACCAACAAATTGATACACTATTGCAGAAAAAGGAAAATATAATACTTTTAACTATTACCAAAAATGCACTCAACTCTCACATCTATAGACGTATGTCAAATGACACTTCACAACTTCTAGGGAAAGATTGAGTTTCCTTCATTTCAAGGGCCGACATTAAACGTTTAATAAAAGACTTAAAAGAGTACAATTCATAGTAAAACCTTTGATGAATTAATATTTAAGTTACTTGAATGTCTTTTAAGAATTTTGAATTGACGAAGGCAATTGATATTTTTAAATTTTTTAGACTATCAGATATAATGAGGTTAAATTAACGATAATATAAATTAACGAAAATATAAATTATGTTAAAATATGATAAACATACTGGTTAAGATATATTTCACAGCAAGTACGAATTAATTATACACTGTAATCTAATTGGTTTTTGTGTATAATTTAAAATATTTAAACAATACTAATTATTCAAGATCCGCTTGTTTAACTTATAACGAGGATATTATGCTATTTTAGTAAGATTGTTATAATGATTTTAATTTTATCAGTAAATTGTAATAGCCAGATTAGCATTATGTAATGTCATACATAATTCAGAATGACTCAGATGTATAAATAATAATTCATATTAGGCCTTAAAAAATGTTTTTTCCTATGAATATGTATTATCAGTATCAAATATCAGGATATAACCATAACCATTATATCACCAATTTCACCTTTTTAAGGAAGTTTCCGTGCACAAGACAAGTATTTTATTTTTATATATCTAACAATTATAAAGTTTATTTTATAGAGAAAAAAAAATGAAAATCTATAAAAGTTTAGTTTTGGCTATGAAACCCAGAGACTACAAATGTAGAATTATATTTTTATAAATTCTATGACATTTAATAATGATAACAATTTATAAGCCTATCAAATGTTTATGACCCGTGTGGCGCAATGGTTACCATGCCGGATCGCATCGCCAGAGAGTCCTGGATTCGATTCCCAGCGAGGCAGAAATTTGAATGATGTGTTTGAACTTCTGTTCTTAGTCTGGGTGTTTATCTGTTGTTTTTGTGTGATGTCTATGGCATCCACGACATAGGTAATCCTAGTACCGGGCTATGAGTGTGAAGCGTTATTATATTAGTTCTTATATTATATTTTTATGCGACTATGTATTTACTTGCCAGTGCTGTATCTAATGCCTATCCGTTTCCTGAAACTTATTAATAATATGATTAATGATAATTACTAAAAACTATAATTGAAATAAAGATGTTTAAAATAGACTCTTAACCGTTCTCTATAAGGTTACACCTTCGGTAGATTCTTGACCTAAGTCACCTACGCATTGACCTTACAATGCAAATCAAGCGTGCGTGTAATTTTTACAACCAAAACAGTTCAGGGCTAGTTTCTTAAGACATTTTTACGCTCGGGTCAGGAATGTACACTATATAAGATGTTTATAATATTATTACTACAACATAGTATAATATTATATTTTAGAATAGAATAGAATAGAATAGAATATTTTTATTTCATAAGATGCTGCAACAACAAGGAAAAGAAAAATAAAATAAAAAATAAAAATAAAAAACTTAAACAACTATGATAGTAATGTGTTGCAGTCAAACTGTATGAAAAGGGACCGCACTCAGCAATGGCCGCAGTAAAACTACGACCGCTGGTTTTCAGGGCGATCCCGAGTTCGCGTAGCTTTGCCTGTGGTGTCACCTTTCATACAATCAAAAAACAAACCCATAAGTTATTACCCTAACACATGACATAAATCTTAATCAACTTATCTTAACATATTAAAACTTAACGCATTACAAAGAAGACAATAACAATTACAAAACATGGGGTATTTACCCTCAGGCGCTTACTATTGGACCGACCGACGTGACAGGACATTAATATTAAAATACTTACTGTTCGCGCGTGTGTGTGTGTGTGTGTGTGTGTGTGTATATGCGCGCGCGTGTGTGCGTGTGTGTGAAAGTGAGCACGCGCGTGTGTGTGTGTGTGTGAAAGGAGAGCGTGCGTGTGTGTGTGTGTGTGTGTGTACAGGTGAGTGTATGTGTGTGTGTGTGGAGGTAAGTGTGTGTGTTTGAGCTGGCGCAATTAAACATGTGATTTTTGAAGTTCAAGTAGGTGTGCTTTGTATTCTTTTTTAAATTTTCCGACAGTCAGTCAGTCCGATTTTAACACCGTTATTATTAGGTCGTCAAATTCAGAGAAACTTGTGTGTTTGCATAATTTTATTTAGGGTCAAGTTAAACCGTATGTAAAGTTTTATCTTGGTCAATTTATTTCTAGATGTAACAAATTATCTGTCATTTATCATAACTAGAAGTTAATTTTTGAAGATTATTTGCTGGTTAAATGGGTATGTGTTAAGTCCAAACAACGTTTACCGTAGGACAATAAAAATACTTTTAGCGTTACCGTAGAATATAAAAAACTTATAATTAAGACAAAAATTTTGGCCATTATTTTGTCCACCATCTAGTAAGGTGTAAATGCCGCCATTAGACTTTCAACATACCATAGTTTGCGCATTGGAGGAAGCAGAGATTCCATTAGTAAACTAGCTTTGACGTTCGCGGACTTTTATAAGAATACTGTCATTCTAATAAAAATAACAATTGTAAAAACAATATCTCTTCTCGTTTACCTCTAAACCACGATATAGCTAATTAAAATACGGAAGTGAAACAACGGTTTGAGATTCTCATCTTATCCTTGTTTACAAGTGAGTTGTTACAATGCAATGATTATTATATATTAAAAAGAGGCAGATATGTCATAAGCGCGCGCGTTGTGTGACTCAAAAAGTTCCCAATTGGGAACTCTTATTCAAGTGAAGAAAGAGATAGCGATGTAGTTTTGACGCGAGAGCGATAAAGACGTGCGATAAAGCAATAAAGCGTGCCTTGCGGACATCGGAACAGATTTTTCGGTTGATTTGTAAGGGCATAACGTATCTATATTTATTTAAACATCATTGTTACAATGTCACGCGACCGCTGCTTCTTTGAATTGGCACCGTGATATGTAACGATTTATGTATTATCTACGTGACTGATAGTTATCGAGAAGAAAGGTGGATATGAGGAATCCCAGTGAGTCAGCTTTACGGTCCAATCTCGGGATCTAATTTGTACGCAATTAGGGCTAAGTGGTTGACCTAATTGACAACGAAGTTGAAGAAAATTGCAGCGGTTTGAAAGTGCACGTCTCAAAGATCGATTCGATTTTATTTATTGCGCTCATCTATATGATATACGCGAGGATGTAGGAGTATTACGGTAAACATAGATGTTTCCTCAGTTAATTTTATGACTTTTACTTAGACTATCATTAATTTTGTAGTGACTTTGACGAGTGAATGATGCAAGGTTCAACAGAATCTATCGATGAAATATATTTATTTTTATATTAATTCTATGGGATGATAAGCAGCCTGGTAAAATCGATATCACTTTAGAAATCATTATTTCTATTATACTATTCTATTATATATATTCTTCTATTATACTATAACTGTAAACTATACTACAATTTGTACAATAGGTTTCGTTTCGGATATGAAATTAAAGGCCTTATTTTTTTGCTTTTTCGTAACGATACAAACGAGACACATATTTAATATCAATTCCATAGATCTTACTATATTTAAGGTACGTTAACTAATGAAACTATACACACACCCATTTAATGATACGAGGAAAGAAGCAGATAAAATGCTTTAGAAACGATTAACATCTTTACGCCCATAAGTATATTTTATAATATGTTTATACTAACCTACGTCATACTGTAAACATGAGTATTACAACCTTTATTCATAACAACTAATTCGTAAACATTTACATAAAACCTATTATAATAATAACAATTTCTTAAGCGTGTCAACACGGCAGTAAAACATAAAGCAGGGGATTTATGGCATATCATTTAATGATGACGCCTTTTAAATGTAAAATGTTTCTACACGAGTGTATATAGGCAAGTTTGCTGTTGCAACGATTTATTGGTCAGATAGATGATTAGAAGATATAGGATTCGATGGTGCAAGTGTTCTTTGTGAGGGTAACCAACATTGTAAATAAAATTGCAATATGGTATGGATTTACATAGTAAAACGTGTTTTAACTTCAATTAGTTATTAATTATAATACATTAATTCTGTCGCGAAGTAGCTTGAAATAGTCTAGGGTCAAGCAATTCAGATTAAGATAATCATGACTAAACTAGCTATTCTTACAAATCAGATGTATCTCTAATTTTCCTAACTTTTTGTACAATTTAAGCACTCTTATTAATTTTTGTATTTCATTTACGTAAGTGATTTAACGGTTGGTGTTCGAATAAAGAATAATATCTCAATTTTGTGCGTCGCTAATAAACAAGCATTCGAGCTATTTGATGGTAAGAGAGTGAGAGAATAAGAGGCATTACAAATGCGTTACTGGCAAGGAAAGAACAAAGAAGAAAGTATCTATGTGTGTAACTGTCAGGATATTCGTAGTCATTTACAGTACGTAAATAGTTGCAGTAATACACTCTAGCTACTTCAATGACAAAGTGACAACACATGTGAGATCTCTGCGAATACAGAAATGGAACATGACAAAATATGCGGCAGGTCTCCTCTTCTGTGGAGAGTCTTGTATCCTACAATGAGTTGCTCAGAGATTACAATCTGATAGGTGCTTCAAGTTGAATAATATAACTGTTAATTCACAGCACATTCATGAGCATAGTCAAGTGTTCAAATGTTCAAAAACCAAGTTGACACTGAAAGCGTAGTCACGATTAAGTTTAAAATTTATTTTTAACATGACAAGCGTCATGGATGGCCGAAACCCGAGTTTTACAATACGTCGAATGGTATAAATAGTCATACATAATGACTCCGCCGCGCCACCATCTGATTTGACAATAAAGACGCGCGTGGGCGGCGATCGCTTTATGCGAGATGCGCGAACAGTTTTTACGCCACTGCCATGAAGGGTTGTTTTTCACGCGTATCTTGTATGTATGCATATAATATTATTGATTACCTTATATCTTTCAAACCACTCGACCAATTAAGATAATTCATTATATAATTAAGATATCATTACATGCAGGTTCCAAGTGTGCCCAAGTCTGCTTAGATAAGTGAAATTAGAAAAAAAACAAATATGGTGGCTATGAGATGTCTTTGTTTGAAATAACAAAAAATAAAAATTAATCAAATACTACAATTAAAGAACTTATTATAAGGATTTCAAAAAGGTATACCATGATAGATTTTTAGATTGTATGCGGGTTTCTTATTTTTAAATTTATAGTAATTTAAAACATTAAATGGAGATGTTAGACGAATTATGATTTATATTTATACATTTCTTGATTTATCAGAAGAAAAGAAAAAAAAATGGGGAGTAAAGTATAAAAATCATCTTTCAATAAATTCACATTTTTATGTGTAGTGAATTTTTCTGAAAATTATTATGACGCTTACGATAAATATTTTTTATTAACCCTTGATAGTCTGCGATATCTCCTTTGAAGAAATAAAGTATATAAAATATTTATAAAATTGTTTTGTTACTAAAGTACATAACATTATTGTTGAAATCATCATCAATGTTTTTGTTCTTTGAAATTTGGATAAATTCCAATATACCTTAACATGCACTTTACCCAACAAACATAGCTTGAACCCAACAAACATAACATATTTTGTCGAATAAAAAAAAACATTTTTAATTTTGCATTTAATAACTATTACTCGTAGTTTCATTTAGCTTTACCATTCTTGCATAAAGCAGTCCATAGACGTTAAAAGAATTTGTCGTATATCAGTGAAATGTCCCGTTCGCGGTCGACATCAAAATTCTGTTAATTAATTCAGCTCCCTCATGCCTCTCGCTTTATATTTATTTACTTTTTATCTGTGTTGGGCACGAGTCGATAAAATACCATCTATCGTGTGGTACAACACACAAACTTATTGACCAATATTTTTTTTAGATAAACTAGTTTCAATAGAATAAAAATAACTGTATTTTTCATCATGGAGATTGTTTTTGATCACATGAATCGATTTTGTAATATTTACAAGTTTGTTAATGTATTATAAAAATTAACAAATAGTCTACGATCTATCTATTTATTTGATCGTAAACTATATTCTAAAGTCTAAACCTTAAAATACAAAAGTTTTTACTTTTACCATGTAGGTACTTAAGAGAAACTGAAAATCGAGGTAAAGAATAAAAATCGCCACCGCCCAAGACTCAAACCATAGAAGATTTCGTAAGGCAAGAGCTTATGGTGGTCATTTTTTATTGTAAGGGTCATCGGACACAACCGCTGTGACACCGTACTTTTTATAGATTGTTGAGATTTAGTGCTGTTGGTGTAAGGTGCGGTGATAAATTTATTGTCACTTATCACGTGGTAATGGACCGTGGATGATTTTAGATTTTTGGAGCGTTTAGCTCTCAATGGTATCATCTTGACGTATAATGGTACGGTCATTGACATATGAGGTATTGTGTGCGATATTTACACCTGTTTGTCTGTATGTATGTATTGTACGTGAAAGTATTTTTACTGTTCTATGTTTATTTACCTACATACAAAATAAATGATGACTCCCACAATCGAACTCATCTTTAACCTTAGCGTTTGTGCTTTAAAATTTGTCCAAAAAATTAAAACACAAAAGCTACCTAATGAGAAAAGGTCATTGCATTTCTTGAAAATCACTAATACCAAAGGAATCATTAAAGCATTGACTAATGATGAACATGCATATATCCGAAAATTACGCGCCGAACGCGCCGCATTTCTATGAAATCATAAGAAAGCCCGATGCGGATGACATAATATGTGGCCGCATATATATATGGTGAGGACATATGTGCGTTCAGCATAAGGAGGAAAGGGGTCGGTTCAACTGAAACACGAAAATAAAGATAGTCGAATGAGAGTGATAGCAGATAAAAGACTACGCCTCAAAAAAATAAAAAAAAATTTCAACATTAACAGTCCATCTTAATTCTCTAACCCATAAACTTATCCACAGATAAGAAAGGCCACTTTTTCTAAATCCGTGTCAATTTCTAGTTCTATATTAAAGATAAAGTTCATTAAAGGTACACGATCAAGTATACTTGTCAAGTTTGCAGCGGACATGATTCGGCATCCAGTTTCCATGAGCGATCTTCCATACATAGATATCCATACACGTAAAGTTTACTGGATGCCACATCAAATCCGCTGCAAACTTGACAAGTATACTTGATCATGTATGGCCAGCATAACTAAGATCCGTATTAGTAATCCAACTTCAGCTCAAAAACGTGATCTCAGATCCTAAAAATGTCATTTTTATACGCTTTGACTTATTCCAGCATCTCAAACCGAATCTTGAGATCGCAGAAGTCTTGATTGGCTTAACATGAGCCTAAGAACTTTATTCACCCACGACCTACGAAGACTATACCGGTCGTAACAATTACTGCTACATATAAGTGAGGCCGTAAGTAAGGTGTTATCTTAATGTGGATTAAGACGTGAATTTACTACTCACGACACGACAACGATGTAAGGATCGTAGGGGATAACTCAATTTACAAATACAAATATAAAAATCTTTATTACGTCTCATCCACAAATTACATTCTGGTGACATTTTAAAATATGAATAAAAGGAAAATATATGTTAACGCTAAGTAATCTGTGGGAGATCTGGTGTCTAAACTAAGCCTTGGTCTGTATCTTAGTACACCAGAGACCCCCTAGCTTAAGCAGTAAATATATTCATTGGATTTTGGACTAGTAAGAATTTCTAAGAGTTTAGTAAACTTAATTAGTTGAAATATTATGAATATATACTAATTATCCCTAAAGAAGGTTAATTATTTAATTTAACCCTAAAGAAGGTTCTACAAGCAACCTTATGTTTCATTTTGAACATTTCAGCGATAATCACATACATACAGTGATAGTCTTAGGAACCCAATGCACCTATAATTTACTTAAGATTAAAAATACTTAGGACTGCAGTTACATGCGCCTCTTAGGTAACATTTTTGGTATTGCTTAATTTTCTTGTACCTACTTGTGACAATATCGCAATAATTTTTGCCTGCTTTTTGATTAAAATTAATTCTCATATCTCATAACGTTTATACACTTGTAACATCTTTTATTGCCTTAACACAATATCAATATCTCGGCAAATATTTGGTACATTTTATGACAGTCAATAAAGTGGCATTAGTAATAAAATTCAATTTTGCGTAAAAAATTTACTTAACAATTTATCAAATTACATAATTTGTTAATAATTCAAATACTAAGTCGTAAATTAGTAGTGATATTGCTTTTAGCAATAGTTTTCGAAATTAAGATAAATCTCATTATTTGTCCAATATACTAATTGATAAATTCACAAAATATCTGTAATATGCTTTACCTATTTTAACATATTATCGAAAATCGTATCGTGAACTAAAAATTATTCCTTTAAAGGTTAGTTAGTGCAAGGTGCCATGCACAGTGGCGAGCGCAGCGATAACATGAATACCGCTAGACTTCTTCCTTTACTAAGCAAAGACCTTTAGGGAGATAAATGTGGTCACGATTAAAGATAAAATGTAGAAACATTAATTAATATCATACTCGTTAACAAACATCTGTAAATCATATCAAGAGTTATTATTAACATATTTTTGTTATTACTCTATAAATAATGGTCATAGTTACATACATTATCTTTAAATTTATACATTTTTTTTAATATTTGCCCGCTCTGCTTTCCGCTCCGCTCATGACTCTACCTATTTACCTTTGACCGCGATTCTGTGTCGCTCCGTAATGGCCGATGCTCTGGCGAAGATAACATGAACTATCGACTTTCCCTCACAAGATTTTTAATTAGATTGCCAAGTTACATCTTCAACTAACGAATCATCAAATATTGTTATCTGGTTTACGTAATGAGCGAGGGCAAAGGGTTTGTTAGTGATAAAGGGTTACTTGTGTAATGAGAGGGCTTAGTTGATTGTATATTAGATTCAGTTGGATTATTTATTAGTAAAGGAAGCTAGTGTGAAGTAACTACAATACTTGTTAGTTTCTTGACTATTGGGTATTTAATACCCATTAAGTGGAGATCTTCGGCCATAGACAAAGCATGGATATAGCTTAAGCACACATGTTACAATTATTGTATGGAATAATTAATAATAATAATGTACACTTAGGTAGCGTAGGAAGCGCTCATAGCCCGGCGGCTTGCATCGGTCCTAAGTGATCGACAAAGGTAAGCAACAGCGGGCGCAGTCGGTAGGTGGATGGGTGACCGCTAGTGGCAAAATATTGAGCGTTTCCGTGTTTCGGAGGTCACGTAAAGCCGTCGGTCCCGGTTGTAATCATAACAGTCGTTAAGCCATGTCGGAGGCCGTCGGGCGGTTTGAAAATTTCTGACACTCGGGTTGGCCACTAACCCCTCCACCAATCCGCACTGGAGCAGCGTGGTGGAGTATGCTCTAGGCCTCCTCATGAGGAGAGACCATGCTCAGTAGTGTGTCATTAATGGGTTGAAGCCATACTAAGGATAATATAGTATAAAATAGCGATAAAAGATAAATCACCAAATCATACTTTCATTTTCTCATTATGACACTAACAAAAAAAGTCCTTGTAAAACTAAATTGGGATGTGTAAATATGAAAATAATTACAATACAACGTAAATACTTTCTAAATTATGCATGTTAAAATAATTAGCGGACGGTCGCGTTTTATAACTCATAAAGATTACATCAAATGTAGTACTAATTTATCGAAGGCCAGAGCCTATAATCAAGGCAATTTTGTAACGTTGGAGATAAACTAAAGTTACACGGTTGGCTAGTACAAAAAACCAGTTCATTCTGAATCGTAGCATGAGACAGGGTTCCCTATGCAACATGAATGTACTCGTTCAGGAGATTCATGAGACCATAAGTACTGGATTAGTTTTTGAGTTAAAATATTTGAAATGAATTCATATTACCTAATTTGTTATTAATGTTTTTGACATATTCATTGTGTATGTTCGTATAGGTGTTTCTTTGGGAATGATTTTGGATGTTTTCCTGCAAAATATTGTGTTTTGTTTCAACATTGTTCGTCCGTGCATCGATTCAGTCGTTTTAGAAATAAGGCGTGGTCGGAGTGTGTGCATATAGTATTCTGTTTAAAAGCCTTTTATACTATATTTCTTTAGGAGTCCTTTAATTTAGGTATTGATAAACACACATCTATGATACTAAAATCAAAAGTTTATTTCTTAGATTTTGATTTAACGAGTTATATTTTAGGATAAGTAAAGATTTACTTGTTGTCATTCGTAATTTGGTTACCTAAGTCCTGTATCATGAACTTATTGTAAAAAATATCTAATATTTGAACTGAAAAGCTTACTGTCTATGCAATAGGTATCAACGCGTGTGATCAAAATGTGCAGAACCCTGAATATAAATCTCAAATTACATTGTTAGCTAGTGTAAAAAACGAATTAAGGATTTTACGCCGCAAAGGCCGTGTATGCAAAAACGTATTTTTTTCTACTCCATGTACAGTAATAAGATTTGATCTTTATAGAGTTGAACTAGAACATTGCTAACATTCTGATCTCGTCTTACTTATAAAGAATTCTGGTTTAGGCTAATTTCTAAGTAAGCTGTGATAGCCTAGATACTGGTATGTCGATCTCCCCAACGAACGATTCTCCTCCATAACATACCTTTTTTTCAAAAGTTTTCATAGGGATAGAAACCAGAAATGCCTCATTAGTGATGCTTGACAATTGACAAGCAAGTGAGAATTGACAATTGCATGTGACGTGCATCTACGTTGAAAGAAGGCTTTATTTGTGTATTGACAAAATACATGCATGATTAAATAATTTTATATTTTACATACGGCAACATGCAATTTCTATAAACAAATACTTAAATCCTGATACACAAAATGTATGTATTTAGTACCTATAGATTTGGCGTAAGTTTAAGTAAGTTTGGGACTTAACTGATATATATACAAGTCAACTAATGTAACTAAACTCATAGGGTTTAATAAATAAATGACATCAATAATCACTTTACGGTTCGTTTCAATTTCAAATCAATCGCCTGTGGATGGTATCACACCAAATAATTCCCACGATTTGGTACAGATCACATGAAATAGGCGGTAAGGCGGGGTTTCACATTGAATTCTATTCCGATAGTTTACTTATTTAAAAAGATATTTATCGTTTCCTAGTATTATTTTTAAGGTTCCGTAATCAAAACGGAATTCTTAAAGTTTCGCCATATCCGTGCATCTGTCTGTCCACAGCGTAGCACAAAGATCCTTAGTGCAAGAAAGCTGTAATTTTCCAAATAATCACAAGTGATTTTGTTGAATCAACCTTCGATCACTAACTATTAGTGATCGAAGAAATCAAATCAAGAATATTCGTTGTTGCATGAACATTACAATGATTTTCGCAAATTATGATTCGTAAATAAATTGGAATAAATTAATATGCCTGGTCTTATTTAGACATGCATCACATAGTAATTATTGTTGCTAATTTAAGTTATTACTTGTATAGTTATATTGTTAAAATCAACTAAAACACCGCTACCTCTTAACCTACATACCACACCAATCCTCTTGTAATTGTTTCCACGCCATATCGGATATAAAACACTTATTATTAATATTTCGGCTTGTCAGTCCGTCTATTGAAACTCGGGCGTGTCTCATCGGTAATTGGGTATCATTACAAGGATTAACAGCTGCCGACTCAGCTGAAGTATCTATAATGATGTGTGGGGATAAGGTTTTTATGTGATGGTCGTTACTGATAGGTGACTTACCGACTGAGTGGTGGTCAAAAAATTTACATGTTGACGATTGACTATGATTGAATCGATACTAGATAGTTGGGTGAATTTTGTCAAGATTCTATACCTACATGCGTTAAAAAACGTAACATGTATAGGATCAAAATGGTATTTGTATGACTGTCTGTCCAACTGTCACTTGTGACGGTAGTTTGGGAGCCCTTTATAATAATAGACTGAGGATATACTTTCTGATAGACTAGCTGATGAAGTCATCTTGACTGAGAGACACGGGTTATACTAAAGAGTCCCTTTAAAATGGTTCGTTGGTACCTTTCAACCCATGTATGATCCACTACTGAGCACGGGTGCACCTTTTGAGAAGGCCTAAAGCTTTTCTTGACTGAGAGATACTCCACCACGCTCCCATTTGGATTGGTGGAGGGGTTAGTGGCCAACCTAGTGTTGGCTGTTTTCATATTGCCTAAAAGCCCCCGACATGTTTCAACGACTGTTAGGTACAAAAAACACAAACCGCCATGAACGCTTCTGTGCAATATCAGACCTCTTGATCAGATTTAACTGAAACAACTAAATTCTATTAAAACCTCTTTTAAATCAGAGTTGTTAAAGCTTCATTGAAAACCCACGTGATAGTAAATAGCGTTGAAACATCAATTGAATAGCAAATCTTCCAATCATTGCAACAAAGTACAGCAATCAATACCACCAACTTTCTAACATTCAAATAATAATATAATATCTACCTTACTTAATTTTAAACAAGTTACTAGATAAGGTAACAACATCAAACGAGTCATCACTAGAGAAAACTCGTGTCTTACACAAAAACCGAAAGCGAGCCTTGGGCGCTCACAATTATTTCGGTAGCCGCTACTTCATGTTATTATCGCTAGATCCCTATCAAATCGCGATACAGAAGTGATAAATTACTACATATCGCTGTATCATTCGTAGACCCCTCATTTGTGTTTGACGATAATTGTCTTCACTGTTAATCATTTTTTGTGATGACGGGTTATTAAATTGTTTTAGTGCCGCTTCTTTGAGCGTTCTTTAGCGAGTAAACGATTTAATCAGGTGGATGTTATTTGAGATTGAAAAGATTTTGAAGTTAATTATCTTTCGTGATTTTTTCTTTTATTGTAGTTACTGTTTATTGTTATGTGTAGATTTGATTTATTTTAAATCATCAGCCGAAATGTTAGAAATGGTTTCGGAGGACCACGCGCTGAACTGAAGAATGTTTATCTCGATATCAACCACTTGGCTTCATCCATAAGCGGTCTACTGTAGGGAACAGGCCCTTACTTATAACTGTAGGGGCAAAGCTTAGACTGTGGGAGCATTGGCATTCTACCACTACCACTTGACTGCACTCGGTTAGCTGTTTTTCAGATTGACAAAAATTTGAGATGAATGTAAATATAGATCAATACACAAAAATTACAGACAAATAAATAAAAATTACAGATAAATAGACAAAAATGTACTGATTATTTTTAATAATCTTAATATTATTATTTAAGTTCATATTATTATGGTTTGCTTACATTATACATTAAATTAATATGAATGACGATTAAGTATATTCAATAAATGCATATACCTATAATTATGTAAAATTCTATGATTGAATGTGAAACTCTTTTTAATTTTATTATTTGACCATCGGTTAAATGTTTTTGAATTATTGATAAATGGGCTTCAACCCATTAATGGCCCACTACTGGGCACGAGTTTCTCCTTTTGAGCATATTCCACCACGCTGCTCCAGTGCGGATTGGTGGAGGGGTTAGTGGCCAACCCGAGTGTCGGAAGTTTTCAAACCACCCGAGGGCCTCCGACATGGCTTAACGACTGTTTTCTTATGATAACAACCGGGAACTACGGCTTTACGAGCCCTCCGAATCATGGAAACGTTCAAGAGTTTTTTGCCACTAACGGTCACCCATGCAACTACCGACCGCCTTTGTCGATCACTTAGATTCGACACAAGCCTATGAGCGATATTATGATGTATCTACCATTATTTGTGGCAGTAAATAAAAATAATAATAATAAAAATATATCGAATAGAAACTATTGCTTTAAATATAGCCCCCCTTAATGTTGAACAATTTTTAATGTTGAAAATGGCCGCTAGTGGAAGGGAGGAAGTTGGTAATTTTATATTTTGTCTAAAATTTTCATCGTCTAATACCATTCTGTAGTATATATAGTCGCTGATTGACCCATAGTAGTCTAAAAGTCTTACAAATAGCGAAGACGTTCCTAAAAATTCCTACAAACCTCAAAAGCACCGCCTCCAAATCGATTCAATTAAGATACGTTCATATATCGTAAAAACTTCAGTTCCCATGTCGATCATACGACGGCTCTATTAGTGCATCAAGTTATAAACCAACGTACCTACTAATAATTATAATCTTATGTGTAATTATACACTTATACAGCTCATACAACCGGTCATTAGACGGATATTTAGTAACGTCATGTTACTTTTACAGGTGTTGAGAGTGTTGTTGCTAACAGCTTGTTATGAGGGGTCCCTAGTTCGTTTCCCGGTCAGTGACTTGAGTGTTATAATACTATGTCTTAATTGTGTTGTGCATTCTATACGCGACACAGTTTAAGAAATATTCCTTACATTAGCTACGGAAGACTGATGTTCAAATCTCTATCACATTTTGTTGGTGTAAACAAAAAAGGAGGACGTAATAAAATACAATTACAACGCCATTTACCATCAAGTGAGATTGTCGGCAATCATTAACTTATAATTAAAATAAACTCTTCATAAAATGCAAGTGACAAATCGGTGACGGAGTTGATTGGTTTATTTTTATTTTAGTGTCAACATCATCATTAACGGTGTATAATTTGTTCTACTTGTCACTTTTAGACAAATGACCTATAGGTAATTATTGCATGATTACTTTGTAATGTGTAATTATAAAAAGGTAATAATAAATTATAATTATTTCTTAAAATTGAAGGTACTCCCGGATACATAGCCGGATCGGCGTCGTAAGCGGAAGGCCAAAATATAAATATTATATTTAACATTTAATGAGAACAGTTTTTGCTTCTTAAAATTACGTCTAAGACCTTGACCCAGCCAATGTCCCTCGCGCGTGTATTATAGTACCACTTCAGTCTTCTTAGGGCTTATACCAGTCAGATTAATTTGACGGTATCCAAGTTGATGTTACTTGTGTCTACGCGCAATGGTAAATTATCCCATAACTTACCATCAGTTAGTTCGACTACGCTCGAAGCGCTCATAGCCCTGCGGTTTGCGTCGATCCTAAGTGATCGACAAAGTTAAGCAACAGCGGGCGCGGTCGGTAGTTGGATGGGTGACCGCTAGTGGCACAAAATTCTTGAGCGTTTCCGTGCTTCGGAGGGCACGTAAAGCTGTCGGTCCCGGTTGTTATCACATGATAACAGTCGTTAAGCCATGTCGGAGGCCCTCGGGCGGTTTGAAAACTTCCGACTTTCGGGTTGGCCACTAACCCCTCCACCAATCCGAACTGGAGCAGCGTGGTGGAGTATGCTCTAGGCCTCCTCAAGAGGAGAGACCCGTGCCCAGTAGTGGGCCATTAATGGGTTGAAGCCAGTTCGACTACTCCTTTGTAGGTTGTTTACGTAAAAATATTGTTCGCGAGAAAATCTATGAACAGGAGCTCACCCGAAAGAATCTAAATATTGCAATTTAAACTTAATTAAGTCTTTATTTAGACATTAAACTTAAAACTCTTCAATTTACGCATCATTTCACTTAATCCATAAAATTTAACGGTAGTCACTTCCCTTGAAGCGAATGTTTTCTTAATTTAACTTAAACCATCACCACTGCAATGTCGTTTATGGCGTTAAGAACCCCTTGGAACATTTATTGGTCATTAAAGGGAAATAAAAACCAAGTAAAAGATTAAGCAATTATTTTGTAAATCTGGAATTAACAATTTATTAACAAATAAATTACAGCCTCAAGAGATAACTCGCAAGCGAGAAGTGAGAAGCTACAGCTATTTTTGGTAACTATTGGATCACAAATTATAATTTTTATTTCATTCTTGTCACTACCGAGTACAATGTACCTACATAATTTTCAAATTATGGTTGGTCATTTCCGTCCTTACACTCCGTCTTATGGTCATAGCACACATATCAACTCGTAAACGGAACGTAAACGTATCAACTCTTGTATGTCAGTATTCTTTGTATGAAACTCCCTACTGTAAAGCACACTTATCGGATCCGTAACGTAATCGCCTCGCCTCGAGACAAGCTTACGGTGCGTGGACGACTTGCCGTACCCGCGCTTACGTCTCACCGTACGCTATCCGTCGACTTTCCGTTTCCTCGTGCACGCCCCGCGCCGCGGCTACCGTTGCGTCGGCGAACTGCTGTCATTCATTCCGTCAACCAGCGGCTGGCGAGCCGTAAGCGCGGCGTCGCCTAGCCGTAGCCGAGCTTACGTTAGGTTGACGGCGAGGCGATCCGGTGCCGATCCCTTTCCGAGTTGATATGTGCGCTACGACCATTATTCACTCGAACTGAACCTACTGAAGTAGGTACTTCAGTAGATCCATACTAGACTTTATTAGTGATTAGATACACTAGAACTAATTAGTAAGAACATTTTAGGAATCAAGGCTTGCAGCGTATAGGTTAATTTGAAGCTAATCAAAGGTTTTCTAGTGCTTTGAAACTCGATTTCACTAAAGATTTTACAGTTACGGAATCGCAATGATGAAATAATCAGTTTGTCATAGGAAAAAAATAATTCTCTACCTCGATACGAATCATCAGGTTTTTTATTGCTAGGTCATATTATCTGTTCTAAGTACCATCGTAACTAATTCTTTATTTATCTGTTCTAAGATAAGTAAACGTGAAAATAAAAAGATAAGTAAACGATAAAAATATGTAATTATGTAGCTTATAATTTAATCGTTATGGATCAGACAACCCATTATGGTTCTTTTACGACCATTCCTCAAACACTTCCAGATTTCAATTTGTCTAAATGACACCTTATCTTCTATGGAAATTATTTTCTAATAGATTACATTAATTGGCTTGTTGCTAAATGACAAAGCTGACATTTTTATCTTTATATTGGTCTTATCTTTCAGAAAATCTTTGCCAAAGAAAAAATTCTCCGGAATATTTCTTAATACGATTGACTTATTTTTTGATATATCGATTAAAATATATCTTATTAAATAGTATAACACAATTCACAAATTACTTAACTTTTTATACCAATGATAATCATACCCACTAAATTGGCGACTAAATATAAGCCTTCGCATCTTTGATGATCTACGATTCAAGTACATAATATAATACATTTGTTAAGAAACGCCAAAATTTTCTGAAGACCAAGTAAGTTTGTCAATACATGGCCGGTCCTGAAGAAGAGCTCTTATTACAAACTTTATTGTCCAATAAAATAATTTTTAAATTACACATGTAGATTCAGGAGACTGAACAAGCGAATAATTTTAATAAATTAAAAAGGTGAATGCAGTTAAAGTAGCGTGTTCCCACGGCAAAGCTTTATGTACGATATTTGGCAATTAATTATGCAAATTATTTATCTGTACCATATATTTGATTATTGCATCGTGCAATTCAGTTTCGAATGTGTGAAAATAATAAATTGGCACGATCGTACTTATATAATTATTTTATCTGTAATAAACTAATATAAGACGAACATTACTCGTACAGACTATAAACGCTTTTACTTGCGTCACTATAACACCAATGACCCGAGTACAAATATTAATCTGTCACCTCCCCGATTGGGAATCGAACCCGAGACCCTTCGCTTCGCAGGCTAATACCAACTAGACTACAGGCCCTACATGGTCATCATAACAATACTTTCATGAATAAATTAACACGCACTATTAAAACTAAACTTACAAAACGAATTCGTCCATAGACACGATAAGTAGTCCAAACTAAAATATTACCTATAATGTCGTCTTACCCATCCTCGCAACGTCCAGTTTGTGCTGTAAAATGGACAACTTTTACTTCCAACATTTCTCCTTCTGTGTACATAAGTTTAGAGTACACTCGTACAAAGGGTGTGGTGTGTACAGACGAGGTGACCTCACGCACACATGGACACGTCCATACAGGTCGATACAGGTGTATCGACTCACTGTCACATGTTAGGGCGGGGATACATTGTGCTTTAATTAATCAATTAATTGTATTTGTTTATACAAAAATTTATTGTTCGTACAAAACCATTCTTGTAAAAGTACAAAGAAGGATAACAATGTGTTGCCTTTTTGCTACCATTTCTTCTAATC
This sequence comes from Thymelicus lineola, assembly GCA_963932265.1. NCBI lineage: Eukaryota > Metazoa > Arthropoda > Insecta > Lepidoptera > Hesperiidae > Thymelicus > Thymelicus lineola. The sequence goes on from OZ010694.1 coordinate 14,039,500, forward strand.
AACTCAGAAAGAAAAGATAAGATGAGTAATAGATGGGTATTGTACATCCAATACGGCCGTAGATGCATAATTAATATCATGAACAGGAAACCTGGGATAGGTATGAATTTCAGTTTAACATTGCAGTTTTCTTAAACACGCTGTGCCGAGTTCTTATTTCTGTTTCAATGTAATTTAATTTTACGCTAACAGGCTTTACGTACCTTCTTCTAATTTAATAAAATTGTATTATGTTGTTTATTAATGTTTATTGGTACTTGATGTGTTAATATGTATAGGTACATTTTAATTGCTTGTATTTTTTGTAATTATTACATTTCATTTATCGCTAATGACGTCAAATTCATTGTGTTAAGTTAATTTAGTAACAAGCGAAAACCTAATTAATTTCAATGCTACATTAAAATCATAACACATTTTACGCTTCAAAACAACCATAGCGCACGGATTTCCTAGTGCGATCATATAAAAGATTCCTATCTAATTAAAGTCATGATTATTGAACGCAAAAAACATAAACACATCGAGGTACCACTACCTTAGGCTTTATGCAAACTATCCGGGATTCCTGATAGCATTAACACAGTAGATTATTATACTGTGCCATTAATGTCAAAACTGTTCTAAAAGTTTAATGATGTTAGTATCTACACGGAGTATTCATTTTAATACACTTTTTTGATTATTTACAGGTTCAATCATTTAAAAACAAACATCCTTATGACGTGTAAGGAATATCATATTAATTAATTATAATTAAAAATATGAAGATATATAATAACTAGCTATTGGAGAAGTGAATGCAATGCAAAAAAAAAAACAATTTTATTGAATGTTTACATTGATCTGATAAAAGGTTTGTAATTAGTCTTCTTGTTTATTTTTCATATATCACCGGTTATACGGAACTGTTGCAATCAAAACCGACTACTTCATATCTAGCCTTAGGAGTAAACTCTGACATTCAAGCACACATGCGCTTGCGCATCGACGGAGCATCTCTACGCGTCACCTGTCGACTCCACCGCGACCTCCCATCCTCTACGTTATTAATACACTATTGGTCATTACGCACACTTTCAAACCACTTCCAATCCAAACCCTTTCTTAACTAAACATAACTAGAGTTCATATTTCTCTAAATCCAGTCCGCTTATTACAATCGTCTACGCGCACACTGCAATTCGAAGGTGTCGTGCTATGCATGTGTGTACAAGACATCACTTTTGAATGGATATCGCGGTTTCTATGCTGATTTCAAACTGTGCCAGTTACAGAATAGGGTTCGAATTAGAATGTACTAGGAAGTAAGATTGGATAGAGCACGGCGAAATGTAGCTCCGAGGTCGTGGGAAGGCAAGCCGACCGGTGATTCGGTTAGTTATATTATTTTCAGAGGTATAACGGTATGGGTTTTGATAAGACGCTATATGGATGAGCGGCCGGTGTCATTATTCTTTTGAATATCTCTGAGATTTAAATTCGAACGCCTGTGGCGGAAGTGGGTATTTTTTATTGATATGGGTCAGATTGTCGAGTTCCGATGATTTATGTGCAGGCGACCTGGGTGATATCAAAATGTAATCCAATTTTATGCAACTTGTAAATGTATTGTATTAATTGAATCCTAACTAAATACATACTTCTATAGATATATATAACTATTGAACCGAATGTTATCGAATGAGTAGTTTCTAGATAGATTCAATAGGTGCTATTATTATTATTATCTTCCACGTACTTGCAAGTGTCTACATAGGTAGTTTTTTTATGATAAATAAGGTTTTATCAACAATAAAAATCCTTAATACTTAATCAATAAGGCAATGGAGTACCTACCTAACGTGATTTTTTTTCGTTGAAGATGTACGGATGGATTAGTAACCAAACATTTAAAGTCCATCCGAAGGTTACAAAATAAAAAAAATTAAAAACAACTCATTAACACAACACACCAGGCTTCACTGTACCGCGAGAAAAACATAATTAAAATATCACAAACAGCCATAACCAGAAATCAAACATACCTATTTGACAATGTCCAAGAAAAAATGTCTAAGAAACAAATTCAGAATCCTTCACTTGGCATACAGAGTCGCTTATATTTATTAATATTTAAACGAGCAATTCTTGTATATATATATATATATATATATATAATTGGAATCTCGGAATCGGCTCCAACGATTTTCATGAAATTTAGTATATAGGGGGTTTCAAGGGCGATAATTTGATCTAGCTAGGATTCATTTTTAGAAAATGTCGTTTTATCGGTATTTTCAGGCAATGATAAACTTCTACAATATACTCTTCCTGACATCTATTGGCAAGTAGCAATACTAAGGCTACTTCAGTACCTAAATGGCGTTGTTAAGCAACACTAAACCGAGCAAAGCTCGGTCATCCGGGTACTCAAATTATAAACTGGGTAATTAATTGTTACGAATGAACTTAAAGTGACACCCGAAGCAATGAAGCATGACAATATGTCAGTAGCGGTCAATACTCCGACTCCGACAAGCTTCCGATATACAACAAAAAGTAAAAGTAAAATGCACAATTAGATAGAATTCGCTAAATGGTGCTTTGCATAGATATTGCTTTGCGCTATCAATCATAAATATATATTTTATTTTGGTTCGTAGTTTCGTACGTAGTGATTACGCACTGGTTTTTAGTGATCTATAATAAGAATATCTATACTCGATTATGATAATGTTTAGCAAAATAGAATGTAAGTATACCCTAGTTTAGACTGTTTAGACCCTTTTGCATTCAATAATTTATCAGCTGACGGTTTCTGGGGGCTTACCACGAACTCTTAAAATAAGCCAATATTAGCCGATAATTGAGCTGTCCTGCTACACCAAAATATTAAAGCCTGCCGTAAGTAATTTTTATCGTCCTGTTTCGATATTTTATATTTTTATTCGATAAGTTAATGAAATAAAACTGTTTGAATATAACTTTGTGAATATTATTCGTGCAGCATTGCTATATCTTTGTGTGAATTTACACATTCCCATAAAATTTCAAATTGCTCATAGGAAACCCGACTTAATGCAGCCATGAAATCAGAATACGAATGCTCGAATGCATTATCATCACAAAATAAATATCTTTCATTTGCTTTGAAAGTACGTAAAAAAATTCAAAATCGCACTTATGTATTTTAAATTATCGCTCCTAAACTAAATCACACATTTTAATAAACATTTGCACGAAGTATTTAAACACTTTGACATATTGACATGTCACTGACACGCACTATCAAAAAGTACTTACACACTATGTTACTGTAATAATAATAATAATATTTCTTTATTTATCTCCACAAAATGTTAGTTTTACTCTTTTACAATAAGGAATGTACAATTTGTGGGAGATCTGGTGCCTAAGCTAAGCCGGAGCCTGTAATATAGCACACCAGGTCCCCCTCCCATTAAACTTATAAGAGTGTTACAAGCTATGTATAAATTTATCAAGTTTTAAAATTATTTTAAGTTACAAAAGTTTTTTAAATTAACTTAAAAGCTAATTTACAGAAAAAAGTTGTTATAATAGTTACTGTGTGAAGTGGTGTAAGATTACGTTCACAAATGTAGGCATCACATAGCGATTTTTTTTGTTTTGATAATCTTTTTTAATAATTAGGTCTATAGTATACTATAAGCTTAATAAATCACGACAGTTAAGTATTTATATCAAATCTTAAAATCTTCAATTGAGATTGTTATTTTAAACTATTAAAAACTTCCATATTACGCATGGATTTGAAAACCGGTATAACCGGATTTGAAGGCGCTCTATTTCCGAACATAAGTAAAACAAATCAAGTACCATGTACGTCATAGACTAATTTGTTGGGAGACGAAGCAGCTCATAACTTCACTTATAAAAAATAATGTTCACACGATCTTTTATTTCCTTTTTATACGAAATTAAAACGAGCAAGTAACATGTAATTAATACCTAAAGAGATTAACTATAAAGAAGAGAGTAAAGTAACAAACATCTGTTTATCCTCACAAAATTTCATATGTGGGTATGTGCAGACGTGAAAATAACCAGAAGTCACCTTGTCTTATCGAGAGTGACGCCGGCCCGTTTACCATGTGTGCGTAATTTTTAGTGCAGTCCGCTTGATAATGGCGGCCGATTAATAACAGCATGGTGTCAATGTGTGCGTGTGATACTTGTACGAATAGAGGAGTTGGTATTAACTATGGGTGACTCACTGAATTTGTTGTTGACATTCCGTCTGTTCTTTTTTTAAGTCTGTGCATGTATGATATTAGGAGGGATTTAATTGGACTTGAATGATACTGTTCTCATAACAAACCCCCGTTTAAATCTACCATCGAGTTGTAAAGGTGGTCTACTTTTATATAATCATCTTACATCCTATACTATTGTAATTCACACGATAACAAAATTAATAGCCAGTCAATCCATGTTAAACATCAGAGAACCCCTTAACTGAGCGTAATAAAAAAAATGATACCGTTTTTTATACCCGATAGATAAAAAGAGTTATTACAGCAATGAATGGCTTCATTTTAATAACCTTCTTAGTGCATTACGGTATAAATTATGCAATTAGCGGCGATCTTTAATAGTTTAACAAGCGGTTATAGTTTCGATACTGTTCCGACCAGTTCAGTCGCTTTTGATATCCGCCGCCACTTTTACTTAATTACAATAAAAATAATAATTATTTTTTCCTTTCATTAATATGGTAATGTAGGATGATGAATCCGCTAAGACGTAAGCAAATTTTAAACTTATTTATGCACTCATAAATTTTAATTGAGATTTATAGAATTGGTTGACTTAAATTGGCTAGGCTATTTATAGTTTTACAGGTAATAGTAGGTAGGTTTTATATTTATTAGCCTTATAAATATTGCGGTTTTGAAGTTGCAGTCGAAGTAGCTTTTGTTTTTTGACAAGAATAAGTTAATACATTTCTTTCATTACATTAGAAAAATCATGAATATTCGACAATTTTTAATAAACTTTTTAGAAAAATTTAATTATTGTGCCAACGTAAGTCATACATGATTTTAATAAAATTACGTTCTGTAGAGTATCAACCAGAGGTTAAGTTATTACACAATACCTTACAAAAAGGTCAAGAGATCGAGTTTTGCCTTGATTGTGATTATTATTTTTAATGTACATAAAGTGGCAAATAAGTGATCACTTAAATAAGTGAGATTAAATTTATTTTAAACTTTGAAATCGCTTCTGATTTTATCCGGTTTCTTTATAGTCTTCAGAAGAAAATATGAAGCAGGGTGAAGGATAGCGCTAAGGTCTTAAGATAGTTGTTTATGGAGTATGCTCTAAAGTTCCCCAAGAGGAGAGTCATTCTCAGTAGAGAGGGGTGATAGAGATATGCCATTAAGTTAGTCATACGTGTATAAGTTACGTCTTCGTAAAGATGCAGCGATCAAATAAAAGGGTCTTTAAGATCATGTAGCCAGTTGGTAATGATCCTACCTGCGAGATGAGAAGTTTCCCGGGTTCAATGGTACGTGTTCATTGTTGCTATAGATATTAATGTACTTTATCTAATATACTATTAACTGTTACTTTAAATTGTTAGTAAACTTAAGCTTAGTTCCTATTTGTCTTAATTATGATAATGTATCACTGGGAAGTTGAAGATCATCCACAACACAGGGTATCCTAGTGTGAGATCAACGTTCTAAGCATAAGATGCCATTCTTATTATGAAGCAATCTAAGAATACGTTGGTTAAAAATTAGTAATACTTGACATGACATGCATTTTATATCGCTTGCAATTTGTACCTTTTCTATAAACACCTGCCTACCCTTTACATTGAAAACGAATTGCCATTAGGAATCCAAACAGTAATGTAATTTAAGGACCTAATTTAAATAAGCTACCCATCGTCCTATAACTATTAATAGGACCTATCGACATGTGAATGTGACCGCAAACTTTTACATTGATAAACATTTTGTACCGTTAGGTGTCGGTTCCACCATACGCTAAAACAAACGTTTTATATCAAAGCAGAGAATATTTATTTTTTCTCGTAAAACATCGTTTAGAAGCGGTAGTAAAGGTAAAAAAATTAAATATTAGAGTTATTTCCCAATAACTGAAGTATTTTGAATTTGAAAAACAAATGTATGTAATATAAATATATTTCACGCTTACCCGAATAATCTTAGTCGTAAAACTTTTCATGTTATTATTTTGTAATATACTATTAACTGTTACTTTAAATTGTTAGTAAACTTAAGCTTAGTTCCTATTTGTCTTAATTATGATAATGTATCACTGGGAAGTTGAAGATCATCCACAACACAGGGTATCCTAGTGTGAGATCAACGTTCTAAGCATAAGATGCCATTGTTATTATTAAATTTAACAACAAATAATTAAATAAATGGAAATTAACTTAACGAGAACTTAACATCGAAGGCAGCACCTTTTTAACTCGATCTTTATGCACGTAAAAAATCACATCGTCGCGTTGCCTGAATAAACCATCTCTTACTATTCCGCAGCAATGTCGACTATACCGTAATTTGCAAGTGCCTATAAACCGCTTTAAATTTTTTTCTTCGTATCCCAAGTAGTTCGCATAAAACTTGTTATCACGAGTCAGAGGTCGTCCACGAAACGGTGGTGTTTAAATAAGTTATTCTCTTTAAAAGGTCCGTATTACTTTATGCCTCATATCTTTTTCACATAATTGGCCATTGTTTATGAGGGTGATAGCTTTATTTACGGTCAGACTGAAACGTGATGAAGTGATTATAATACTGGCGTTTCTGAAATGCCTCTGTTTAATATAACTGTTGTGAAAAAGAAGCACTTTGTAGAAATTTCTTGCTATGCCGTGTTTTTGACATAAAATATGAATGTTACAATGACTAAGGGTGCTTTTCCACTAGAAATGTGCTATGCAGCTATGCTGCGAAGATGTGAAATCCAATAAATATGATTGGTTCAATAAATTGATTGATTTCCACCAATGAGTATGATTGGTGGATATCAAACGCATCATAGCAACGTAACATAGCACATCTCTGGTGGAAAAGCACCCTTAAGATTCTGCCAATAAATCTATGCAACTCATATCTATCTATCTATCTATCTATCTGATAACTATTAATCTTTCATTAACCTACGAATCTACCTGTAGCCATTGATGTGTGAATTTGAGGTGCAAATAAAGTACCATAAATCGAAGAATCTTTGACAGATAGGAAATCGACTTAAGACCCCATGAAAATTTGTTTCATTACTTAACCGTACGTATATAAAGTAGATGTAGCAGGCAAGTTCCAGCTAGTTATATCAAAAAGAAACCCGAACTCCGACGCCAAGAATCCAACAAACGTAAGAACAAATGAACATAAAACAGATTACAAGCACTTAGGCTTCTTAAGAGCTCATTAGTAATGCAAACAATTGAATGGTTATGCTAACAATTCCACATAAGACATATTTACACCTCGGCCACTTACTAATCCGTTAGATGCCGAGTGCTGATGGAAGGTAGTTGACCCAGTGGAAATAAAATCTTAGTACAAATTAGTTACAAATTGGAAACTCAAGTATTAGTTTATACGATTATGAATGAGAAAGTTAGTAGCAGTTTAAACTTATACATATAAGAGGCACTCTGTCCTCAGGGGTAACAACGCATCTGTGAACAATTTCGAGTGAAACGACAACAAACCATTATTAACAGGACTAACGTACACCAGCCGCCTTAAAATCAATTGAAATAAGTCACCTATAACATAGGGTAACCATAACGTGGAACCAACGTGGTCTTTGAGATAAATACTATTGAATACTGAATTTGCTTGCAATTTACTTAGTTACTTCACAAAGCAATCTTAGCATACGTTGGTGAAAAATTGATAATACTTGACATGACATGCATTTTATATTGATTTCAACTTGTACATTTTCTATAAACACCTGCCTACCCTTTACATTGAAAACGAATTGCCATTAGGAATCCAAACAGTAATGTAATTTAAAGACCTAATTTAAATAGGCTACACATCGTCCTATAACTATTAATAGGACCTATCGACATGTGAATGTGACCGCAAACTTTTACATTGATAAACATTTTGTACCGTTAGGTGTCGGTTCCACCATACGCTAAAAACAAACGTTTTATATCAAAGCAGAGAATATTTATTTTTTCTCGTAAAACATCGTTTAGAAGCGGTAGTAAAGGTAAAAAAATTAAACATTAGAGTTATTTCCCAATAACTGAAGTATTTAGAATTTGAAAAATAAATTATGTAATCTAAATATACATATTTAACGCTTACCCGAATAATCTTAGTCGTAAAACTTTTCATGTTATTATTTTGTGTTACAAAACTTACCTACTCAGTACTACTGATCCAATGGATCAGCTGCACAATAATACTCAACTATTTTGTTAAGGACATACCTAAATGTTATGAACTTCGTTAGCAAAAAGTATTCAGTTATGTTGTGCTATTTTGAAGCATATCGAATTGAATGTTTAAAAGTATCCTTATTACAGACACTAAAAAACAGACTACATAATTTCATATAAAATAATACATTATTCCCTTTCTCGTTCCTATTCCAATTCCTGTACCAATCCTCATAGAAGCAGTCCTCCTTAAGAGAAGGAGCCGTTGGTGGGTTGATACCAAAACATTATTAGTTTCTTAAAATCCGATCTGGACTTACCAATATCAATACAAATACAAATACCAATTATGTCTTCTATGCTTATACTTACTCGTAGATTACAGTCAAGTTGAATTTAACATAACTGGACCACTGTTGTACATCCCTATCTTGAGCGCTATATCGTTTAATCTCTCGTTACTCGCTTGCGGTAGACCAAACGCATTACAATACTAAAATTAATTACGTAAGAAGCACAAAGGATATTAAACTTTATTGCCTTCGTGATAGAGTGCGCAATAAATTTACAAAAGACAAGCGGCTCTTCCTGACAAATTCAATGTGAACTTACTGCCGATCGCACGTTGAATGATTCGATTGCTTATGCTTGCGTGTATATCTATGGAGCTGTTAACTACCTCCTGAGTACCAATCCAGCCATGTTTTTAATAAACCTTGCTTTTTTTTTGCTAAGAGAGACGAAAGAATGAAATCGGCAAGATGCTACAAAAACCAAGTGTGCTAACTACAAAATGTGCTCAAAAAGTTAATAAAATATTAATTTAAATAATAAAATTTTAACTATGGACCCGTCAACGGTTTTCTAAAAAATATGTAAAACATTTTAATGAGGCGTTTTAAGAAATATAAGAACTGATTTAGTATATAAATAATATTTAGATTTTTTGTCAGTCAGATCCCAAAAAACAATTACAAAAATTAGAAACAACATACGCACATACGGAATATGCTGATTGCATTTCCTAGTTACAGTTAAATGTAGTTATTCGCAAAAAAATACTATGTACCTAAATTATCTTAAGTACACATAAAACATCAAAACAAATAACAATTCACGAAATAAAAAATTAAGATGAGTTTCTTCAACCCCAAAAGAGTACAAGAAAATGAAAATAGCAGCTCAATATTATTCCCACAGGTGCTTCAATGCGCATAGACAGGGGACTCTCGTGAAATGTGAAATCTGATAGTTGCAGCTTTTTGCTGTGACCGTACCTTCTATTTTCACTTTTTACTTTGACTGTACCCGACCGTGGAATATGTACGACTCGTTAAACTACTGTTTTGTTTTGAAGATAACTTCGCAGTGAATGAATATTGTGTTCGCTTTTGTTTATTGTGAGAAAGTTTGAATGTGATTGGAGGAATGGAGAATATTGAAGAGATTTGGATAAGTCAATAGGTATGAAATGGTAAATTGTAGATCTCTATTTTAAGTGTGTTGAGTATTTTATGTCTCCTGAGTAACTGAAAATTTTAAACAATAACAAAGAAGGAATTTTGAAATAACTTTATCTTTCCTGCCTATTTTTTTAACCGACTTCAAAAAAGGAGGAGGTTCTCAATTCTACTGTATTTTTAACCGACTTCAGAAAATGAGGAGATATTCAAATTGACTATTTTTTTATGTTTGTTACCTCAAAACCTTCGATTGGATGAACCAATTTTAATGATTCTTTAATTGAAAGCTCATGTAATTCCACTTAAATTTAAGTAAGATTTGACGAGTAGTTTTTGAGTTATCCCTAAATATGAAGTCGTTTATTTTTTGTCAAGAATTATTCGCATTAAGCGTATCTTTTTCCCGGAGTTACAGCATGGCAAACAAAAATTGGGTGACCAATACTCAAAGCATAAAGATGCCTGAATCTGATCTTAAAAGATGAGCAATGGTATTTCGCAATGCTGGGAGGATCTGGCAGCTGAGCGCGCAGAGTGGAGAACCCTTGATCATCAAAACGTTGGTAATTTTAACAAGAAAGGACCAAGTGGGATAGGAAGAAGGACCATCTCAAGCTTTATCTACCTGCTAAAATTCCTTGTGCTTATAATTATGTTATCAATGCTGGGGTACATTTAAAGCATTTGGGTACATAAGTCACTGTAATACATCAAATAACTGACCATCCAGTTTCATATCTATGAAGTCCTGAAGCATCGCTGTAGCTGAAACTGGCTTTGAGGAATCATCCGGAGTTAATTTCATTATTATTAATTTAAAGATATTTAGTGATGCGTTAAAAAATTGTACGTACGTACGGTTGGTACATGGTACGGTTGTAGCCAAACCAATATTTCTATAATGTAACGTCCCTAGCCGTGAAGCAGTTTAACTCAATATTTACGACCTAAACTGACCTTTTTTCTAACCTCAGTTCAACGTGTAGCGGTTATTGTAATAATTCTGTATTCACCCAATGAATAAATCGAAGCTTTGTTAGTTGTGATTGAGAATTTATAGCCCCATGAAAAATTAATATATTTATAGTTAGGCGGCTTAACGCTGGTACCTGTTACATAAGTTGAGATGGTAGCGGCTTTTGCTTCAAATAGCTTTAACTTATGTTCGAACATGTCGTCACATATTTTTGCTTTGGGCGGTTGTCACAATTTGATGTACTTTTTTATCAGATAATTGTGTCGTCACTTTCATATGATGTATATGAAGGATCAGATATTTTTGCTACATCCGTGCAGACATATATTGACTGCATTCCTGGGGTAAATATTATTGCTGATGTGTCCATGGTACTATATTTATGCCCGTAACTGTACCTACACAATTATGAACTACTACAAAATAGCGTAAGCTATTTCCAACAATGGTCGAATATTCGTTCAACATGAATTAGTGACGATTAACATTCTTGTTTGTATGAATTAATGATCACAAGTGAGTTTATTTATTCGCTCATTATCATCAATATAAGGTATGTATCCATTACAATTTACGTATACCGATGTTAAAAGTTATAAAAACTCATCACACACAAGTTATAATTAATTCTAATGATCTAGAAAACGTAATTATAAACTTGGCAGTGATGTGCATTCCTGTCATTTTATTGGATCATAGTAATTACTCGATGCATAAGAAAGTCTGCTTTTGCATGAGATTATCATTTGTTTTATTTTTAAGTCTATAGCTGATCTATGTAATTATGTTTAAGGGAACTAATAAATATAATAATTAGGAGCGATGCACGCATGAACTTGGTTTGATTGTCATCCTGTCCTGTTGTGTTCAAGTAGACAAGTAGAGTAGATAGTAGTAGTTCAAGTAGAATAATATCATACTCGTATACATTTTTTGGGTCCTATTGTGAGTAATATATACATTTAGCCTAGCGCTCTTCCCACGGCTTTTCTCGCATTTTCCGGGATAATAAGTACCTTACGTGTTATTCCAGACCATGGCCTATCTGTGTGCTTAATTTCATTAAAATTAGATCAGTAATTTTTGCGTGAAAGTGTTGCTAACATCCATACATCCTCAAAACCAAACTATTACATCTATACTAATATTATAAAGCTCAAGAATTTGTTTGTTATTTGGTTGAACACGCTAATCTCAGGAACTACTGGTTTGAATTGAAAAATTATTTTTATATTGGATAGTTCATTTATCGAGGAAGGATTTAGACTCTATAACAACAACAAGAGCAAAGCATCAATGGATTATGTTGCAAAAACGGAAAAAAAAATATTTTTTGAGAGTTTCCGTTACGTGCGCTGCGTAATCGGTTTATGTTACGCAACAATCATGTATGATGGAATTGTCCTGGAGATGGAGAGGGAGAGAGGGAGGGGGATGTTGGGAGAGGGGGAGGGGAAGTGAGAGGGAGAGGGAATTTAATGGGCTCTGATTTGTTAAACCTACCAAAACTATAAAAGTTAAAAGTAACAACAAAGTACATTCTTTGATTGTTAGGCAATACAAAATTTGCCGGGTCAGCTAATGTTAAAAATTAGTAGGAGACCAATCTCAATAACCGTGTTTTCTGCTTAAAAAAATGGGGAGTCTATGATGCTAGGTTTCTCTTATTTAAATTACTGAGCTCGGAACTACCCAGATTAATCCTAGATGGAACCAAAAAGCAGCAATGCTTGCAGAGTCAACTATGAAAAATTTATCTGATGTTTAAGTTACAGTAATAGATTCGCGTGATCACATCCCACCCTAGGGACAACTAAAGCAAAAGACAAACACTTATCCGAAAGATATCTCTTATTTAGAAAAATACATGAATCATTTTACACAGCAAACAAACACCACGATTCACCATAAAAAAGTTTCAAACGTTGCTTATTAACTGTAAAGATGGCACTATGCAACAATAAACCATCAATTGAACTTTAAACTCAATTTCCCGATCAATAAATAAAGCTAAAACTGGAAAACCGACACGAATGATCGATTGCCTCTAACACATTACAGTTCCACAGAATCGATGACCGACAATCGATATGAATGGAGTCGAATAAAATATCGATTCCGTGAGCTCATCTCTATCCATTGTAAATTTGAATTACAAGTTACGGACCTTTGAAATATATTACTAAACAATTCATCTTACCGAGGCGTCGGCCATGGTTTCTATTTTGGAATACCTTAGGTCAAAAATCGATTGATTGAGGCGCCGTAACGAGATGCTACCGATTGCTTAACCGCGACAAATTCTGCCGCTATCGTAGGTTTTATTACGTTGAGTTAAGGTTAATTTTCGTTTGGAGTAGCGATTTTGGATGTTTGTACTGTAGTTATTTGCTGATTCCTAACACGGCAGTTATTAAAATACAATGCACTGGATAGGCCAGTGTGTGACGTCGGCGTAGTTGAAAGCCTTTGAATGGCGATATATCCCTCGCTGTACGTAGTCGGGATGTCTATATACAAATTTATTTCCGAAAATTAATGTTACTAGAAAATATTTGTTGCAATAATATTCTTATAATATTTGTTTAAAGTGTATCGATGTATTTAATTGTTTTATTCAGAATATTTTAATTATAAGTGCGGTCAAGATTTTTTTTCTCAGTCTTTGAAAGTTACATTGCATGTGTAAATCGTTCCAGTATCTAACATAGTGCTACGGTGTTCATCTACAGAAGACGAAATTTGTGCCGGCTCAAATCTACGTAACTTATTTGCAATATTACTAATTATTTTATTATAATTAATTAAAAATATTGTTTAATAAATTAAAGAATAGTGCCAACCCTACAGCAGCGCGTGCCCATTCAACGCAATTTGTAAGCGGCGCTCGCCCTCGAGCAAACAAGGATCAATACTGCCTGCACTTATCTAAACACAACCTATCAAAATATTCGCTTTAGCGTAAGCAATTACCATCAATTATGACCTTTATTGACCAGGTTCGGTTCGTACTGAGATTGTCATTTGAATAACCGAACGATGATGTTTAAGATATTGTAGAAATACGAAGTTAAGGTTTGACAAAAAGGTAAAGTTAATAGTAAATTTATTAAATTAGTCGAACGCAAAATTCAAACCTAATTCATCTAATTGCGAAGATTCATGTAACTGGTAGAGTTTATGAGAAACATGCTTTTGAATGGTTTTGAATATGTTACGCGGTCCTAATCATGTCATTGTGTTTGATGTGGGACTTCTTCTATCCTGGACTCTAAGATTCTTTCCCTTATATGTACTCATATAATACCTACCTCATCTAACTGCACTCTGTCTCACTCAGATTAAATTAACATATTCTATGATGGGTTATTTTGCCGAAACATTAAAAAAAATACTGAAACGTCGAACTGAGAATCTCCTGCTTTTTTTGAAGTCGTTAAAATTAACCTAGAATAAATAGAGCTCATACAGTCACGCACGCTACCAAAACAACTTTGTTTATGGCCCACGACCCGATTCGTATGCTCTGAACGTCACCTCAACACCTGAGCCTTTTAGTTTAATAATCGAGGAACGTGCGATACACATTGACGATTCTCACTGCGGATAGATGTAAACGCCACCATTTAAATGGACTTTTCATCAGCCAATCCTATAACAACCTAAGTGTGGACACTTGGAAGGTTATTTGAATTTTATATTGACAGGAATAGAGTTGCAAATCGATTGATGATAAGTAAAGTAATAATTAGAGTGAGGATGACGCCACTACACGCGTGGTAAATGAATAAATCGCCACTTGTTATTCCCGAGACGCGGTCTTATGTAACTTGAAGTAGATTAATAGGTCAATGTACTTGATATTCGATACGTTTTTAGTATGTAATCGAATTGAATTTCGCACTTCAAATGTTTATGTCGTGGGTATAGTAAATGATTACACGGTAAAAGAAATATGATTAACAATGAATGGGTATCTACCTACGTATTGAAAGATATATATTTTCAATAATACTGTCGAGGAAATTTTATATAATTTTATCATATTTTTTAATTTCTTCAATATTTAAAATGCAGTGTAATAATTAGAATTGTATTTATTAATTTAGTTGGTACCTAGGATAAAGTGATCGATAAAATAGGTATGTCCAAATAATTTTTAATTTAGTTTCATTATCAAAACATAACTCTTACTTTTACAGTTATCGCGTTACGTACAATAAATGCTTCCACGTCCCAACACAAACAAAGATAATATTTTACTATAGAAGTATTTCCCAAGTATACTCCAATTAAATTACCATAAAATAAAACACTTCGTAAACCAAAAAAAAATCGTAATCCTTAGCTCCATTCGATTCTAAATCGATATCTTCAATAAACTACGTACGTGCTGCCATCTGAAGTTACCGAAGGAGATAACAAAGCAATCGGGACGTCATCTGTGCGTTGTTTATGGCACTAAATCGATAAAACCCTATAAAAATCACCGATAAAATACAGTAAAGTGGAAACGATCGTATTTAACTGGGTCAATGGTTGTTATTGAATAGGCTTAATAATGGTTACTAAGATTCTTTGTCATATACAAGCTGTTGTTTGTAGCTTTGTATTCGATGTTTTTGTAGATTCAAATATTATTTTAGTATAATACATTTTAACATGTAAACATATTCTAAATAATTAAAAGTTACCATGTTTTTGTGACGACTTACGTACGAGCTTTAGAGCTTTTGGTTACGTTAATCCGACCTCTTCTTTTGTTATCGTGAAATAGAGATTGTTAAGCATTTGGGTAGTAAAAAACGTATGTTGGCTAACGGTGTAACTCAAGAGAGTGATTAATATTCTAACTACTAAAGAAAGTAACAAGTTAAAGTTACTCAATTTTTACAATAATATTACCTATACTTTTTTTCACGTACACATCAGGGCTACATACGTACATATCAGTACATATCAGCGATTTTCCTTACTGCAAAAACAATATGGCGACGATACTGAACCCTACAAATACAAAAACAGTATTACTTAGTAAGTTAGTCTGATAAAATCTAAACTACGAACAACTTTAATCGAATCCTTTTCGCGAATCCCATCTAAAGACTTCGCACTTAACTTTACCTAATCAAGGGTAAATAGGTTTCCGAACACCATTTAGAGGCGCCCAGCCGAGAATCGATATAGAATCGAGCGCGGCTATCGATCGGACGCATCGGATGATTGCCCTAATGACAATTTATGCGAGTTGAATATGTAAACGAGGCATAGACAAGTAAATGTCTGGTGTAAATGGACCACCCGCGTGATGATGCGTTGTCGGTAAATTATCCACTATTATTATCGTTTAGATATCGGTTATTAGGTGACGTTATTTTTTAATGCATTGTTGTCGGAGTTTTTTTGTTACTTTTTCAATATGATTCATATTTGATTGGAGGGCATGATGATTTTTTTTTTGTTATTGAATATTGAAATCTTGCTAGTTTTGTTGCAGTATTGCATTATGATTAAGATTTTTGGAATAACGTGGTTTGAACTCAGCCAGCTGCAGTCAAATTTTTGAACTCTTAACAGTCTTGCGAGTATGAATGAAGCTGTCTCTTTCATACCTATTCCCTTTAGTAAGATTAACCTTCTGCGATTGAGAAGGAAATTCAGCAGGCAGCTTTTTAACTCTTGCCTTCAGCGCTTACAGTACCTTCCTGAATCAGTGGATCAGTGTGCTTCTAGAAGTTTTGGCGTAAATGCTCGTCGTATATATATAAAATAAAGAAAAGGTATCTATGAAACTCATGAGGTCAGTATTAAAATCGTGTGTCTGAGAGACAACCACCTCAGTATAATCGTTATTTATTTCCATAGTCTCTCCTAAACTACATGCCAGTTTTCATGTAATTGTATTTGTCATTTGTGTTTAGATAGTTCACTTAAACAAAAATTTGGGACCTCACAAATCAAATAAAAAAACTGGGACCTTTATAAGTCAAAATCAGTTTATAAAACTTTGGTTGGTTCAACAGTTTATACGACGATTATTTTGGGTCAAATTTTCTGGCAGGAATTCAGGAACCAAATTTTTGAGAAGACGACTATTATATTGAATACGACATGAACATAGGCTCCGGATTAGGCATTTTTAACCAACTTCAAAAAAAGAAGGAGGTTCTCAATTCGACTGTATTTTTTTATGTTTGTTACCTCAGAACTTTGGACTGGTTGAACCGATTTTGATGATTCTTGTTTTAATCGAAAGCTGGTGCTTGTCGTGTGGTTCTACATAAAGAGCGAGATCTGACAATGGCATCCATGTCAAAAGCATATTAGTCTTAAATTTGCATGAAGTATGTGCGCGATAACGCAAATCGTGTAAAAAACACAATAGAGCGAAACCAGGGCTCCAAAGTGTTCGCCAGAGATCTGTCTATTGGGCAAAGTCAGCTTACGAGGTTGAAGACCGAGTCCGGCACCATAGTTACGTCGAAACCTGAAGTTCTGAGAGAAACTGAGAGATACTACGGACGGTTGTATACCTCCTCTCAAGCTCCACCTCCCAGTGAGGAGAGCGACACGAGAGCTAAATTAACCCGACACTACACAGAGGATATCCCGGACGTCAGCCTGTATGAGATTAGAGAGGCTCTCAAACAGCTTAAAAACCACAAGGCACCGGGAGATGACGGTATCACCGCCGAGCTGCTAAGAGCTGGGGGGAAACCCCTCCTAGTGGCGCTCCAAAAACTGTTTGATACCGTCATCCATACTGGAACTACCCCGGAAGCGTGGGGCAGAAGTGTGGTGACTCTGTTTTTCAAAAAGGGCGATAAAGCCCTTTTGAAGAACTACAGGCCAATCGCGCTTCTGAGCCACGTTTATAAGCTGTTTTCGAGGGTGCTCACAAATCGCATTGCACGCAGGCTTGACGACTTCCAGCCTCCCGAACAAGCAGGATTCCGGAAAGGCTACAGCACCATAGACCACATACACACACTGCGGCAGATTATACAGAAGACCGAGGAGTATAATCTGCCGTTATGTGTCGCCTATGTGGACTATGAGAAAGCCTTTGATTCTATCGAGACCTGGGCAGTACTAAATTCTCTTCAGCGGTGCCGGATCGACTACCGGTATATCGAGGTGTTGAAGTATTTGTACTCATCAGCCACCATGTCCGTCAAAGTACACGACACAGCCACGAACCCCATCCAATTGCAGAGAGGTGTCAGGCAAGGGGACGTTATATCCCCAAAACTGTTCACCGCTGCATTGGAAGATGTGTTCAAGCTGATGGAGTGGAAACGACGTGGCATTAACATCAATGGCGAATACATCACACACCTGCGATATGCCGATGATATAGTCATCCTGGCAGGATCCCTGGAGGAACTAGGTACAATGCTCGGGGACTTGAACAGCGCCTCACAACGGGTGGGTCTTAAGATGAACATGGACAAGACGAAAATCATGTCGAATGTCCATGTTACACCCGTACCGGTTGTTGTTGACGGCGCTGCTCTCGAAGTTGTAGACGAATACAATTACCTGGGACAAGTGATCCAGATGGGTAAGTCCAACTTCAAGAAAGAAGTCACTCGTAGAATCCAACTCGGATGGGCTGCGTTCGGGAAACTGCGTCATATCTTGTCGTCCAAAACACTACCTCAGTGCCTGAAGTCGAAGGTGTTCGAGCAGTGTGTGTTGCCAGTGATGACATACGGATCCGAGACGTGGTGCTTCACTATTGGCCTAATCCACAAGCTCAGGGTAGCACAGCGGGCTATGGAGAGGGCTATGCTCGGTATTTCTCTACGTGATCGTATCAGAAACGAGGAGATCCGTAGACGAACAAGGGTAACCGACATAGCTCAACGAATTAGCCGGCTGAAGTGGCAATGGGCTGGCCACATAGTGCGAAGGACCGATAACCGTTGGGGAAGAAAGGTCCTCGAATGGCGCCCGCGTCTCGGAAAGCGGAGTACAGGACGCCCCCCGACAAGATGGACCGACGACCTGAAGAAGACAGCGGGCATCCGCTGGATTCAGAAGGCTCAGGACCGGTCAGAGTGGCGCAAGTTAGGGGAGGCCTATGTCCAGCAGTGGACCTCCAAGGGCTGATGGATGGATGATGTGCGCGATAAATGGACGAATAACTCAATATCACCCCAACCGATTTCCATGATTCCTTTTTTATTGGATGTACTTCATTTGAAGTCGGTTATTTTTTTGTTAAAATTTTAGATAATAAAGGCAGTGTTAAAACAAACGATTCCTAAGACAAAAGCGCATGATTCTGATGACAGTTAGTAGAATTTTTGATGCTTAAGCACCACCACTTCCAATAACTGGATCTATACCACCAACAGGATCAAAATAAACTTCTTTTCGTCTAAGCTACATTTCTTCAATCTATTATATAAAACACAAAAAAAATGTACAGATGTCATTTATAGACTCTGAAACCATCCAACCGATATGCCTCAAAATGGTTTCTTTTAAAAGGCAATAATCCGAAGGTAGTTTAAGACCACTAAAAATGCATTAGGCAAATTCAGTCCATTGATAAAGTCGATTTTCCACTTTTCCCATACAACAATTTGAAGATAATATGTAAAGATAGCGCCCATTAGATACAGACTGTCAACACAAAAACACTGGTCAACACAAATCTGTTATTGTCATCAGACATTTTTTTGGCTTAGAAAACACGTTGGGTATCGACTAGTTAAAAATAAAAAGTATTATAATGATTGCCTGAAGCCAATTTGTTTCTGATGAAATCACCGTTTTCAAAATATATCCATCTATAATCTCTGGATAAGTTAGTAGTTGAAGTAATACCAATTAACACTATAATATTGTGATATTTTGACCTTTGCCAGACAAATTATATGAGGATCATGACTAGATATATTATTTGAAAAAACTACAAAAAAAACAGAAAGTTGGAAAGAATATAAAATGTTATTGAACCGTAGGATTTATCCCTAGTTTTTTACCCTGATTGGTACCAGTGTTAACTTTAATAAGCATATATAAAGTTATTGAATAAAGTTTTAATTTTGATTATTTGTTTAAATATTTCTTTGTACCTAATTAAATTTTGGAAGGCTGATTTAATTTACCTCAAGATATTAAACCTAGTTTAACTTAATAATGACGTCTTTTATTTATAAAATAGTAATTTTAGATAGTAACACACATTGTAATTATTAAAAAATATACAATTATGGATAGAAATCAGAAACGGAATTTGAAAATTGTAAGCTGTAAAAAAGGCACCTTAGGTTAGTAGGTTAAGTTTGAAATATGTTTTCGGGAATACATTTCTTTGGAATATCATAACGTATAGTCTTTTATAATAATAATAATAATAAATCTTTATTTCGACCAACTTTGGATCATATTTTGTTGCTTTTATAATTATTATTTCAAATGTTACTTTGTTAGTATAAAATAATGCGTAATAATCGCAGATTAATACAGGTATGACAATAAATACAAATAATGACGTCACCAAACAAATAGCGACGCAAAACTCGTGTCATGTAACTAAATAACCAGGAAAATGCGGTGAACATAGAATATTTCCACAAGAAAATCGTCTCCGCGAAACAATTTACCAGTTAGTTTTCCACATATCACACCGACGCGAGAAGCCACGAGTGGTGGCGGTATTTTAAACGTTTCTGCCACAATATTATCACGTGGCAAACAGTAATGCTAAAATTACACTATAAATTTTACCAACCAATGGTTTACAATGAAACACCCATATAGCAATATCTAATTGAGTTTCGTTAACGGCTTTTTATAATAGTCCAACAGCGGCTGTATATAATTTCTTAAAAATATTTTGTGAGTGTGATTGAAAAACATTTTCGAAGTAAATTTTTACTATTTTGTTGTCTTAAAACATGTGAAAAAGTGAAGATGAGTAAACTTTTACATTTTTAATATTACGAGGATATAATAAGTACCTAAATCTGATTAGGTTTCCTCAATACTACCGAGCAACAGATTCTAAGTTCGACTCTGTAGCAAGGGCCGACATATAAGTAACAGATAAATGGTGTTCTCAAGTCGTATCACATAAAATATATCCAGTATATAATGATTTCTTTTGTTTGTATTTACCCGCAATTTTTAGTTTTGGTCTTATTTTTTGTGACGTTGGCATACATTCATGTCACATGCACCGTTATACTAGGAACTGTGTAAACGCAATCAGTATTTATTTAATTAATGTTTTTACTCCGCCCTGTGGCTGAAAAACGTAGCGTCTCTCGTCATTTGAATATCTCGAGCTATTTTCGTAGTGCATAATAAAGCTATTTTCTCTAAAGGATATGCACGTACCACGTAATTAAGTAGTATTTAGCAAGCACGCGTCCATGCGGGAATGTAGCTCGGGATGGTTGTACCGGAATGCGGTGGTTCCGTAAGGACGGTAATCCTTTTTATTCCTAGCTGTCTGGGTTTTTGTTTTGTTCTTAGGCGATTTATGACTGAACATGGGTAGCGGAATTTACGTGTTTTATCTGTTTTTACGGAATGGCCAGTGAGAAAACGTATGTCCTGAGAATATTAGTTTTTTATTTGGTCGTTTTGTTTATGGTTTATTTATCTAACTACCATAATCGAAGATTGGTTTAGTAAGTGTTCACAGAGTATCACTGACGCATGTGAACTTATCTCTGGTTTTTCATCACTCCATCAAATTAACCGAAACATGGAAATAAATTAACGGTTGATTATAGAGTGTGACAGGTGGAGAAACAAGTAAACACCGAAACTTATTAACATCGACGAGCCCTTGCAGACAAAACTGGATGGTGTATCACGCAGCGCCCTCCAGCAGAAGCAAGCTGAGACATTTTTGTCATTGTTCAGTTGGCACTACGAGCAATGGAAGGTGACTTGAACTATATTCAGAAATTCAGATTTTCAAATCATAAATTAAATCCTTAATAAAGAAACAGGACTCCTTCTTAACCTCTAAAGCTGCAGTACTACGAAAATGAAAATCATTTTTTTTCATTCGATGTTATCGAGAGAAAGTCACCAAAATCACACGTATAACAAAAGATTGGCTGAACTAACGACATTACATCGATACCAAATGGGACGATACCAAATTTAAACATCGTTAACGGATCAGCACTTTCTTTTCTATTGTCCGCAACGCCGTGGACAGGGCGTCACTATGTCGATCATTGAATCGATTCTGAATCGAGACGTGATTAAATCGAATACGAATTAATGCAGCGGCTCTCAAAGTTTTTACAGTGCGCCTGATAAGTCCATGTTTTTAGCGCTTGATCCATTTACGTCGTTCGTAGTAGCTGTATTAATTTTAATAAAAAATTAGACACTGTCCAGCTCATGCCGTATTAGGAGCTCTAGTCCAGTGGGTGGTATATGGATGCTTGAGATTATCACGTTACAACATTTGAGTATTCAGGCCCAAGAATTTTCTGTTTCTCTCCTTACTTTTTTATAGCCCTGCATATGAAACCTGCCAGGAAGTCAAGACTGTGTCTATAAACGATAATATTTTGCTACTTCTACACTAGATAATTATTATATCTGTGTCAATACTTATATACTTCGTTGTACTTAGGATTTTTTACTGTGACGCAGGGCGAAATTTATTCTATGGTGTTTGTATATTTTTAATAAACAAGAAGACGTGTATTTGTAATCTACCCATGGACTTCCTAATAATCCTCATAATTTGTATTACTTTGTTAGCGTTATTGAGTATTCTTCAGATGTTAGTTATCACCTCAAAAAGTGGTTAACAAGTTTGGGTACCACTGCCTTACTGATATGCACTAACGGTAGTGATTTGTGATTTTCGTCTGTTGATTAGGTCTATTGTTGGTTCTGAGCTTTCAAATAGACTGCTCATTAAAATATTCGCGGGACAATTTTTTAGGTACCTCGCTCATTATATTATGCGATTGTTGAAAGTGATCGCAAGCTCTATAATCTTCTACGTGAATGATTCTATTGAGTTTTGTAACTCTTAAATTAAATTCGAATGTTTGCACATTTTGCACGTTTCCGTTGATTTGTATCGTAAGGTTTTTATATTTAACAAGCAAACGTTAATGACACCTGATGAAATGGCTACTGCTGTATAGATATTGTTACCTCTTACAGAACCTGTAGTTAAAATCCTACTCACATGTCGAGATTTGATTGACGTCATTTATAGCTGATACTGCTGTATTCTCCATCTGCTTTATCAATACCAAGCGAAAGATCTGTTGATTTGTAAAAGGGATTTTCCCATTGAGCTACAGAACCCTAACAAAGAATGAACATACAAATTGTTCTTAACTTATAACGAGTGGTAATGTTTGTCTACACTTATCGTTAATTCGGAAAGAAATACTCGTTACTATGAGACACTGCACGATACAATTTTCAAAACTATAGCTAACAGTAATAGCACCCACGAAATTGAAATGAAATGTTTTCGGGAATGACAGTAAATGTAATAAAATAGACGAATGTTGTGAATTGCGCAATGATCAACGTCACCGAGTGTTGACGTAACTTTGAATTACTTATGTTATGATTATAATATCAATTTAATGAATTTCGAATTGAATTCATATTGGGTAGAACTTATTTTTAACCGACTTCAAAAAAGGAGGAGGTATTCAATTCGACTGAATTTTTGTATGTTTGTTACCTCAGAACTTTTGACTGGGAGAACCGATTTTCATGATTATTTTTTTAATCGAAAGCTGGTACTTGTCGTGTAGTCCTTTATAAATTTGAGCGAGATTTAACTAGTAGTTTTTTGGGTTATCCCTAATTGTGAAGTCAGTTATTTTTGTCAAGAATTATGTAGATCTTTTAATTATAAAAAGGCACGCTTATTCTTAGACTTCATTAATTTTCAGATTTTATATTTTTCCGTCGAATGGTTCTGTGCAATATCCTAATTATGACAGAAGTGTAGATAGAAAACCGAGTACTCCTATAAATTTTATTTCTTCATCGGTAGTATGGAACGCGTATCAACAAAACATTCGACTTTCTTCACGTTAAGTCCAATAACGAAACCGATTATTACTGATAAACGTTTCGAAGTGCGGTCTTTTTATAGTTTTTATGCGATATTAAACATGCTGTAAAAATACTATCCATCGTGATTCGAATATTTTAGCTGTCATTTGAGAGACGAAACATTATGGAATTTGTTTCTTAATCAACGTTGCGAAGGTTTTTACTAGCAGTTAAACTAAAATGTTTTGTGTTCCGTTCTGATAACATCTGTTAAATAATCTATTAAGGAGGCCACGGCGTATTTTGATTTCTATTTTGTGTATATAATTAGATCTCGCATTTTACTCGACTGCGCCAGAAGGAGGGTTATGTTTTTCCGAGTGTATGTATGTATGTATACGAGTATTTCTTTGGCACGCTCTGTAGCCTAAATGGCTTGACCGAGGACTGCGTAAAACAAACTAAACAGAAAAAAACAAGCCCAGATGTTTAGAATGTTTATAAAAGGATTAAAAGACCCATTTACCATGTAAATTTTACAGGGCTGCTTAGGAAAACACAAGCAAGATTTGATTGGTTGAAGAATGGCTCTTGATTGTTAATCCTTCTATGGTGTAGTTGTTCAGTATTACTTTTAACAACATTCTAAACTACGAGCCTTGTTTTTTCTTTTTAGTTTTTTTACGCAGTCGGGTGTTTTTTTAATATATTGTTATAATAGAGTATGCCTTTAGTGTCGGTGCTCTCTATGGGCGTCGTTGGCAATCAAGAGTCGCCCATTTTATGTATGTGTACCTAACTAGGTGATAACGAGTTGACGATTACCTGATAGTAGCCACCGCCTCCCACGGACATCAGTAACACTAATGCATGACCAATGCTTTGTCTACCAATAAATAAAAGAAAGAAATAACTGGCTTCCAAAAGCTCCAAGCGCCAGGAACACGACGAGTCCATTTTGCCCTATTCTAAATCCTATTAATATTATAAATGTGAAAATTTGAAACGATGTTTGGATGGTTTGTTCCTCAATCATACCAAAACTACTTAACTGATTGACTGGAATGGAGATAGCCTAAACTCTGGATTAACATATTAAATACAGAATTCCTTAAGCGACGTTACATAAACTTTTAGCCTTCATAAGCGCGACTATGAATTACTCTTGAAACCAATAGGATACCTTTGTTATCGAATTGTTACAAATTTATAACCCAACAATAATTTAGTTTTTGAAACATGTTTGAATTTCAGTTCTAATATATTTACCTCGTAAATACAGCCTACAGATGCAGAAGTCAAACTGAGCGAGTATATTATGGTCGCACGATATATCAATGGTTTGCACCGTCATAAATTGACGTGCTTTCGCAGAGATAAATTATCTCATTGGTAATACACGGGGATCTAAGCGTATGGTACAATCTCATTATAATTCCGCTAACATGGGCGCCTCTTCGAGTTTGCGCAGGTTGCGATGCAGGATTGAGTGCATTAAGTTAAATTTCTTTATAACACAAAGGGAAATTGAATATCTTCTGTTCAGTATCTGTTTGACAGCTCAATATTCTGTATCACCATGTCTTCTACGCGGCTGGGAGCCGGTCGCGACCTTAGAAGAAATGGAGGACCTGGTTGCGACAGATGGCGCCTCGAGTTAAATATTTCGTTACCCTCTGATACTTATTTAATCTATAGACTTGTTACAGATTCAACATATTTCTCTCTCTTTTCTTCAGTAAAAACTAAACAATTGCTTGACATTGTCATATCACGTAACATTTCTCATACTTTGCTATAAGCTATCTGATTTTTATTAAATCCGCATTTTGGCCAAAATATCATTTTCACTA